>OZ059830.1:34406965-35006965 GCA_964057195.1 Orthosia cruda | reverse complement strand
TGTTATCTTCCCCAAATTTTCGGTTTTTCACATTTTTTTAATTATGCATAGTTATAATAGCTAGAGTCCAGCTGCGTAGTGCTCCCCCCCTCACCCCCGCTGTCACATGAATTTGCTACTCATGAAGTGTTCCGAACTTCCGAGACGCTATTAAATTTGTTTCCACCTGTATATATTTTAGGAAGATTAGGCAAGTGGACTGCCTGCCTACCTATCTACCTACCTGCTAAATCTTTGTCACGTCTGACGTCATGTTTGAACTATATCAAGAAATTGCATCGGTTAATTTTTTTATTAGCACTTATAACTTAGAAGATAATTAGTGAATTTAAATTAAATTATTTGCCGAGAGCAGACGTCACGTGTAATCGTGTAAATTCGTGTATCGGTAAAATAAACAGAAATGTCGGAACCCATGACGACCGCGGCGTTTTGCTAGTCTATTCTACTTGACTCTGTATACTTGAACAAAGAATACTTACCAACAGATCTATCTGGGTTGTGTTGATGCAAGTTTTCCTTCGCCCAACCAGATGCCTTGGCAGCCAACTCCTCATCCCACACCTGATAACCAAGAAGTGAATTATGAAACAGAAAATACTTCTCTAAAAAAACTTGATATCTTATCATCATTTCGTAGATCTCGAAAAGACAAAAGAAAAAATAAAAACTTTGACAGTCGTTACGGGCAGTTTGAAGATTGAAAGTCTGACAAGAGTATCGTATAACCCATTATCAGGGTTGTGGAGTTCTGATAGGCAGTCACTCCATAAAAAACCGAGTATTTGCCATTGATAAGACTGAAATATTAAAAGCTAGGCGAGCTTTGATACTAGTCTGTACTACCCCACTGCAGGGCAAAGCCCTTCCTTCCATCTTTAAACTTTTTCTGTTCTTCTGCAATTTTGCGACATTAATCCTTAAAAAGGAGGCAAACAAAATGAAAACAACAAACAAACAGACAAAGGGGATTAAGTATTCGTATGCATTCCACTTCCTTCTTTGACAAATCTTTTACGATTCAAGCAGCTCGGTTGTGGAATGTATTACCTATTGAAGTGAGACGTGCTCAAACACTGCCAACGTTCAAGAAAATGGTGAAGGAGCATATTTGATATGTATTAGTATATTAAGTAATATTGTATGTATGTATTGTATGTTATTAAGTCTAAGTAATATTATTTTTGATATTTTGTACACTGACAACCCTAAATTCTTCTCCTATCATTCAGTCCATCCAAAGGTTGTCTGTAAGAGATTGCCTAGTGCGATAAGACCGCCCATTGTACACTTGTATATTTGAACGTTTGTCCTGTATGTTTTTTTTGTGGTGTACAATAAAGTATATAATAAATAATAATAAATTATGGTCAAAATTAATTCCTTAAAGCCTTTAGTTTATAAATACTAGCTCCACCCGCGTGAAATTACTTTCCCCTACTTCACCCCCATTTTGGCCAAATTACACAATATTTTTATAAACTGCAGGCTATGTGCTACTGTAGATTTTCCGTGAAAGATTAACAAACACCCATTCGTCCATCCTCAATAACTGTCCCGTTTATAATATTAGAGGTATTTAATAAGAAACGGGTTTTCTTTGAACTTTGTTAACTTGGAATTATAAGTTCAAATAAATTATTCCTTTTTTAAACATCACAGTTCAAAGGGCCAGTTTCATAAAACGGCAATTTCTTAGGTAAAGAATGGTCTTTACCTAAGAAATTGCCGTTTTATTCTTACTATGGAGTAAGTAGACCTAAATTTTATTGAAGCTACATACCATCATCTTCATTTCCGAAGCAGCGGGCTGTCCAGCAACTTTTCCGTTGGCAACAAGGAGGCGACGGTAATTGTGCCCATCCACGAACGCACGGATATGTTCACATGATAACGGTATCACTGAAACCAACAATAACGAATTTCAAAACACAATTTTACACACAAAATGTAACTCTTCATTCATTACATAAAAAGTAACAAATTCAAACAAATCGAAGGTATTAATAACATTCTCACATTTGCATTGTGTGACAGCCACGAAAGTCAAAATAAAAAGCACTCTTATTTCCATTGTTCAAATATAAGCACAACTCGTAACACAGGCTGTTCACCGCGCAAATACCCAGAGACAACTAACATTATTGTTTAGTAATGTCTATTGCAATTACGAAAAATAACCATGTTAGTAAGTTATGTATGAGTATTCATCAAAGTAAATTTAAATTAGAAAAGAAGAATGATCAATAGGAAGAAGTTATAAGTACACCGAGAGCAATGGCTCAGTGTGCGTGGTCGTGGCCAGTGGTCGTGGGTTCGAATTCGAAGATAGGTCCGCACTTTGTGTTAATAATTTCATTACCACTTCTATCAAAATTTCAGCCTTTTACCAATTTTAATTGTCTTTTATTTATGAGAGATGCCAACGGCCAAATAGCGTATATAGTTTCGGCTAGGTTTAAAAAAAAAAATACTAATATTACTTAAAAGCTGTAGATCAACTTTCTTTTTTGAAGATTTCTCTGAACTCCAAAAAAAATAACATGTTAAACTATACAGAGAGGTACGAAGGTAAGCCGTTCGCTTGTAAAGTTGAATTTCACCAAATAACTGAACGCGATTAACACATATAAACCGAGTTCCGAGCTGTCAACATTAACTATAAAATACTGACGATGATGTGTGTGTGGAAGTGTGGATGTATGTTTGTTACTCAATCACACCAGAACGGCTTAACGGATCTGGATGAAATTTGTCACAAAGCCCGGTATAATGTTTCCTAGGGATAAATAAGATAACACTTTTCACGTGGGCGAAGCCGCTGGCAGAAGGTAGAGTAATCTTAAAAATAAAACTCACCATTAACGTTACTATACGGCCAAGCAGAAGTGAATGCAACGAATAAAAACAAAAGAAAAATCATCTTCATGGCGATGGCAACCTTATTGTACATTTGTACGAACTACACGAAATAATTTTATTAATGTCTATAGCCCTATATTAAATGAGTTTATATAGTTTGTGAAGTTTCCTTGTTACCAACTCTAACAACGACATCAAAATTCTAACGTCAATTGGATATACCCAATTATAAGTTTTACCTAACTATAATTATACTATTGTCAATTTTACCGGTAGGGAACTAAGTAGTAGTAGGTACCTACTAAGACTCTGTAAGAGAGATTCATTGGTATGTCGTATGGCTAGGGCTGTCAGATCCTGACTGTCTTATAGGAGAAAAAAAAACAGGTACATCCGCCACCTGGTGGTGAAATGGACAGAATGAGGTCCTGAGGTGAGAACCTGAGCACTCTGACCACCTAGAACAAAGCTCTCTGGCACAGACGTACAAGGAAACCTGTCCAACCCTATTCTGCTAAACTGGGAACGAAGAAGTACTTAAATGACATACATACTAAAAAACTTTCAAATGTATAATATTAGTGGGAGTAATCTGTTCTGATGCTCACAAAACCATAGAAACTGCAGTCTATTAATTAAAATATCGATAAGTATGTACCCGTAGGTACCTTTCAATACTTTCTTCAATAGAATTTCCAACTCCAGCGGCGGATCTATATAAGGGCTTTTCGGACTGTAGACCAGGGCCCCGTGGATATAATAGGTTCCCAACAACCATTGAAGGCAAAATAGATCTACAAGACCATTTTGTAGATCCAAAATGGATCTACAAGAGGGCCTCCATGCCTCCATACAGTGTTGGCAGTGCCAGGAAACGGCACAACGTTGTCGTTAATGGTCATTGGGTCCAGAGAGCCCCGGTCCGGTTAAGTTCAAAAGAAAATGGTATCTTTCAGATGCCCAAATTTTCGAGCTAGCTTTGCTAGCTCTCTTACGGCCTGTTGGAGCAGTATCTACAAAAATTTTGAATATTGGATTCTTGCATCCTACATTCACTTAATTCTTAAGCTGGTGAAATATTTTAAAGCATCCACATAGTCGGTTTGTCAGAAGTTATTCTGAATTTTTGAAATCTTATATAAAAGTAGCTCATACTTGAAATGCCGGTTGGGAAGAGAACCCTACGTATGTCTGAAGTTGGTATGCGCATTGGCGTGCATATGCGCATGGTTAATACAGGTAGTAGGTACCAATATCGAAACAGAAGGCTATCTTTGCAGAAGGTAACTGTATGAGCGTAACGTCTCTTCACATAGTAATTTCCCAAAATTATCCACAGAAATAATTGGTAACCTGTACAGGGTGCTCTTAAAAACTTCTCATTTAGTAAGTAGTCGGCTACAACTAGATAAGTACCTAAGTAAATGAATATACAAGGGGCATAAAGACGAGGACGAGAAGAGGTAATAGAAAGATTTTACTCCGAACTGGAAACCACCATAGCTAAAATCCCCAACAGAGAACTTCTTGTGATTCTGGGTGATTTCAACGCAAAAATTGGAGCAAATGCTCAGCAGCTTGGCAGGTGCGTCGGAAGTTTTGGACTCGGTATTCGGAACGACAGAGGTGACAGGCTCATACAATTTGCGTCCGAAAATGATCTAGTTATTACAAACAGCTTCTACCAACACCACCCTCGAAGGCTATACACTTGGACATCACCCGATGGAAAATACCGCAACCAGATAGACTATATTCTGGTTCGATCGCGGTGGAGGTCATCTGTCACGAATGCCCATACATTACCTGGCGCTGACTGCGGATCAGATCACCAACTTCTGATCTCTAAGTTCAAACTCAAATTAACGGCTGCCAGAGCCCTCGAATATCAGAGAAGAAGGCTAGACGTGACAGATATGCCGAAATTCATGTCTCTAGTGGAACACAACTGGGCTAAATGGACAAATACGGATTTTGAGAGCGAACCACCGGAAGAACTTTGGAACAGAGCAAAGTCCCTTATAGAGCTGGCGGTTTCAGGATCTAAAACACTAACTGTGACACACAAACAGCAACACTGGATGACGGATGAAACGTTTGCGCTTGTTGAGGAGCGTCGAAAAATGAAAGCAGCCGGTGCAAGTGTTCAAGCCTGTAATGAAAAGTCTGCCCAGATCCAAAGGAAATGCAGACAGGATCACAACGCCTACCTGCGCCATATATGTGAGGAAATTGAAGCTCATGCAGGTAGATACGAGTCGAGAGACCTGCATCACAAAATCCGGCTTATAACTAAAGCGCTCCCATCTAAAACTTGGGCCATTGAAGACGGTAATGGTCAAGTGGTCAGCGAACTGGAGCAGATATCTGAGGCTTGGAGAAGTTACTGTAGGTCACTATTTGAGGATACGCAATCGGAAGCCTTTACACCTACAGAACCTGAGAGTGATACACTGGAGCCAGATATTCTTGAATCTGAAGTCAGAGCTGCCATTAAGCATTTGAAGAGTGGAAAGGCTACGGGTTCTGATACCATCCCAATTGAGACCATTCGAGCATTGGGGGAACGCGGCGTTCAGATCTTTAACATCATCTGCAATAAGATATGGTTGGCAGGAAAATGGCCGACGGAATGGGCTCACACTGTTTTTATTCCTCTCCACAAAAAGGGTTCGACCAAAAAGTGCAGTAATTACCGTTTGATTGCACTGATCAGTCATGCAAGCAAAATATTGCTGCACATCCTTAACGAACGGCTGAAGGCACACCTGTCGAAAGAAATCGCGCAAGAACAAGCTGGGTTTGTGAAGGGCAAAGGAACTCGGGAGCAAATTTTCATTGTCCGTCAGGTTATCGAGAAGGCACGAGAATTCAACAAGCCGACCTACATATGCTTTGTTGATTTCTCAAAAGCGTTTGACTCCGTGAAATGGCCAACCTTGTGGAAGACGCTACTGGAAATGGGCACACCAAAACATCTTGTGCACCTTCTTCGAGAACTCTACGAAGGAGGAACTGCATCAGTGCGAACAGATAGCCACATTTCGGATAGCTTCCATCCCAGTGCAGGTGTCCGCCAGGGATGTATCGTATCGCCACTTTTGTTTAATATCTACACGGAGCTCATTATGCGAATCACCCTCGAAGACTGGACTGATGGTGTTGCAATTAGCGGCTACAAAATTGCAAACCTTCGCTACGCTGATGACACAACATTGTTTGCGACTAGTGCTGACCTAATGGAGGAACTTCTCCTTAAGATGGAGCGCGTGAGTCTTGCATTTGGATTGAAGATCAACCGGAGTAAGACCAAAATAATGATTGTAGACCGTAGCAACAACAACTCGACGGCTGTGACACAGATTGCCAACTGTGACGTAGTTCAGTCTTATATATATCTTGGCGCTATGATTGCGAGCAATGGCGGTTGCGTGGATGAGGTGAAACGGCGAATGGCGATGTCTAGAGGGGCAATGGATAAGTTAAGGAAGATATGGAGGAATCGCAGTATAACGAAAGCCACTAAGATCAGGCTCGTCCGTGCGCTTGTTTTCCCCATATTTCTGTACGCAGCTGAGACATGGACACTACGAGAACTGGAACGGAAAAAGATAGACGCTCTAGAAATGTGGTGTTGGAGAAGAATGCTTGGCATTTCTTGGACAGAATTCCGCACTAACGTCTCCATACCCCAAGAACTCGGCATCAAGCAGCGTCTATCAGCAATAGTACAGTCTCGCATACTGAAATTCTTTGGTCATGTCTCAAGGCGGAATAACGACTCTATTGAGCGCCTGGTGGTGCAGGGCAGAGTGAACGGTAACAGGCCACGCGGGAGGTCACCGATGAGGTGGACCGACCAAATTAAATCTGCGATAGGCGGTCCAGTAAATGAATGCGCTAAACTTTCATCTAACAGAGCCAAATGGAGGGAGATCGTGAGGCGAGTGACAAGAACACCAACGATCGGACAAAATTCATCGTGACCACGACCGCACTGTCAAGAGCGAAACGAATAAGAAGAAGAAAGACGATATTGAGATGGTAACGAAGGCCTTATAAAGGAACCTCCCTCCATTCCTCTCGACTGATTTGGCATCATGTCAGCGCATAAACTCGACTCGCGAACACTTTTGTATTTTTACCCAACTGCCGAAGGAGGGTAATGTATTTATCAGTCTATGTATGTATGTATGTTCCTATGTGGCGTTCTAGAGACCAAACCCGTTGGCCGACTTTGATAATTCTTACGTCAATCGATTCGCCTTAACCTTGCGAAGTTGCGAGTGTCTCTGGCTACATTAAATTTGGAAAATAGAAAAATGGCGGCTTTTAGGCCCAATTAATGTTTCATCCCATCTCATCGTGTGAAGTATAAAAATAAAGGGTTTTAATAGGTGGTTTCAAAAATATACAAAAATAATAATATATATATGTCGGAGGAAGGTATACGATTAATAATTAGGAACAAAGAAATATTGCTTGTAAGTTTACATTAATTCAGTTTT
Source organism: Orthosia cruda (assembly GCA_964057195.1). NCBI lineage: Eukaryota > Metazoa > Arthropoda > Insecta > Lepidoptera > Noctuidae > Orthosia > Orthosia cruda. Next base: position 34,999,595 of record OZ059830.1, on the reverse strand, counting down.
GTTTAATTGACAACATTTAGCTTCTGATTAGACCTCAGTTCGATTGTATTCGATTGACAACACTTTATTCTTCTTATGTCAAAATACTCGAATTTGATTGGATGTTTTAAAAGCGGTATCTTGCCAGATTATTCTTTGGCCAATGAAAAAGCGAGGAGAGTCTATGCTATGCTGGCTCTCTCGAGTGGAGTCTCTGGCCATGTGTTTTCGTAGAGTTAGAAAAGAAGCGCGCGGCGCGCGTTTCGGAGTTAAAAAGAGTTGAGAAGTGAAGTAGCCAAAAAGTGTGTTAATAAACTTGAAAAAGTGTGTTTTTGTTGAGAGAACGCGAAATGCTTGGTGACCGAATCCGCTGCTTTGTTAAAATTGGACCAAGGACTATCTCAATGGCATTAGTTACCTGTTACTTGCTTTGTGCCAGCATTAAACCCAGCATGACGCCCACGAGACCCAAGAGAGACATCGAGCATGAACTCGAATTTATTGGGGAGAGTCCTCCCTTTCCGACATATACATTATGTTTAAATGGACATAATTCGAAAAAAAAAGTTAACTAAAAACTGCTTAAGAAGCGATAAAAAGACGTAAACAAGAAGAAAATCATGCTGTTTAGTCGGAGGTTACATTTGATTTTGGTCAGCCAGCTCGCGAATATGTTTTTTGTAAACAAGTTTGATTTTTTCTCACTATTTTCATAATTTCTTTCTGGTTTTCTCGAATAAAAATAGCTTAAATTAAGTTAAGTTTTTGGTTCCGCCCGAAAAGTGCCAATTCCCTCTCACAGAGAAGAGGTCTGTGTCCCAGCAGTGAGCACATTAAAAGGCTGATGATGATGATATGATCTACCGGAATTCGAGCTGGAGCAACTCGTACTTGACCGAGCTGTTTTTATTTATTTCTTTTTTCACTACAAGCCTCAACAAAATAAAAAATAAGCTAATACAGTTACAGGTTACAGGGTTATCAGTGCAATCCCGGTACCTAAGTAGGTATTTAATTGGGAATCTCACAACTTTTTGTATTTTTGGGATATTTAGATCTATTTCATCTATATATTCTATTACTTATGTTAGGTACCTAAAATCCCAGAAAGGTTTCGTTTGTTCACGTATTTAGGGCCACAATTACTCCTGCCGAGTGTACCTATTCGCAGCCAAAATCATCACCAATAAAATAGGTATAATATTATATTCCAGGTAAAGACGTCATGTATACCACCATGACGAGAAAAGAGAACATTCCATCCATTCATATCGCATAGGTACGACTTACGGCCCATGATTTGTCATATTCATCATTTCCTGCGTAATTTCCGCATAGGTAAAATTAAAATACGTAGTGGTCGCACCAGTATTGGCAGTGGCAGATAGTCAAATATTACATGAGGCATCTCTAAAAATTACATTTTCATGAGAAAAGTTACATCACCTTATTTTATGTGGAAAACGACACTAATACGCTCACTGGTTCGTCGGAGTAAGCGGGATGGAAGATTTACGATATACAAGAAATACGTCAATTTGTGTCTCACAAAATTAGCTGCGACAACACGACGAAAGAAAACTTTATTAGATGCGTCTCGTTTCACGAAATTTTGTTTTGCTTGCAAATATTTTAATATTTTTTATTAAGTCCTTAACGTAAAAGTGTTCCATGGAGGTTACATTAGGCGGTCAAAAGTAACATTCTGGCAACGCTGTGTCGCACGTACTACCTGACCATTGACCATACAGCCTCTAGACGCCTAACAAAAGGCGAGCGATGTCTGTCAACACATATGACTAAAATAATCATATACAGGTAATATAAGTCGCCACTCGACAATTTCGAATTAGTAGCGACCATGTGACAGTGTATGGTCGATATACCTGACCGTACGTGCTACTGCTGACCACTACTGATTTCCGGATCGGGAAAAGTGTTATTGGTTTTTTTATTTGGAATTCCTCAGTAGCAGCCGGCATTTGGACATGATGGCAATAGGTTCGCCCCATAGATATAATAAACAAGTATTGTACTGTATTTTAGATTTCTATGGTTCGCCCCTATTACATGGGTCTTAAAAATAACTGGCGAACTGTAGGTTTACTTTAGATGCACGTCTGCATACCCCTTTGGGGAACTCAGGCGTGATGTTGTGTGTATATTTCAAGTAAAAAAAAACAAATATTTTTTATAGGGAGACTACCTACGTGAGATCGAATGTCCTTTTCTCAAATAACCAAATCTAGATAGCATAATTATGTGCCGTACTTACTGATGATCGAAGCATCATTACCGCGACAGTTCATTACCTCGGGCTCGATGCATCAAAATGTCGAAAACCTATAAGCTCGAAACATCGGTAGCGCGAATGACGGACTTGATGACGGTATCTCAAACGAAACATCATTTCTCGAAAGTGAGTTGAAGCCATGAAGCTTGATTTTGCGGTTTGGCACGGAACACGAAATGTGTGAAATCCGACACGCACTTGGTCGGTTTTTTTTCGCAAAGTTGCTTTGCCGTCACTGCTGTCAGTGTGCTGGGCGGAATACATTCTATTTTTTTTTTCTTTCGCTTTTACCATTGATAGCAGTGTGAGATAATTTTTGATGCCTTTACTGATAATAATTATTATGTCCAAGCGTTTCCCTAAGGTTTACTAAAAACTTCATGAAGTAGGTAAACGCCACATAACAAAATAAATAAAATACGAAATAAAGTTGTAATATTTTTTTTTGCCGACATAATTTTATGTAGGTCCCTGTAAAGGTAAATACGTACATAAAATTATGTCGTCTACAGTCATCGGTGCTCCATGGACCAATTGGTCTATGGCGAAAATTACATTTTCCATCGTCCAAATACCAACTATGGGCTATGGAGAACACTGGACGTAAACCAAAACTATGTTCCGTTATAACATAATAACCCTGAGTTCACACCAATATAGGTAGGTACTACCTAATGTCATGAATCGTTATAAGTATCTTAGTAAATATAATCAGGAAAAAATTGTTAAGGTTTTTTCCATTTCATAGATGACGAACAGCAAAAACCCAGTAAAAGCAAAATGACCTCTTTTTGGATGGGGTAGTCGCAAAGTAGTTAATCAATGCCCGAGTCAGACAGCGATTCTTCTGATGACGATGCTAAACCTCCACAATATTAAATGAGTTGACTTATGACTGCGCCAGCGGAGGGAGTTGCCGCGGCTGAATTCTGGACCAGGCAAGGCATTTAAATAAAAAGAGTTTGTTTGCCATCGACACGCTAAGAAGAAGAATGGCTGTCGGAAAAAAAAATTAATTCCAAAAATCAAAAAACCTGTCTGCATAAGAAGCGAACTAAAAAGACGTAAACAAGAAGAAAATCATGCTGTGCAGTCGGAGGAAACAAATTCGCGAGCTGGCTGGCCAAAAACAGATGTTTTTTTTGTTTGAATTTACTTTATTAATTTATAACATTTTAGCTAACCATTTTTTTCGAATTAAGTACATTTAAACAATAAGACCCATTATAGCCCACTCCCTCTATGAGAGGAAGTCTGTGTCCCAGCTGTGGGAACATTAAAAAAAAAAATGGCTGATGTTGTGTGATGTGAAACAATAAGAGTTACATATTTTTGAAGTCAACTCTTTAACCCTTTATTTTGATACCTCAGACGATGGGTTTGGAATAAAAAAATAATTGGGCGTCCACAATATGGCGCCCAAAATACGTCATTTTTCTAATTTGCAATTTTAATGTAGCCAGTGACATTCGCAAGATTAAGACGAATTGATTGACATAAGAATCATCAAAATCTCTAGAACGCCACTTAGGAACAAACACATACATACATAGATTGATAAACTCATTACCCTCCCTCGGCAGTTGGGTGAAAAATGGTGCTTTTACGAAAAAAAAATAACACGTTCGTTGCCAAGGATTTGCCTCGCGAGACAATGGCTGTTTGATTGTTTTAGTATTATTGGTACATCACGGACATCACCCCTGTTAGGTACTTCTAGTATAGTAGGTACACTCATATTACGTCTATTGCAACACTGTGTGTGTCATAGTAGCTGTGGCCCTCTTCTACAGTCTGTTGATCTCCAACATAGAGCTGGTGCTCGGCCTGGTGGTATCTAAGAAGTCACTGGCAGTTAAAGGGCTAAAGGTAAAATTATCAAAATATGAGATGAACCACGTTCTTATGTGGTGGGGGGTGAAGTAGGGAATAGGTATAGAAGAAATAGAAAATTCACTAAACCACACTACAATGTTTGTAATTCTAATCATTTAGAGAATAATAATTATAAAAACTTAACATGTAACTCCACTGATAGTAATAATATGCAGAATAGTTCACTTGTATGTAATGAGAACATGGTTTCTGAAAGTGAACCTGATGCTAGACTAAATGAAAGCAGTAAAGATGAAAATGTTTGTAATGATAATAGTCTCAATAACTTTGAAGAACCACCCAATAATGAACTATTAAATACTTCAATACCAAAGGACACTATAAATGTAACACGCAGTGGTCTTCCAGTTAGGAGGCCAATTAAATTTAAAGATTATATTGATAACTCTGATTTAGAAAATTAGTATGCATTAGTAAGAACGAATTATTTGATTGCATGTGTTTATTTTAGAACAGTTGTAAACGTATAATAGTTAACTCTTTGATTGTAATGTAAAGCTTTGGAAAAGGTGGGATGTTTATGGTTATCTGTTTCTTGTCTATGACAGATGGTAACTGTCAGGGAGTACCCGCTCATCGGTGTTCAAGCCTAGAAGATTCCAACTAGGCTATGATATAAAATGTGTCTGTAAAATGAAAACTAAGAATAAAACTAAGATCTTATAAGTGCAGTGTTTAATTACAAAATAATAATGACAAACACGTATGTTAAAGTTCCATTTTTTCGAGGGAACCTATATCATTGCTTGGCTCTATGTATTTGTGTTTCCAATTCCGGTTGGGAGTGTTGGTTATCAGGAATACCTAATTCTGTACAGTGGGTAGGTACTTAATGCTGTCTCATTTGTTGCCATGTCAATGTTAGGTAAATACCTATTCTACAGAGAATCGTGATCCCAGTCAACAATCAAATCATTCGCCTGATACCTGTGATGACAAGTCTTCCGCAACCTATAATCGATTTGAAAATACCCTCATTTATGTCAATAACAACCAGAAATTTATATTGAATAAAGCTGACTGCCTATATCGGTTACAATAGTGTTCCCATTTGATTGCGTGCCACCGTGGTAAGTTCAAACCTGCCACCTCGGAAATAACCTGAAGAACGAGATGAGTTCATAGACTAATATATTATGAGTTCTACTAATAGTCATGAACTTACATCGAACTGTGAAAGGAGATCGCCAGCATTTAGCCTCCTTTGTGCACGCTGAGCTATCAGTTGCTGTTGATTTTTCATTTCGTAGACTAAACTGACAGCTGCCAATGACGTTATTTTTTTAAAACGTTGCAAGCGCGGAGTATAGTGTTGTAAGTAAGGCTCGATCATAAGTGATTCAATGAATCGATGTTACGTGACTCCTCAATTTAATTTTACTAATTGGTTTAAATAAAATGTTTTATGATATAAACGTAAAATATTTAAATAATAGGGGTTAAAGTATGAAATTTCCGTTTTATTGTAATAGGTACTTCGAATTGACATAAAACCTTCATGGTTTAAAATTTTTGCGTGAAACTTTTGTCACATGGTACCTATGAAATTCTACTATTATTTATTTAACACTTTATGCACACAAACGTACAGAGGCGGACTTAATGCCTTGGGCATTTTCTACCAGTCGACCTTTGTGTGATGCAGAGACAAATAGTGGTAGGTGCATTATAAAGTCAAGCAAATCGCGTTTAAAACATGTGCAACAAACGATTATCAACTTTCAGTTGTTTTTATTCAGCATAGTCAAGTAAGATGGATATTTCGAACATTTTTGAATACGAGTGTCAAATAAAAAAAAAAATGTTTTCCTCAAGATTTGACTGATCTGCAGAAAGAAACGCGTGTTGAAACTTGTGTTGCCTTGTTGAATCGATACAGAATTGAAGGAATATTGGATCGAATTGTGACTTGTGATGAAAATTGGATTCTTTACGATAACCGTAAGCGAAAAATGCAATAGCTGACCCCAGGACAAACGCTGCAACAGTGTCCTAAAGCAAAGCTTATTACCAATAAAAAAGTAATGGTAACTGTTTGGTGGTCTCAGCATGGTGTTGTTCTCTATAGCTTTCTCCGATCTGGTCAAGCAATAACGGCAGATGTCTACTGTGCCGAACTCCGAACAATGATAGCAAACCTAGCATTGAAACAGCCCTGACTCATGAATCTATCTTCACCATTATTGCTCCACGCCAGACCTCATACAGCACGAGAAACCGTTTTAACTCTACAGGAACTGCAATTAGAAACCATTCGTCACCCTCCGTATTCGCCAGACCTTGCTCCAACGGACTACCATTTTTTTCGTGATTTGGACAATTTTCTACGTGATTAAAAGTTTTCTTCTCAGGAGGCAGTACAAAATGCTTTTACACAGTTTTTCGAATCAATATCATCAGAGTTCTATCGCAAAGGCATATATGACCCTTCTATTAGATGGCAGCAATGTATAGATAATAATAGTAATTCTTTTGATTAATTAAATATGATAAAATAAAAAACTAATTTCAATTTTTCAGTTCAAATCGGCAATTTCATACTTTAACCCCTAAAAATATCACAGAGTATTCAAACACATATAATATAATCTTTAATTGTGTTAAATATGAAATCAACATAAAAAAATATGCGATCGATAAAATTAAGTCTGAAAAAGAAACCAGTATCGGTAGATTCACGTTAAACAAGATGAAATATTATTTGTTTGGGAGAAAGAGTTTCAGTAATTAAAAACTGTTGGTTTCTAAATAAATTACTTTATTATAATAAATTACATTATATGCTTAGATTAAAATAAGAAACACTACTCTCACAGCATTCCTTAAATACCTAACTCATTAAATAATAACATCACACGGTATTCAGTCAAAGCTAATTATATTTACAGTTCGCTCCATATGGACGGTCACACTTATTGCCAGTGCCACACACTAGATTGTTGCTGCATCCATTACACTCCTTGTATGGCTTCTCACCCAAATAATTGCCTCTGAAAATAAAAGAAAATCTATTCAGAATCAGAAATGGAACAAGAGTAAATTACCAATCCAAACGGGGGGGGGGGGGGAGTTATACAACCATTACAGCTAAAACATGATAGTTCTGACACGTCAGAGTATGGCCCCTGTATCTCTTAAAGTCACCCAGAATACCATTCAGCAACCTAATTGCGCTAGTGAATTCGGCAAGGCAAAGGGTTTGACCGCCATCAATCGACCAATTACTTGCGAGATGAAAGACGCGATGTGGATTTCCGTCTATGTGATATTGTTCGATTGATGGCGGTCAAACCCTTTGCTTTGCCAAATTTACTTGCGCAATTAGGCTGCAGGTTTCCTGGTAAGACTCAAAACAAAGAAGGGATTCAGAACAGCCTCCGGGATCAAGAATATACCTCTATGCTTATGTAATTGTTGAACTGAAAATTTCGTTAGTCGCGTTGAGTGATTTTTGGTAGGGGCAAAACTTAAGGATTCGCGTCACCGATGTGCTAATGTAACCGTGTCTATGCGTCTTGTTTATTCCCACACATAGAGTGGAGGCCTGTGTCCCAGCAGTGGGAACTGATTATGATTATGAGTTAATTCAAAGTTATAAGTTTTCTCTACTGTCGGCAGTCTCTATGACTGCCTATTTTTTTTAATTCTTAATCCCGGAGCTACGTTATTTTCCGAATGAAAATGGTGATTCTTGAATGAATAATAGCTGTCAACTAACGTTGGTCCATAATTGCAGACGACGAAGTATTTGTTCCACCCGTTGTCGAATGTTTGTGAGATAGCGCAGCCTAGGTAAACGCTATCGGACCACACCATCTGTAAAAGAAATAAATGATAGTTTAAAAAACTAAAAAACCCGCTGTAATAGAAAACAAAACTAAAATGTATAAAATAATTATTGTTAATCACACTATTCTTAATTTAAAATTTAAAATTATTTTATACTTTTTAGTCTTGTTTTCTATTAGGTATAACGTGTTTTATAGTTTTTTTTTTCTTTTTAGTTCAATCGCTAATCCTGAAGATTCTGGTAAGGGTAATGGGACAAACTATTTAAATTATTGCATTGTCATCGGTCCTTGATAAGTGTACAAAGTTTCATATTAATCGGAAATTTTGAAGCGGGTAAAAATCACGTTCGAAGAGTCCGTTACATAGATTCGGAATGCCAAGCGATAAAAACTTTTCACAAAAAATTAACCGACTTTAAAAGCAAAATACTAAAAAGTGCAAAATAGCTTTCATGTCGTTCTTTGGTTCTTCTATTTTTATTGTTTTTCGACACCGACTTTCCAAACGAAAGTGATTTTGCACATTTTAGTTTTTTTTTTGAAGTCGTTTAATTTTTTTGTGTAAAAGTTTTTATTCCTTTCTTTTTAGTTTTTGTACACTAACACTGAGGATTGACAAAATACCCGTAATAACACAATTTACAAATTCGTGCTATTTGTCGCTAAGGAGTTCGGTTGTATGTTCCATATCTTGAAAACTGCTGATCCAATTTTGATGAAACTTGAACTATTCCCTGAGTTGAGAGATACCTAATCTAATAAAATGGACACAATCCGATAAGTAGTTTCGGAGAAATGCGTGGACAAACATACATACATACAAACATACACTTATGAAATTTGGCACACATGTTAAGAAGCCCACATAGAGTAGCATATATGAATATTGTGCAATTCCAACAATATAACATACGAATAATGATTACCTCCGGTTTTTTGAAGTCGGTAAAAAGGGACGTCAAATAAAGAGATGGGAAGATCATACATAATATATAGTATGTAAAAATTCTAAATCTATAGGGGAAGATGACCTACTGAAAGAATGGAGACGATTAGCTCGCAACAGACATGAGTGGAAGAAACTATATCAAAGAGGGCTATGTCAAAGTAGGACAACCTGACCAACAAACTGGTTGCTGAGTAATACTTAATAACTCAATAGAATTCAGTTTTTTTTATATTTAATATACTAGTGTTAAAATGATAGATTAGATTTATAAAGTTAAGTTAAAACTGTACCTAATGAATATTCAGCATAAGAAGGCTTTTATTATAATAGAAATATTTTTTCCGGGACTCGTCGCGAGCTTCACTGTCACGGTGCTTTTCTGACTGTTGATTTTGTTGGTCAGGAGTTAGAGTGGTTAGGAATATTGTAGCCATGTTAGAAAAAATGTTGCACAAACCTGAGTGTAATGCCCGATGTGGTAGTCTCTTTGGAAGTCCTCCTCAACTAGCGTTCCAAAGGTGTAGATAACATTTTCACTGAACCACGACTCGAGGGCTGAATCCACCTGCAGGTCATGCTTAAGGTCGGTTGTTGAGTACCAATACAAGTTCTCACCCGACGAAAATCTATTGGAGCCTGAAGAAAACGATTGTTAGTATTAGTACCTAATCATTTACCAAAGAGCTTAGCCAGGTAACATCACTGTTTTTTCAATAGAACATTGTTATGGCTACTACAGATGGATGAGTAAAACGCCTGTCCTTCTAGAAAGGAACTTTTCTTTTGTTAGAAGTGTGTATTTTGTTTGTTGAGATCAGTGTTGGCCCAGTGGTAAAGGCTTACAAGTTATTGATCGAGGGTTCGAGCCCAGGCAGGCGCTTTACTTTGTGTAAATTATTTCATAACCATTGCTCTCAAAACGGTGAAGGAAAACATCGTGAGGAAACCGGCATATCTTAGAACCAAAAATTCTAAGACATGTGACACCCACCAACCCGCACCGGGTCCGCGTGGTGGATTAAGACCCATTCTCTCTCTTACAGAGTGCAGGCCTGTTTCCCAGCAGTGGGAATATTAAAAGGCTGATGATGTTGATTTTGTTACAATATCAAAGCAGAGCCCCTGTCAAATAAGCCGTGCAAATATCTACAGGTATCTAGTATTTTTGAAAAGATCTCATGGTTCTACCTAGAATGGAGTCACGCTAGTATTATATTATGTATCTGTAAGTAGCATGTGTGCAGTCGGGGGTACGCGTGCATTTAATTGAAACCCGGGACCTCGACTCATGATAGCGCAACTGTGGGGTTTTAGTCGGTTGGAGTCCGACATAAACCTCCGTTATCCCCGGACGGTGGATACCCATAAAGAGAGTCCCACTATAAAAAAGGTAGGTTAGTACCTTTTATCAAATAATTTTCCACAATCCATCACGTATTAGGTGCTTATAGTGAGCACACACCGCGGGAACCGCACGTGTCGCAATCATCGCATTTTCATATAATCCGCGCAATTTCTATACGGATAAGGATGACGTCTCCGCGCTGCCCGTACCGCAGTCGCCGCAAGCATCGAACGCGCCGAATTTGATGAAGTCATCCGCACGCGCTGGTGGAATCCGTATACCTACAGCATTTTAACACACTTCCTTGCGATACGCCAGCTTTTATTTATTTCAGTTCTGAGTAGGCATCTTCTTGGCTTATTTTAAAGACTCTGTTTAAAACATAGGACTCCAATATATCTACAAATTGCTTCGGTACCTCGCTCTTAAATTTATTAATAAGGCCTTCATGCCATACTTTGTCAAACGCTTGCGCCACGTCTAGAAATACAGTAGAACACACTTTCCTGTGTTCAAGGGCGTATTCCATTACATTTGTGATCATATGCACTTGATCACTAGTAGTGTTTTTCTCGAAATCAAATTGGTGCTCTGGTATTATGTTCTTGCTATATATTATATGTTTAAGTCGTCTGAGAAACAGGTTTTCAAATAGCTTGGACATTATTGGTAGGATGGAAATAGACCTATACGATGATTTTTCGTGAGCCGGTTTACCTGGCTTAGCTATCATTATTACTTTAGCCACCTTTCATAAGTCTGGTACATATTTAAGCCCTAGTGCAGCATTGATAAGTGTCGTTAATTTATCCAGACTCTTTCTTGATAGATTATGAAGTACTTGGTAGGTTAGTAAGTGGACAGGTGACACACATTTGGAGTTACCGGTCTAAAATTTTGAATATGTAGTATTTTTTTTTGCATCTCTTGTTATTACAGATATGTTATGCGCGCGTGCATTGTGAAGACTCGAATAGGTCACAATTGTGACATTTAGTCTTTAGTTTATGTCACGCATGGCGAAGAGCGATAGACTTTGTTGAAACAAAAACAAAATAAAAAAATTACATCGTGTGTATTTAGACATTGTACCAATTATGATACCAAAGTACATAAAACAGAAGGGATCTCAATACCATATGTAAGTACGCAATACGCCTCAATTTACTAATTTATTTCATTTTTTTTTGAATATCATTGGTTAAACCTATAAGAAGTAAGTGCGGGAGTTATTAATTTATTATGTTACATGTTATGTAAATTCCAAGATGTGAAGGAACAACACGATGTCGTTCTCAGGCAATAACGACTGTTTTGATTTTTTCATAGTACATTTAGCTAAGAACATTTTTTTGAATACTCATACGCCCGTTCATGTTCTTAACAAAGAGACCGTGTCATAAATAACAACATTATGAAGCAAAACAACAAACTTTGTGGTTTTGTGGTAATCACACATTGAGAAAACGGTCACGCAAAGTGGCAAAACTGAATCAAATCCACACTGTATCGTACTAAAGTGAAGTGACTATTCTTTACCAGGCATGAATCAAAATATAATCAGAGTAGCCTATCGAAAAGAACAAAAAAAAAACCTTTCTCGTAGTACAGACGGTGTTATCTTCCCCAAATTTTCGGTTTCCCACATTTTTTTAATTATGCATAGTTATAATAGCTAGAGTCCAGCTGCGTAGTGCCCACCCCTTCACCCCGCTGTCATATGAATTTGCTACTGCGCAGCGACTTATGAAGTGTTCCGAACTTCCGAGACGCTATTAAGTTTGTTTCCACCTGTATAGATAGACTGCCTGCCTACCTATCTACCTACCTGCTAAATCTTTGTCACGTCTGACGTCATGTTTGAACTATATCCAGAAATTGCATCGGTAATTTTTTTTATCAGCACTTATAACTTAGAAGATAATTAGTAAAGGAGAATGCCCATTTTGTATGGAGAAATGTACTGACCGAAACATTTGCGTGTCCTGATAAAAACACCTTTATTTGATTATATTTACCTTAATTAATTACACGTACCAACTTTAGTCAATTTTCATCGCGGGAGTTAAGAGATATTGAACAAAATATGTTCCTTTTCAGGTTATAGTAGATTCACAGCAATATGGACTCTATGTCAGCATATTTAAGATTTGCATTCGTTAGACATTTGTTCAAGTGCTGGTAAGACATACAATGTTATTCTTACTTACCGGTGTAGATCCAAGCCCGTAATATGGTCAATATATTATCAGGAATTTAAATGCAAAAATGCAGCATTATATTATGTCTGCGCAAATATATATGGTGCCAACATCAAAGAACATTTGAGACACCAACTTCGAGCCGTAGCCATGTCGGAAATCACAAAAATAAAGTCCTGTCCTATTAAGCACTATTTTCATAAACACACGGCGGTGTTGTATTGATAAGATAAGTGCTAAGTAACCCAACTCGACGCAAAAAAACATACAAACAAATCAAATGAAAAGACGACTACTGTCACATGACTGTCACTGTCAAATCAAATGTCTGACAGTTATAGGCATGTTACCAAACCGGTAATATAATCGATTTCTAAAAACATGATTCATTTGTTATCTTGGTTTGCATTAAACTAGTAAATCAAACCAATTTCAAAATCAATTAGTTATTAACATTAAAGAGGTGAATCGGTTCGATACAGGAGATCCTTGGATCGATTCAGTGTTTCAGGTAGATTATAAAAAAACGATGCTTCAATTAATCGATGTCAGATCATGTCAACATGCCTCAACCCTAATATAAATGGCGGAATATGTTTGAGCTGAGAAACGGAAGTTAAATACTTATTAATTCAAGAAAATTAATCCCACTTCTTTCATCTTTTAGAAAAGAAGTCAAAATACTTGAAATATTTTTGTTTAATTTATTGTCCAGAAATGATTGTGACACAATTCTTTTTTTGAAAGTACTGTCCATGGGCATTCTCCTTTAAATTAAATTATTTGCCGAGAGCAGATGTCACGTGAAATCGTGTAAATTCGTGTATCGGTAAAATAAACAGAAATGTCGGAACCCATGACGCCTGCGGCGTTTTGCTAGTCAATTCTACTTGACTCTGTATACTTGAACAAAGAATACTTACCAACAGATTTATCTGGGTTGTGTTGATGCAAGTTTTCCTTCGCCCAACCAGATGCCTTGGCAGCCAACTCCTCATCCCACACCTGATAACCAAGAAGTGAATTATGAAACAGAAAATACTTCTCTAAAAAAACTTGATATCTTATCATCATTTCGTAGATCTCGAAAAGACAAAAGAAAAACTTTGACAGTCGTTACGGGCAGTTTGAAGATTGAAAGTCTGACAAGAGTATCGTATAACCCATTATCAGGGTTGTGGAGTTCAGATAGGCAGTCACTCCATAAAAGACCGTGTATTTATTTGCCATTGATAAGACTGAAATATTAAAAGCTAGGCGAGCTTTGATACTAGTCTGTACTACCTCACTGCAGGGCAAAGCCCTTCCTTCCATCTTTAAACTTTTCCTGCTCTCCTGAAATTTTGCGACATTAATCCTTAAAAAGGAGGCAAACAAAATGAAAACAACAAACAAACAGACAAAGGGGATTATGGTCAAAATTAATTCCTTAAAGCCTTTAGTTAATAATTCTAGCTCCACCCGCGTGAAATAACTATCTCACACTTCACCCCCATTTTGGCCAAATTACACAATATTTTTATAAACTGCAGGCTATGTGCTACTGTAGATTTGCCGTGAAAGATTAACAAACACCCATTCGTCCATCCTCAATAACTGTCACGTTTATAATATTAGAGGTATTTAATAAGAAACGGGTTTTCTTTGAACTTTGTTAACTTGGAATTATAAGTTCAAATAAATTATTCCTTTTTTTAAACATTGATCACTGTTCTAAGTGGCCAGTTTCATAAAACGGCAATTTCGTAGGTAAAGACCATAGTAAATATACCTAGATTTAATTGAAGCTACATACCATCATCTTCATCTCCGAAGCAGCGGGCTGGCCAGCAACTTTTCCGTTGGCAACAAGGAGGCGACGGTAATTGTGCCCATCCACGAACGCACGGATATGTTGACATGATAACGGTATCACTGAAACCAACAATAACGAATTTCAAAACACAATTTTACACACAAAAATAAAGCTTCATTCATTACATAAAAATTAACAAATTCAAACAAATCGAAGGTATTAACAACATGCTCACATTTGCATTGTGCGAAAGCCAAGAATGTCAAAATAAAAAGCACTCTTATTTCCATTTTTCAAATATAAGCACAACGTAACACCGGCTGTTCACCAGACGCAAAGACACAGAGACAACCAACATTATTGTTTAGTAATGTCTATTGCAATTACGAAAAATAACCATGTTAGTAAGTAACGTATGAGTATTCATCAAAGTAAATATAAGTTAGAAAAGAAGAATCATCAATAGGAAGAAGAAGTTATAAGACCAGTGTGCGTGGTCGTGGCCAGTGGTCGTGGGTTCGAATTCGAAGCTAGGTTCGCACTTTGTGTTAATAATTTCATTACCACTTCTATCAAAATTTCAGCCTTTTACCAAATTTTATGGGCTTTATTCATGAGAGATGCCAACGGCAAATTTTCGGCTAGGTTTAAAAAAAAAAAAAAATATTACTTAAAAGCTGCAGATCAACTTTCTTTTTTGAAGATTTCTCTGATATCCAAAAAAAGAACATGACAAACTATACAGAGAGGTACGAAGGTAAGCCGTTGGCTTGTAAAGTTGAATTTCACCAAATAACTGAACACGATTAAACACATATAAACCGAGTTCCGAGCTGTCAACATTAACTATAGAATACTGACGATGATGAGTGTGAAGAGAGAATAAGAATAGAATACTGATGTGAGGAAGTGTGGATGTATGTTTGTTACTCAATCACACCAGAACGGCTTAACGGATCTGGATGAAATTTGGCACAAAGCCCGGTATAATGTTTCCTAGGGATAAGATAACACTTTTCACGCGGGCGAAGCCGCTGGCAGAAGGTAGAGTAATCTAAAAAATAAAACTCACCATTAACGTTACTATACGGCCAAGCAGAAGTGAATGCAACGAATAAAAACAAAAGAAAAAACATCTTCATGGCGATGGCAACCTTATTGTACATTTGTACGCACTACACGAAATTATTTCACTTAATGTCCATAGCCCTATATTAAATGAGTTTATATAGTTTATGAAGTTTCCTTGTTACCTACTCTAACAACGACATCAAAATTCTAACGTCAATTGGATATACCCAATTATAAGTTTTACCTAACTATAATTATACTATTGTCAATTTTACCGGTAGGGAACTAAGTAGTAGTAGGTACCTACTACGACTCTGTAAGAGAGATTCATTGGTATGTCGTATGGCTAGGGCTGTCACATCCTGACTGTCTTATAGGAGAAAAAAAAAACAGGTACATCCGCCACCTGGTGGTGAAATGGGCAGAATGAAGTCCTGAGGTGAGAACCTGAGCACTCTGACCACCTAGAACAAAGCTCTCTGGCACAGACGTACAAGGAAACCTGTCCAACCCTATTCTGCTAAACTGGGAACGAAGAAGTACTTAAATGATATACATACTAAAAAACTTTCAAATGTATAATATTAGTGGGAGTAATCTGTTCTGATGCTCACAAAACCATAAAAACTGCAGTCTATTAATTAAAATATCGATAGGTTTGTACCCGTAGGTACGAGTACCTTTCAATACTTTCTTCAATAGAATTTCCAACTCCAGCGGCGGATCTATATAAGGGCTTTTCGGGCTGTAGCCCAGGGCCCCGTGGATATAATAGGTCCCCAACACTAATTGCAGGCAAAATGGATCTACAAGACTGCTGTGAAAAATAAAATGCAACGATGCCAATATGGCGGGTCACCAACTCACCACAATGGTATAAAAGGTACAAGCACTACTAAAACAGAAACTACATTCAAAGTGATGCAACCCAGTAGGGTCTCATCAGGTAGGGTTAGAGGGCCTCCATGCCTCCATACAGTGTTGGCAGTGCCAGGAAACGGCACAACGTTGTCATTAATGGTCTTTGGGTCCAGAGAGCCCCGGTCCGGTTAAGTTCAAAAGAAAATGGTATCTATCAGATGCCCAAATTTTCGAGCTAGCTTTGCTAGCTCTCTTAGGGCTGTTGGAGCAGTATCTACTAAAATTTTGAATTTTGGATTCTTGCATCCTACATTCACTTAATTCTTAAGTTGGTGAAATATTTTAAAGCATCCACATAGTCGGTTTGTCATTGAAAGTATTTAGATTATTTTTCATTGCTCAGTTTCCTGAAGTTATTGTGAATTTTTGAAATCTTTTATAAAAGTAGCTCATAATTGAAATGCCGGTTGGGAACAGAACCCTACGTATGTCTGAAGTTGGTATGCGCATTGGCGTGCATATGTGCATGGTAAATACAGGTAGTAGGTACCAATATCGAAACGGAAGGTAACTGTATGAGAGTTACGTCTCTTCACATAGTAATTTCCCAAAATTATCTACAGAAATAATTGGTAACCAGTACAGTGTGCTTTTAAAATCTTGTAATTAAGTAAGTAGTCGGCTACAACTAGATAGGTACTACGTAAATCAATACTCAAGGGGCATAAAGACGATATTGAGAAGGTAACGAAGTCCTTATAAAGGAACCTTCCTCCATGCCTCTCGACTGGACTCTCGCATAAACTCGACTCGAGAACACTTTTGTATTTTTTACCCAACTGCCGAAGGAGGGTAATGTATTTATCAGTCTATGTAGGTATGTATGTATGTTCCTATGTGGCGTTCTAGAGACCAAACCCGTTGGCCGATTTTGATGATTCTAACATCAATCGATCCGCCAAGTTGCGAGTGTCACTGGCTACATTAAAATTGGAAAATAGTAAAAAGTGCCGGATTTTGGGCCCAATTATTTTTCTTCCCATCCCATCGTGTGAAGTATAAAAATAAAGGGTTTTAAGAGGTGTTTTCAAAAATACACAATACTTACCTATGTTTAAATGTACCTAATTCGAAAAAAGAAATGTTAACTAAAAAGCTATAATAAATAAAAAAGGTAATTCAAAAAATCTAAGAAAACCCGACTTCTTAAGAAGCGATCTAAAAATACGTAAATAAGAAGAAAATCATGCTGTTTAGTCGGAGGTTACATTTGATTTTGGTCAGCCAGCTCGCGAATATGTTTTTTGTAAACATGTTTGATTTTTCTCACTTTTTTCATAATGTCTTTCTAGTTTTCTCAAATAAAAATAGCTATTATGTTGTTGTCCCAGCAGTGGGCACATTAAAAGGCTGATGATGATGATATGATATACCGAATTCCGAGCTGGAGGAACTCGTACTAGTCCGAGCTGTTTTATTTCCTTCTTTCTTCACTACAAGCCGCAATAAAATATAAAATAAACTCATACAGGTTACAGGGATATCAGTGCAGGAATCCCTATACCTAAGTATTTCATTGGGCATCTCACATTTTTTTGTATTTTTATTATTATTATATTTAGATCTATTTCCCCTATATATTCTAATCCTTATGTTAGGTACCTACAATCCCAGAAAGGTTTCGTTTGTTCACGTATTTAGGGCCACAATTACTCCTGCCGAGTGTACCTATTCGCAGCCAAAATCATCACCTTGCTTAATGAAATAGGTATAATATTATATTCCAGGTAAAGACGTCATGTATACCACCATGACGAGAAAAGAGAACATTCCATCCATTCATATCGCATAGGTACGACGTACGACCCATAATTATATTGGTTTGTCATATTATTCATTATTTCCTGCGTAATTTACGCATAGGTAAAAATTAAAATACGTAGTGGTCGCACCAGTGTTGGCAGTGGCAGATAGTCAAATATTACATGAGACATCACTAAAAGTTACATTTTCATGAGGAAAGTTACATTACCTTATTTTATGTGGAAAACGACACTAAAACGCTCACTTGTTCGCCGGAGTAAGCGGGATGGAAGATTTGGAAATACACGTGAGTGAGTGAGTGAACAAGCAATACGTCAATTTGTGTGTCACAAAATTAGGTGCGACAACACGACGAATGAAAAGTTACTTAGATTTCCGGATTTTTTTTTTGCTTGCAAATATTTCAATATTTTTCATTAAGTCCTAAACGTAAAAGTTACATTTTAAGTCGTGTTCCATGGAGGTTACATTAGGCGGTCAAAAGTAACGTAAAATGTAACAAAAGTTATATTCTGGCAACGCTGTGTCGCACGTACTACTTGACCATCGACCATACAGCCTCTAGACGCCTAACAAAAGGCGAGCGATGTCTGTCAACACATATGACTAAAATAATCATATACAGTCGCCACTCGACAATTTCGAATTAGTAGCGACCATGTGACAGTGTATGGTCAATGTACCTGACCGTACGTGCTACTGCTGACCACTACTGATTTACGGATCGGGAAAAGTGTTATTGGGTTTTTATTTGGAATTCCTCAGTAACAGCCGGCATTTGGACATGATGGCAATAGGTTCGCCCCATAGATATAATAAACAAGTATTGTACTGTATTTTAGATTTCTATGGTTCGCCCCTATTACATGGGACTTAAAAATAACTGGCGAACTGTAGATTTACTTTAGGTGCACGTCTGCATACCCCTTTGGGGAACTAAGGCGTGATGTTACGTGTATATTTCGAGTAAAAAAAACCAGTATTTTTTATAGGGTGTAGGTAGTCTACGTGAGATCGAATGTAATTTTCTCAAATAACCAAATCTCGATAGCATAATTATGTGCCGTACTTACTGATGAACGAAGCATCATTACCGCGACAGTTCATTACCTCGGGCTCGATGCATCAAAATCTCGAAAACCTATAAGCTCGAAACGTCGGTAGCGTGAATGACGGACTTGATGACGGTATCTTAAACAAAACATCATTTCTCGAAAGTGAGTTGAAGCCATGAAGCTTGATTTTGCGGTTTGGCACGGAACACTAAATGTGTGAAATCCGACACGCACTTGGCTTGTTTTTTTTCGCAAAGTTGCTTTGCTGTCACTGCTGTCAGTGTTCTGGGCGGAATACATTCAATTTTTTTTTTCTTTCACTTTTACCGTTGATAGCAGTGTGAGATAATTTTTCATGCCTTGACTGATAATAATTATTATGTCCAAGCGTTTCCCGTGCTAAAAACTTCATGAAGTAGGTAAAAGCCACATAACAAAATAAAATACGAAATAAAGTTGTAAAATCATTTTGCCGACATAATTTTATTTAGGTACCTGTAAAGAAAATACATACATAAAATTATGTCGTCTACAGTCATCGGTGCTCAATGGACCAATTGATTTATGGCGAAAATTACATGTTTCCATCGTCCAAATACCAACTATGGGCTATGGAGAACACTGGACGTAAACCAAAACTATGTTCCATTATAACATTATAACCCTGAGTTCACACCAATATAGGAACTACCTAATGTCATGAATCGTTATAAGTATCTTAGTAAATATAATCAGGATTTTTTTTTAAGGTTTTTCCAATTCATAGATGACGAACAGCAAAAAGCCAGTAGTAGCAAAATTACCTCTTAATGGATGGGGTAGTCGCAAAGTAGTTAAGCAATGCCCGAGTCAGACAGCGATTCTTCTGATGACGATGCTAAACCTCCACAATATTAAATGAGTTGACTTATGACTGCGTCAGCGGAGGGAGTTGCCGCGGCTGAATTCTGGACCAGGCAAGGCATTTAAATAAAAAGAGATTGTTTGCCATCGACACGCTAAGAAGAAGAATGGATGTAGGAAAAAAAATATTCAAAAAATCAAAAAACCTGACTGCAACTAAAAAGACGTAAACAAGAAGAAAATCATGCTGTGCAGTCGGAGGATACGTATTCGCGAGCTAGCTGGCCAAAACCAGGCTTTTTTTGTTTGAATTTACTTTATTAATTTATATCTTTTTAGTTAACCATTTTTTTCGAATTAGGTACATTTAAACAATAAGAGTTACATATTTTTGAAGTCAACTCTTTAACCCTATACTTTGATACCTCACACGATGGGTTTGGAATAAAAAAATAATTGGGCGTCCACAATATGGCGCCCAAAATGATGATTCGTATGTCAATCGATTCGTCTTAATCTTGCAAGTGTCACCACTGACAACATTAAAATTGGAAAATAGAAAAATGGCGGCTTTTGGGCGCCATATTGCGGGCGCCAATTTTTTTTCGAATCCCTTTTTTTTCGAATCTTTTGCCTTTTTGTGGGGCATCAAAATAAATGGTTTTAAGAGGAAATTTCAAAAATATATAACACTTATATGTTTATATGTACCTAATTCGAATAATACGTTAACTAAAAAGTGTTAAATAAAAAAATAATTCAAGAAATCAAAAAACCCGACTGCTAAAAAGACATAAACAAGAAAAAAAATATGCTGTGCAGTCGGAGTGCATATGGTTTTGGTCAGCTAGCTCGCGAATATGATACATATTCGACTCCGACTGCACAGCATAATTTTTTTCTTGTTTATGTCTTTTTAGTTCGCTTTTTAAGCAGTCGGGTTTTTTGTGAATAGATACATTTAGTAGTTTTTTCATGATATCCATACTTCCAAAGGTCTGTTTATAAAATTTCGCGCGCTTGTTTTCGTCCTAAATTATCATCCATTTCGGTACAAATTTGCAAAAGTGTGTATTCGTGTACGTTACCCCAACAGGAAACTGACTCCTAGAATGATATGAATGACGTATAATTCGTTCGTTATCTGCTGTGAATGTGCGCCACATGAAAAATAAGTGCGAGAAGAAAACGGAAAAAACGATTCCTGCTGGGGTAACGTTGTTCCAGCAGGAAAATTCTAAACGAATGATCGGAATGAGAAATATTGTGCATGGGCAGAGAGCTTATAGTTGTGCAAAAATGTGCGCCGAAAATATAATTGGTGCGTCATCAGGTTTTCGAGATATTGCATTTTCTGCTGGGGTAACGTTTTGCAGAATCTTTTATCTCTAAAACCATTGTACTTGCGCCTGTAGAATAAACATACACGAGTAGCTCTTGATTTGTGCGTATTTGTGCCGGAATTTAGAACTTAGTTTTAGGAAACACTGCGGCATCACTCACACTCTTCACTTCTGAACTGAATTTCTGACTTATCTGTTTTATATTAAAACAATTGTCACCAATATTAGAACAATACAACATGTCAGAACTTAAATTTGATGATCAGAAATGGGAATGGGAGCTTATTGAAGATCTGACTAGGCTTTTGGCAAATGTTTTTAACCAATTACGGAAGTTTTATGTACACAGACAAATAGCATTTTCTTATTATTATTTATAGGCTCGCGCTTGACCACTATCTCACCTGATGGTAGTCGATGATAGTGGTGGTCGACGATGTAGCACGCTTGCCTAGAAGAAACGTATTCACTCGTGACTTAAAGACTCCCATGTTGTAGCTATCAGGCAATATAGACGCCGGCAGGATATTCTACTCCTTAGCTGTACGAATAATAAAAGTATTCCCAAAACGTTTCGTGCGTATGGGTGAGATGTCCACCATGTACCGATGACGCGTCGCCGTACGTATTGAAGTCCGATGATGGAATGAACTGAGAGGAAAGTTTAGTTCATGTAATTCCATCGCACACTTCTCGATATGTAACCGGTAAAATATCAACAAGCTGGCAGCTCCGATGTTCAAGGCTCTGGAGCCTAGACTCGACCAATCTCTCAATGCCGATGTGAGCCTCTTGGCCCCTTTATTCGATCGACTCAAGTGCATCCAGCTGGTACTTGGCAGATCCGCCCCAGAGATCAGAGCAAGCAGTACTCCATTCATGATCGAACTTGCGCTTGAATACAAGTTGAGCAACTGTTCTGGCTTGAAGTACTGTCTCACCTTTGCAAGGATCCCCAATGTTTTCGCAGCCAGCTGAGCTTTTGCCTAAATGAATGAACCAAAATTGAGGGTCGATGTCATCGTAGCGCCAAGTCGAAGCTTATGATGGTCCGCTATCGGCACGGTCAGACCCCGCAAAGAAGGAGCCGGGTGAAATTGGCTCCTTTTAGCGAAAAAAAGACATTGAACCTAGGACATGAATATCGGAATCTCAGAATCTCGTAATATCGGCATCTTGGGAACGAATTCACCGATACTGAGTGATCCAATATCGGAATCAGTAAAAAAACCTTAATTTGCTCCTTGTTAAACGTTGAGCGAGAACGAGCGGTAAATTAAATTAAATTGAATTTATTTATTAAGCCCGTTGACTACGGTGATTACCAGTGGTCGGATATTCTGTTTACTAATCGGGCGCTTATTTACTTAAACTTCACTTCATTAAAAAATAATTTGTGCCTCAATGAATCCCGGGGTTACAGTCCTGATATTGCTAAAAATGTACAAGTAACAATGATATTTTCATTGATTACGGTTATCCGTAGGAATTGAGATCTACGAGATCGGCCAATTTGACGACATTTGGGGGAGGCTTATGTTCAGCAGTGGACATCTTTCGGCTGACATGACGATGACGCTCACTAAGAGCAGTAGTGGCCCAGTGGTAACGGCCCCGACTTACGTATCGTAGGACGTGAGTTCCAACCCTGGCAGGCGCTTTACTTTGTGTTATTTATTTCTACACCACTGCTCTTAAAACGGTGAAGGAAAACATCGTGAGGAAACCGTCATATCTAGAACCAAAAATTCGAAGACGGGTGACATTCACCAACCCGCACTGGGCCCGCGTGGTAGATTAAGGCCTATTACCTCTCTCATAGAGAGGATGCCTGTGTCCCAGCAGTGGGAACATTATAAGGCTGATGATGATGATTACTCACTACACTTATCG
Source organism: Orthosia cruda (assembly GCA_964057195.1). Classification (NCBI taxonomy): domain Eukaryota; kingdom Metazoa; phylum Arthropoda; class Insecta; order Lepidoptera; family Noctuidae; genus Orthosia; species Orthosia cruda. Next base: position 34,976,456 of record OZ059830.1, on the reverse strand, counting down.
GGACTACTTTCAGGTGAACGATAAACATTTATTTTCTGGATATTTATGCGTTATCCTTTTTCAGAGAGACATGACTTATATTGTTTCTTGGGAACAAATGTGTAGTTTAGTTAATTAAGCACCCGATTTCACAGTCACTGGTGATTAGAGAGAGACACAATAGAAAAACAGATTATGTCGCGGCATTAAAGTTTTTTTTATTGTACTCAATCCAACTTTATACCGGATTTGTGCAATTAACAAAAAAAATTGCGATATTTATCGAAAGTCCGCAATTCCTATATAAATATCGGAATTCCGATATTGAGATCTAATATCGGAAAACATTATCGGAATTGAAAAACTGCCAATATTACATGAACCTGACCAGATTGGCATCGCTCCATTCGGAGACTGCATTCAAAGACCGATTCAAGCACCCAACCATGTCCTCCCGGAGTGACCGAATTTGAGGACCAGTAGCGCGCGCGTCGGACACGTATCTCTCAGCAACAGTGTTGTCGTCTGCATACCCAAAGGTTTTTAGCAGATCGTTTATGTGCAGCAAGAACAACGTTGCTGAGAGTACCAATATCAACTCCGACGCCGGTTCCCTTAAGGGACCCCGGCGTTGATACCCAGTTGTTCAGACGAGTGGTCATCAATAACCACTCGTATAGACCGGTCCCTCAGGCAGTCTGCAATCAATCACAGATTCCCAGTTACCAACATTGTTGTAGTGGCTGCTTTGCTTGATTGGCACGTGGCAAAGAGTATAGGCACTTGGTAGTTGGATAATTTACGTTTTTTTTTTTTTTTTTTGTGACAACATATTTATTTATCTTTAGTCTAGCCATATCGATAACCTTATTTGCACCTAATCCATCATTTATTTATTAGTTATTATAAGATTATTAATTATGTTATACATTATACATTTAACTTATCAAGTAATCAGAAAGAATTTATAGCACCATCAACACACCTAAAACTGGAACGTTTACCACTGGAACACATTTATTGCAATAAATTAAAGTTACGGGTATACTTACGTGAAATACTCTTCGCATAACACTTTAACAACACTAACATAATTATCACGTCTGCTTGGCGACCATATGTCACTGCAGGGATCCAGCAGAATATCAGCGTCAGGTATATTTGCCTGACACGTGCTGAGCTGGACTCCCATTTGGTGCAACCTTGAGACGCACACCGCACTCTGTTTTAAACGTTATAACTACTATTTGAGGTATGTTACTATGTCACTTTTATTTCCTGTATGATTTTGTTTTTCTTTTTCTTTCTTTTGTATGTTGGCACCTTGTTTTTATATACCTCGTACAAATTGAAAATTCAATTGTGATTTTGTGTTTTGTGCTGTGTCTTTTGTGTGCACTAAATAAATGTTTTATCTATCTATCTATCTATTGCCAATTTGCCAAATAACAGTACTTTATCATACATAACTAGTATCTTTGGCTTTGTCTTTTATTACCAAACTAGTTGAAAAACATGCGTCTGAATTTGTTGATGATAATGATGGACGAGAATTTATTGCAAAAGAATGCCTGAAATATTCAGTTTTTTGTGATGCCAGTGATTTAAGACATAGAAATGTTATTAAGTACTGGCAAGATAGGCGAACAGCATTTTCGTTGCTTTACAAATTAGCGAAGGCATGCATGCTACAAGCAGGGCCTAGCGAGCGGATGTTTTCTTTTGCCGGTTTATCGGCAAAAAGGTCTCCTTTAAGTCTGACAGGGATCGACAAAATTATATTAATATTCACGACAATGACAGCCATTGCAAGGCAACCGTGAATTAAAATAGTACATTGTGATACAAGGGTGGAAAGTTGGTTATTGCAAACGAGCCAAGCCCGAGCCGAAGGCGAGGGTTGTTAATGACACGAGTTTGCAATAACCTACACACCCGTGTATTACACGACGTTTTTCAATACAGTTGTGGGAAATAGTAAAAACAAATCAAAGCAATATTTGATTATTCACACAAAAATTAAATTTTCAGAAAATGGCGCGTTTTTGCAACTAGACATTTTTTTTTTACAACGGAAACAGCCTTTACAACCTATTCGATTTTTGACAAATGTTGATGTGAAAATAATTAAATTAAAACTGGTAATTAAATATATTAAACAACCATTTAAAAGACTTTTGAGAATTCAATGCTAAAACGTACGGAATCATTAATTTTTCCTTGTATAAAATCTATCCCATTTTATTCTATGTATGAAAACTCCTTGCTACTAAACTTTTTTAAATTAACTTATAAATTTAAAACTCAACTGCAAAACTAATGATCGAGCTCGTAAACAAAAGTCACGACCGCGTAATAGAAAGATGCCTATGCAAAAGATTTAATTTTCGAATCATAATTATAGCCTCTGAAAGTACGCCATGTTTTACAACTGTATTGAAAATACTTTTATTTTGCTAATTAATTACTATGACTGATTAAAATGTGATTGTTTTAATTGTAATTGTTTTTTTATATTATACCTGGTTTTCATTGAAAAACAATTCGAAAATCTATACAGTTTCATTATAATTCTCCGCGCCGAAATCACGCCGAAAATACGCCGCCGCCGCCGACTTTTTGCCCGACGCCCGCCGCCGATGATTTTTTCATCGGCGCACACGTCTAGTCGGGGTAACGTACACTGTGTATTCTTACGCGAACTAGCTTCTTACTGCTCATCACAGCATCAATCTGTTTCGCACGTGTTGTCGGATGATATAGCATGCATTTTAACCCCGCGCACAAAATAGTTCGTGCCGTCGACTAGGCATCAAAAAATTATCTCTCAACGCTATCATTGGAAAAAGTGAAAGAAAATAAAAAAAATGGTATTCATTCTGCCCAGAAAACCAGCAAAGCATCTTTAGGAAAAAGACCGGCCAAGTGCGTGTTGGACTTAACACATTTAGGATTCCGTACCAAACCGCAGAATAAAAACTTCAACTCTAAACTTTCGAGAAATGATGTTTCGGTCGAGATACCGTCATCAAGTCCGTCATTCACGCTACCGATGTTTCGAGCTTATAGGTTTTCGAGATTTTGATGCATCGAGCCCGAGGTAATGCATTGTCGCGGTAATGATGCTTCGATCATCAATATTCGAAAAGCATTCGATCTCACGTAGTTTCCCTATAAAAAGATTTGGTGTAAATGGATGTCTCTAAAATAATTTGACCTCGTAGGCAGACGTGCACCTGAACTACCTACACCTACAGTTCGCCAGTTATTTTTAAGTCCCATGTAATAGGGGTGAACCAATTGCCATCATGTCCAAATGCCGACTGCTACTGAGGCATTCCAAATGAAAAACCCAATAACACTTTTCCCGATTCGGAAATCAGCAATAGCACGTACGGTCGGGTAGTACGTGCGTGCGACCACTACGTATTTTAATTTTACCTGTGCGTAAATTACGCAGAAAATAATGAATATGACAAACCAATATGTGGGTCGTACGTCGTACCTATGCGATATGAATGGATGGAATGATCTCTTTTCTCGTCGTGGTGGTATACATGACGTCTTTACCTGGAATATAATATTATACCCATTTCATTAGGCAAGGTGATGATTTCGGCTGCGAATAGGTACACTCGACAGGAGTAATTGTGGCCCTAAATACGTGAAAAAACGAATCCTTCCTGGGATTTTAGGTACCTAACTTAAGGAACAGAATACATAGATGAAATAGATCTAAAAATGGCACCTTTTGACCCCAAAATACAAAAAGTTGTGATTTTCCGAATGAAATATTTGGGTATCGGTATTCCTGCACTGATAACCCTGTAAGTCTGTAACTGTATGATTTTTATTTTTGTTGAGGCTTGTAGTGAACAAAGAAATAAATAAAAACAGCTCGGTCAAGTAAGAGTTCCTCCAGCTCGGATTTCGGTAGATCTATCGTATCATCATCATCAACCTTTTAATGCCCCCTCTGCTGGGACACAGGTCTTTTCTCTGTGAGAGGAAATTGGCGCTGTTTGGCGGAACCAAAACTTAATTGAAATGAAAAATAAAAAACCTTGTTTACAAAAACATATTTGCGAGCTGAAAAACTATATGTATCCTCCGACTGCACAGCACGATTTTCTTCTCGTTTACGTCTTTTTAGTTCGCTTTTTAAGCAGTCGGGTTTCTTGCTATTTTTATTTATTACTTTTTAGGTAACATTTTTTTTTTCGAATTAGGTACATTTAAACATATAAGTGTTATATCTTTTTGAAATCACCTCTTACACCCCTACGATGGGATGGGATGAAAAATAAATTCACCATAATATGGCCCCCAAATTCCGCCATTTTCTATTTTCCTATTATAATGTAGCCAGTGACACTCGCAAGGTTAAGACGAAACGATTAACGTAAGAATCATCAAAATTGGTCAACGGGTTTGGTCTCTAGAACGCCACATAGGAACATATATACATACATAGACTGATAAATACATTACCCTGCTTCGGCAGTCGGGTAAAAAATACAAAAGTGTTCTCGAGTCGAGTTTATGCGCTGACATGATGGCAAATCAGTCAGAAGAATGGAGGAAGGTTCCTTTATAAGGACTTAATTACCATCTCAATATCGTGTTTATGCCCCTTGTGTATTCATTTACTTAGATACCTATCTAGTTGTAGCCGACTACTTACTAAATTAGAAGTTTTTAAAAGCACACTGTACTGGTAACCAATTATTTCTGTGGATAATTTTGGGGAATTACTATGTGAAGAAAAATTACGCTCATACAGTTACCTTCCGTTTCGTTATTGGTACCTGTATTTACCATGCACATGACACCAATGCGCATACTAACTTCAAGCATACGTAGGGTTCCCTCCCCGACTGGAATTTCAAGTATCTCAATATAAGATTTCAAAAATTCAGAATAACTTCAGGAAACTGAGCAATGAAAAATAATCTAAATACTTTCAATGACAAACCCACTATGTGGATGCTTTAAAAGATTTAGCCAGCTTAAGAATTAAGTGAATGCAGGATGCAAGAGCGAGAAAAGCGAGCTCCGAAATTTTAGTAGATACTGCCCCAACAGGCCGTAAGAGAGCTAGCAAAGCGAGCTCGAACATTTGAGCACCTGATAGATACCTGCTCTGGAGTCTGGACCCAATGACCAATAATAACAACGTTGTGCCGGTATCTGGCACTGCCAACACTGTACGGAGGCATGGAGGTCCTCTAAACTTTGAGTAGCTTTTAGTAGTGCTTGTACCATAAACCATTGTGGTGACCCGCCATATTAGCAGCGTTTCATTTTTTTTCACAAATGTCTTATAGGTCCATTTTTCCTTCAATGGGTGTTGGGGACCTTTTATATCCACGGGGCCCTGGGCTGCAGCCTAAAAAGCCCTTATATAGATTCGACCCTGGAGTTGGAAATTCTATTGAAGAAAGTTTTGAAAGGTACTTGCGGGTACATAACTATTGATATTGGTTTTGTGAGCTTCAGAACGGTTTATTTTGAAATGTTTGTTCAATTCCTACTTTATTTTTTTATATTTACTTGGGACGACTGCACACAGCAGCAATACATACAATATGGGCACAAAGAAAAACCAATGTGCAACCAGCGACATTTTCCACATAATATAAAAACAGCGCTTACAAATTTAATTAAAAAATAATTAAAATTAAGTGACAAAGATAAGAAGAACTAAACAGGCATGCAAGAAAGAATAAAATGAAGTTATATAAAAATAAATCAAATTATCATAAAAAAAAAACAAAATTGTTACATTATAATTAAATTATTACAAAAACAAACGGGAAAAATACGGATTAAAATGTCAGTAGAATCAAACAACTCAAACAAGGCGTCAACAAAACAAAATTAATGGTTACTATACAGATTATTATTACTTTTTAGTATGTATATCAGTTACTTCTTCTTCCTTGTCTAAACCCTATTCCCAGTTTAGCAGAAAAGGGTTGGACAGGTTTCCTTGTACGTCTGCGCCAGAGAGCTCTGTTCTGGGTTGTCACTTGTCAGAGTGCTCAGGTTCTCTCTCAGACCTCATTCTGCCCATTTAACCACCAGGTGGAACCTGTAACTACCTGTTTTTTAACCGACTTCCCAAAAAGGAGGAGGTTCTATGTTCGACATTATGTTTGTTTTTTTTTTTTTTTTGTGTATTTTCATCGATATCTCCGTCAATTCTAGACCGATTTTGAAAATTCCTTTTTTGTTCGAAAAAATATGTGGCGAAATTGGTCCCATTTTAATTTGGTGAAGATCTGATGAAGAACTTCGGAGATATACAACAGAACTCTTCAATAAATAACGGCAAATCTCTCGTGATTGCTGCAATCGCATGTCTGTTTGTTGTTTATACCATTTCATAACATAACATCACGCCAGTTCGCTCTTAAGGGGTACGCAGGTCTCTCATTTCACTGGTTATGTTCAAGTTTCATGAAATCTATTCTGGCGTTATAGTTACCTAACTTGACTATTAGGTAGGTACAACAAAAAAGTGAAAAATAAAAAAAAGTTTTTATATATGTCTGTGTGTATTTGCTATATGTCTTTCGTAGATACCAATTTTTTGGCGTTTTGGACACCGACTACAAAAAATAAAGTTATTTTTCACTTTGTAGTTTTGTATTTGGAAGTCGGTAGTATTTTTTTGCAAAACGATTTTTATTTCAAGCAAAGTTTACGTTTGACAGTGTAGCGTTACGTTTAGCTCAGAGGGAGCTAAACGTAAGCCACGTTAATAAAATTAAATAATTATAAACTAAAAAAATAATAAAAGGATATTAAGAATAAGAACAGAAAGGCCGGCTTCGCACGACGTGGGGTGCTGGAGTTAGGCAGCTAACCAGGCAGCAGGACGGGCTGGAAGCCGGGATAGCCCGAGGTAAGTGGGTGAGTGGGCACCACGACGACAAGCAGGTAATCGGGCAGGCAGGCAGTAGAGTAGGTAGCAAATCGGTTAGGCAGGCAGCTGGACGGACTGGAACTCTTCAAAAGTCGTGGTAAGCTTGAGAGGGACAGGTGAGCAGACACCACGACGGTCTTTCAGGCACACAGTTTGGTATGCAGTTGTGTAGGCATACAGTAGGTAGGAAGGCAGGCAGCAAGGAGTGAAACGGGTAGTAGTCAGATACGTAGGTAAAATCATACACAGTATATCACTATCAGTATCAGTATCAGTATATTTATATTTTAGTGCACTTCAGATATTATTACTGGACATTATATACACAAGCTGGATATTAAGGTTTTAGAGAGTTTTAGATTTAAAAGTCCACTTCGTACTACTCAGTAAATAAATCGAAATTTGGCGTTCAGTCCCGTTTCAAAACTAAACAATCACGCCCGTTTTTCTTCGTTCTGTGTTCTATCTACATTTCAAATTCAAATTTCAATTAAGAAATAAAGACCAGAACGAATAAAAACGGTTCACAAAGGGGTCTGTCTACGCTACCCTTATAATAGTGTAAACCTAGCTTAAAGGAGGTTTAGTCCATGGTACCTATGTTTCGGTCTATGGTTTTAAGAAAAATAAAATAGACAGACAGATGTCATGTCAGATGAAAATGTCACAATAGAAAAATATTGCAAGAATTACAAATTATCAATATAATTTAAGTTTCAGATATCAAAACAATCAGATATAATTAAAAGTATGCTTTTCAGGTACAAACAGTATGAAAGAAAACATAAAAATTAATTACAAAAGTTGATAAAATATCAAAATATATGAAGGTATGGTTTGTATAGTGTTATGAATTGTAAATACAGTTAAAAAATGTGGATCTGTAAATCAGAACACCACAACAGTCAGGACGTGACAACCCTAGCCATACGACATACCAATGAATTACTCTTACAGAGTCGTAGTAGGTAACTATTACTACTTATTTCCCTAAAGGTAAAATTGACTATTCTATAATTGTGGTTTAATTATGGTTAGGTAAAACTTTTTTTTTTTTTTTTCCTTCTTTGGCAACTGAGCCGATGCCGACTATTCTGCCAGTGTCATGTAGAGACGACAGCACAATGACGCGAGCCGTCGAATTGAGCTATTCTTTCCAAAGACCTTATACTTCTTACTACTAGACTGTGCACTATGGCGCAAAAACCGGTCCGAACGAGAGGGCTCCCTTTGGTAGTGTGTCTCTTTCTAATGAGGTGACCATGACCAAACAGAACACAAGACAAATTGATTGTAAAAACGATAGTTGAAGTATTTCGATATGTTGATGCTACCTAACTGCGCTACCTAAACCTACATAATTTATAGATAATAAAAAAAAGTGTTTATATTTTTTGGTATCTACATCACTAACCGTATGGTGTCGGGCGTAAAGAATTTCATCATCCCATGTTTGCCCGTGGGTGTCGTAAGAGGCGACTAAGGGAAAAACCAGAGAATGGGCAGCAGCGTTCTCTGTGCATTTGTAACAACCATACTGCGATCGCCAATCCGCCTGCAAAGCACTCCCCATGAATAGCACAAATAAAACATAGTCCCTATTGCCCGGCAGCCTGTACCCTCGACTACGGTAGCGGTCGAGGTTACGGTATGGCAAGGGGTGCTAAGAATCCCGGACGAGATCCGGCTACCCAACAAATACCGACGACTGGACCTGGCAACGTACAACACGCACACTCCGGACCGACGAAAATATCACCGAACTCGAAGAGGAATTGAGCAGTTTACGATGGATTACTATAGGGTTATCTGAAGTTCGAAGAGAGTCCTGCCCGACCTTACCAAAGTCAAAGTTTAATCTGTAAATTTCTTAGGCTTTAGGGTCTCCGAAGACACATCGCCGATTGATCGCAAGAATCGAAACCGTCGAAGCACAGGTCGAAATTTGTTCTTCCACCGATGGAACTGCTGGTCGATTCTGTAAAAATACAACGTAGAAGCTTAGTTGAAGTGAGATGTCATTTCAATTGATACAAGGATTGGCAGCTTATTTCAAGCTCTCTTCATCAAAATTAAATTTTTACGGATCAAGGCTGTTCTGTCAAAATGCAAACAGCTGAACGCGATCAGCGTGTCTAATCCCCGATTTATGAATTAAGCATTTGAAGTTGAGTATTTAGCCTGAAAACCTGTCAAACTTTGGCATTAAAGTAGTATTCTCGTACGTTCTTAACCTCAAATACTCAATTTAGAAATCGGCCCGTAAAATGGCGTTCAAGAGCTGTCAGTGTCAGTATTCTATAGTGAATGATGACAGCTCGGCACTCGGTTTGGATGAGAATCACGTTCAGTTATTTGGTGAAATTCAACATTAAAAGCGAACCGCTTAACTTAGTAGCTCTCTTGTTTGCCATGTTCAATTTTTTTTGAAGTTCCGAGAAATCTTCAAAAAAGAAAGTTGACTTACAGCTTGAAAGAAAAAAAAAATATTCCTCGAAGAGAACTTTTAAAACAGCTATTGCATACCTACTTAATTTTTACAATCAATTTTTTTTTTAAACCTATTCGCCGAAATTATACACGCTTTTTGACCGTTGACAGCTCTCATGAATAAAATCAAAGTATTAACACAAAGTGCGGAGTTGGCTTCGAATTCGAACCCACGACCACTGGCCACGACCACGCACACTGGGCCATTGCTCTCAGTGTACTTATAACTTCTTCTTCCTATTGATGATTCTTCTTTTCTAATTTAAATGAACTTTGACGAATACTCATACATAACTCACTAACATGGGTATTTTTCGTAATTGCAATAGACATTACTAAACAATAATTTTGGTTGTCTCTGCGTCATTTTCATGATAACAAAATTAAGCAAAACATGTTAGGCAGTGAGTGCAAACAAAGATTATTATTTACGTAATCGACACGTTCCGCTCGTAAAGACTTGACGTGTCTATCCTCAATCATCGTCACACTCATTTTTGTTATCAGTTTTGTTTACACAGCTTGTGGAACTGAAAATTTAGGGAAATACAAGAGAAGTCGTTATTTTTTAGGGCTAACTACTTGACAGCCCTAAGTAGTAGCAACTTTAAAACACACACATATCTAACATCAACTTTATCAACTTTAAAACACACACTTACCCCCAGTTTCCCACCTTAAAATTATCGGAGAATTAATGTGACAAATTGTCAAACACGCGTTATCTTCTGTGATTGGCTGTCGAAAATTCATTCAACCAATCACAGCAAATAACGCGTGCTTGACAATTTGTCACATTAATTCTCCGATAATTTTAAGGTGGGAAACTGAGGGTTAACATACAAAGTGTTCAACTTTAAAACACACACATAACATACAAAGTGTTCCCCATAGGGTTAGGCTTAGGCCTAGGACAGGATAGATGGATGATGATGTATGCCGGCGACCACTCTCTCACGACTAGTTTATCGCAGCGACAACAGCTATCAAAGATAATACTCGCTCAGCGGTGGCTCGCTTACTATAGACCAACCAACCAACGCGTGCAGTTTTGCGCAGGACTGGCCGCCAGTGGCCGCTCCGAGCGTGTGGTCCGAGCAATTGCCCGTCGCACAAGCACACTCGCTTATAGCCGAGCAACAAAACTATCGGAACTACAAACTCGCTTGTGACTGCTCGCCGACTCGAATCTAGTTTCTAGCTCTAATCACTTCTCCCTGATCGGTGGGACAAGTGACTCAATGCCTAGTATCAGTTGGTATGACGGCTAACTTCGTGCTCACCTCATCTTAGTCAAGTCATCACGGTGGGACTGATGTCTACTACTGAATCGGCCGGCTGCTGTTAGGCCAAAAAGTTAGTAGATATTATTTTCGCTCTGTTCGCTAGCATAGAGATTGCTGTGTCATCTAGTCATCAGCTAGATGGCTCTGCCAAGAGCTACTTTAAAATCGCGATTTTATAGTATTCTTGAACGAAATGAAATTGATTAACCTGCTGTGCGGCCAGGTCAATCAATTTCATTTCGGTTAAGTAAAGATTTGTAGTCTGATATGGTGGAAAATTAATCACATTAATATAAATAGGTAGATGGAATATTTCATTTTATTAGGACGACCCTACCAAATACTTGAATGAGCATAGCTAGTCAACATAATTACTTAATCCATACGTCATAACAAATGTTTTTATTAGAACACACGTAATTAAGATTTTTCGGGATTACCTACCTATGTTAGCATGAAACAAAAACTGTCTGAAATCAACTAAGGGCCTATTTTACAACAGACTGATAACTTTTAACTAAGGAATAAAAATGGCCGTTTGAAATATTTTCTATACAAAAGCTGTCAATCCGCAATTTTTATTCCTCAGTTAAAAACAGACTATTGAAAAATCAGGCCTTAATGAAACAAAAACTGTGAAACTTCAATATAAGCTCTTTTATTGAAATCTGACACCTCTTATAACCACCCTGTGATCACCATCAGCAAATGGAACCTCTTCAAAAAAAAAACCCTGAGACCTCTAAAAATGTCCCTGTGCAACGCCTGTTAGGGCACATCCCTGGGAAGACTGAAGAAGCGTCTCCCCTGAGCCTCGCTGTGCACGTGTAGCACGTTCACTCTACCGCCGACTTTGCAGGAGTAACTTGGTGGGCGGACAAAGTACCCAATCTGAGCTAGCACCCGTAACCCCAGAGTACCACCTGCTTATGATGCTGGTGGGGTTTCGCCGTTTTAGGCTTCGAGGCGGTTGCTTCCTTGATCTAGGTTTTTGTCCTAGTTAGGTTTCAGTGTAGGTTCCTTACTATTAACTACCTATTGCCAGAGTCGTGGTATCTGAAGCATAGAAGAGGTCTATTATGAAAACATAGTCGGTTTCCTAAGCAAAATCAATCATCGTAGAATCGCACTTATTGCTTAAACCGGAATCGCGCATATTGTAATGAGTCTAATAATGACTAAATTATGGTCCAGCGTCAAGAGAACAGACAAAAGTTGGTGCTGCTTTGTCACAAAACTACTTACGGCATAAGTAAGTGCTTACAATTAAAATCAACCTTGTTATGTAGATACTACAATAGAACTAACTAAGCATAGTGTTATTACAACTAAAATAATGTAAATCGCAACTGAAACAGCGCCAAATTATGCTATTCAATCTCAGAGGCTTTACGTCAGCCTTTATCATCTGCAGCTGGAAGCCGTTTTAGTCCAGTGTGTGGCCCATTTTTATTTCGTCTAGGTCGTTCCGCTATCTTCTTAACTTATGGAAGGCCCAGATTTTTTATCCGTAGTTAATTCTACCAATGGTTAAATAAACCAATGGTTGCAAATTTTGGTAAAACGCGTTTATTCGTCAATTGTTAGTCTAACAAATGGTCAAATAATTAATTCTCCAACTAATTTGACCTTTTGTGAGGCTAACAACTGAAGAAAAATAATGTTTTACCGAAATATTAAACCATTGGTTAGCATATTTAACCATTGGTTAAGTTAACTACCGATCAAAAACTGGGTATTATTTATTAGTAAAAACATTCGCCCAATAGGTACATTGCAGTAGATTGACACGGACTGATGTAGCTTGTGTATATTTGTGGTTATGAGTTCTAAGAATTTGATTTCTGATTCACTTAACCCGGTACCCTCCATAGCGAGATGGTCGAGCATAACATAACTATCCACTTGTACTTTTGATCTTGACCTCCATGCAGTTTTCTAATTTCAATATACGGAACCGTGTCTTCATTTACAAATGTTTGATCGACGTTTGTACTACATAGTAGTAGTATATAACACAAGTAGCGTTGTTTTACAATCAAATCGCGTTCTCGAATAATAGTCGGTGAACAGCCGGTGTTACCAGTTGTGCTTATATATGAACAATGGAAATGACAGTGCTTTTTATTTTGACTTTCGTGGCTGTCGCACAATGCAAATGTGAGCATGTTATTGATACCGTCGTTTTTTTGAATTTGTTACTTTTTATGTAATGAGTGAAGCGTTATTTTTTGTGTGTAAATTTGTGTTTTAAAATTCGAAATTGTTGGTTTCAGTGATACCGTTATCATGTCAACATATTCGTGCGTTCGTGGATGGGCACAATTACCGTCGCCTCCTTGTTGCCAACGGAAAAGTTGCTGGCCAGCCCGCTGCTTCGGAAATGAAGATGATGGTTTGTAGCTTCAATAAAATTTACCTATGAAATTGCAGTTTTATGAAACTGATCACATAGAACAGTGAACATTAAAAAAAAGGAATATAATTTATTCGAAGTCACACCGAAGTTAACAAAGTTCAAAGAAAACCCGTTTCTTATTTATTTTTCTTGCAAACCCATCGTGTAGGGTATCAAAATAAAGGGTTTTAGAGGTTAATTCAAAAATATATAACATTTTTATGTTTAATATTTACCTAATTCGATCGAAAAATTTACTAAAAAGTTATAAATAAAACCGCTTATTTAAAATATAAAAAAACCGAACTCTAAAGATGTAAACAAGAAGAAAATCATACTGTGCAGTCGGAGGATAGATCTAGTTTTGGTCAGCTAGCTCGCGAATATGTCTTCTCCGACTGCACAGCATGATTTTCTTCTTGTTTACGTATTTTTAGTTCGCATCTTTAGTAGTCAAGTTTTTGATTTTTTAATTAACATTTTTAAGCATTGTTGTCCCGAAATAGCAGGAGAACGGGAAAAGTTTTAATATGGAAGGAAGGCCTTTTCCCTGCAGTGGGGTAGTACAGACTAGTATCAAAGCTTGCCTAGCTTTTAATATTTCAGTTTTATCAATAGCAAATAAATACTCGTTTTTTTTTTTAATGTAGTGACTGAATATCTGAACTCCACAACCCAGATAATGGGTTATACGATACTCTTGTCAGACTTTCACTCTTCAAACTATCCGAATCGACTGTCAAAGTTTTATTGGTAATAGGGGCAATGTGAACAAAGGAGAATTACTCCAACATTATAACTCTTTGTGCAACCTTAGTTTAAAAAAAATTGTGATGTTCACATTCCCATACAGCCAAAGTTTGCCACAGGAAGAAAACATACTTAGGTATGAATTGAATAGGACATTACATAATTTAACATATAGTAGTAATTTATTCCATTTAATTGACACTAACAATTATGTAGGTAATCACTTTTATTTGACAAAAGATAAATTTTTCATGGATAGGTACTTTCTTTCAAAGTATTATAAAAGACAGATAGCTGTGTCGGTATCATATTATTTTTCTACTACAGCCAAGAATTTGGCTAAACAACTTGCTTCTATTGAGCAATGCCAAGGAATGTTATTTAATTCAGCCAATAATTTGGTATCAGAAATTGATATTAATAGTAATTTAAATTAGAAATTAGGACAATAGGGACAACCTCTTGCAAAAGCATACAGCATAAAAATTGCAAAGTAAAATTAAATAAAAGTTTAAATTCGGTAAATAGTATTAACCTGGTGCATCAAAATATTCAAGGATTTATGAACAAAGATTTAGAAGTAGAATTATTTATGAACTTTAACAGTATTGATATTCTTTGTATAACAGAACATTGGCTTAAAAGCCACCAGTTATTGTTCAATTTTAATAATCACCAGGTTGGTAGTTCATTCAGCAGAGTTAATGCTATACATGGTGGCTCATTGATTTTAGTAAGTAACCAGCTTAAATTTAAAGACCGTAAGGATATTGTGAGCCTATCTGTTGAGCGGACAGTTGAAATAGCTTGTATAGAATTGGAGCAGTTTATTGTATTAAGCGTATACAGACCCCCTTCAGGATTGTATGACTGCTTCGAAAAGGTAATGGATGAAGTGTTACACAAGATTTGTAACTCGAATAAATCCATTATCACTTGTGGTGATTTTAATGTTAATTTATTAGAAAACTCAGGTTCTTGTAGTAAAATAATAAGTCTGTTTCAGTCCTACAATCTTGTAAACCTATTTTTGGAGCCCACAAGAATAACCCCTTATGCTTAGATAATATTTATACTAATGTTATACCAGTCCACAAAGAAATTATAAATTTACTAGATTCTGATCATTGCGGGCAGAGGATTACTATACCAAACCAAAGCAACAAAGTGGCTAAAAAGGATATCACTGTTAACCCCAAAACTGCAAGTCGCTTGGCAGCTTTTAAAGTTAAACTCATTAATAAATTGCCAATTTTGTCAATTGATGCTGATCCTAATCATCTATATGATGATTTTTTTAGTATATACTGTAAACAATTTAATTCGACCTTTATTCCCAAGACTATCTCCGTTAATAGTAATGCATCATTCAGTGATTGGGCTACCATTGGTATTCATAAAAGTAGAACACGGCTTTATGAGCTGTACAGTGAAAGGACTTATGTAAACACTGCTGAATTTAATTTATATGTTAGAAATTATTCAAAATTATTTAAAAAAGTTTGTTGTTTGGCCAAGTCGCGTTATTTGAGCTCAAAGATTAAAAACAGTAGTAATGTTATTAAAACGACTTGGAATATTATTAATAGTGAAGCGGGAAGATCTGTTAACCGAAATATTGACTACGGCCTGTCTATTAATGGCAACATCATAAAATCAGACTCACAAGTCGCAGTGGCCTTTGAAAATTTCTTTTCAGATATTCCTGTTTCAACGACTAAATCCTTAAACTCATCACCTTCTGTTGCTGAGTCTTTGCTAAAAGAAAATGTTAACGTTTGCGATTCGGAGTTTCTTTTTGAACATATTACTTGTAAAGACATAATTAAAACCTTTCACACTTTAAATGTTAAAAAGACTGCAGATCTGTGGGGTCATTCTGTAGAAGTTGCTAAGTCTATTATTGACATTGTCGCACCTAGTTTAGCTATTATCTTTAATAATTGTATCGACTGTGGGGAGTTGCCCGACCTTATGAAAAATAGTAAAATAATACCTTTGTTTAAATCAGGTAGTACATCAGACCCTACAAATTATAGACCTATTTCAGTACTACCTACGTTTAGCAAAATATTTGAGAAATTAATTTTAGAGCAATTGCAAAGATTTTTTAATAAACATAAATTATTACATACCAAGCAGTTCGGTTTTACAAGGGGTCGTTCAACTACTGATGCCGGGTGTTGAACTTTTAGGACATATTTATAATGCATGGGAAGATAAGTGCGATGCCTTGGGAATCTTTTGTGATTTGTCCAAGGCATTTGATTGTGTTTTTCATGAAACGCTAATCAGGAAACTCCGCCACTACGGGATCCGGAACAGCGCTCTGGATCTTCTTACTTCATATTTGAGTAATAGGATTCAGACCGTTGACGTTAATGGAAAAAGATCTCCTGGATCTATGGTAACAATGGGAGTCCCACAGGGCTCGATTCTTGGTCCTTTCTTGTTTCTTATTTATATTAATGACTTGCCTTACCTCATAAAGGATAACCATGATATAGTGTTGTTTGCGGATGATACTTCACTTTTGTTTAAACTTAAACGTCAGCAGCTGGTTAATGACGATGTAAATAGCGCGATCTCAAAAGTAGTTCACTGGTTCAATGTTAATAATTTACTTCTTAATGAAAAAAAAACCAAATGCATTAAGTTTACCCTACCTCACGTTAGGCAGGTGAAAACCGATGTGTTGATAAAGGACGAAGAATTGAATCCTGAAAATAGCACAGTATTCTTAGGCTTAACTTTGGATGCTAAGCTTCAGTGGGGCCCACATATAGATAAATTGTCAAAGAAGCTAAGCTCCGCAGCATATGCTGTTAGGAAAATTCGTAATTTAACTGACATAGAGACAGCCCGTTTAGTATACTTTAGCTATTTTCATAGTGTAATGTCGTACGGTATTCTGTTGTGGGGAAATGCCGCCGACATCCAGACTATCTTTGTTTTGCAGAAAAGAGCTGTTCGGTCAATTTATAAATTAAGCCCAAGACACTCTCTCAGAGAGAAATTCAAGGAGATTAATGTAATGACTGTGCCTTCTCAGTATATTTATGAAAATCATTTATATGCCCATAAAATATAAAATTGTTTAAAAAATACAGTGATATCCATAACATAAATACTAGGAATAAACACAAATTTGTAGTACCTACAACAAGGCTCAAGAAAATAGGTGGCTCGTTTAGATGTCAATGTGTACGCTTTTATAATAAGCTTCCAAGCCACGTACAAGATCCAAGTCTTAATAAATTCAAATCTTTCATTAAACGTAAGTTGTGCCAGAAAGCGTTTTATACAACTAAAGATTACCTTGAAGACAAAAAGGCTTGGGATTGAGCTGCTCCAATTAATTTTGTTTTTTTTATTATATTTTGCACCGTGAATTTTGTTGTTGTTTTTTTGGTTTTCTTGCAATGACAAGAATATTTACTTTTTAAAGTATTATATTATTTTATATTAATTATTGTGAGTGTGAAGACTATGTGGATCATTCTTTTTTATTTTAAATTAAATTTATCTTAGTTTTTAATCATGGTCTGGCAGTTTGAGTAGTTTATGCGGCCTACCCGAATGTCCTTTCTTTGGTATTGTTCGTCGAATCGTTGAGCTCCTTAAAGTCTGAGTTGAGCTGCTCGGTTATTGACAAATGCGTGCACTGACTGGACAGGTCCACTCAATCTGACTGGTTCTTTCCTCAAAAGACCATTTCAGACATCAGTCTACATGGTCTTCACATGATCTAACCAATATTTTGTCTGGACTTTAAAAGAGACTGTGACCTCTGAGTTTGTTTCGGCCTTTCTTCTCAGAGTAGTCAGATAGGAAACGCCGACCTCATCTAGTTTTAAAAAATATGTTCGACATGTAAAAGTGTTTGTATAAACCAACTTACAGAAATAAAATCATTTATCATTCATTTATCATTTATTCCGATAGATTTTTCGAGATCTACGAAATGAAACCTAATCTTAAGATGTAATTTTTTTTAGATTTTTAAGTATTTTCTGTTTCTTAATTCACTTCTTGGTTATCAGGTGTGGGATGAGGAGTTGGCTGCCAAGGCATCTAGTTGGGCGAAGAAAAACTTACATCAACACAACCCAGACAAATCTGTTGGTAAGTATTTTTGGTTTAAATATACAGGGTCAAGTACAATTGACTAGCAAAACGCCGCAGACATCATGGGTTCAGATATCTCTGTTTATTTTACCGATACACGAATTTACATGATTACAAGTCGCATGTGTTTACGGCAAATAATTTAATTTAAATTCACTAATTATCTTCTAATTAGTTATAAGGGCTGATAAAAAATTTAACCGGTGCAATTTCTTGTATCAATCAAACATGACGTCAGACGTGACAAAGATTTAGCAGGTAGGTAGGTAGGCAGGCAACCTATTTGCCTGAATCTTCCTAAAACCTTTACAGGTGGTAACAAACTTAATAGCGACTCGGCACACTTCACGAGTCGCTGCGCAGTACCAAATTCATGTGACAGCGGGTTGAGGGGTGGGCACAACGCAGCTAGAATCTGGCTATTATAAGTATGTATAATTCAAAAATGTGGGCAACCGAAAATTAGGGGAAGGTAACACCGTCTGTACTACCAAAGAGGATTTTGATAGTTGTTTTTAGGGTTCCGAACTCGAAACGGAAACTGAACCTATTGCTGACACTCACGTTTCCGTCTGTCCGTCGTGTCACACGGGTTTTATGACCATATGGTTGGCGCTAGTTTTTAAAATTTCACAGTATAAACATCTTGTTGACCCAAAACCATGCAAATCATATATCCTATACAGGCGCCTATACAGCTAAGGTAAACAAAGTTTTGACCTACCTCAGTTAAATCTATTATGCAAAAAATCAAAAGGCAAAATATTAAAATCATTAGATCAACGTACACGTCAACGATTCGATATCCTGTAAACATTGTCGTTTTTGGCTAAGAACGGCATCGTGCTGTTCTTTCACTTCTTGGAATTTACATAACATATAATATAATAACTCCCGCACTCACTTCTTATAGGTTAACCCATTTTTCTAATTGGATTTGTAAAAAACAATGTACAGCGTAAGCAATGTGACAGCTCAAGTACCACGAAAATGACTAATGTAAAAGCATACAAAACTTTTTGAATAGGTACTAATTATGAGTTCTGCATAGTTATAATTGCCACAGTATAAAAAAGAACTTTTTAGCGTCATTAAGTTTGAATCGACTCACACCTACTATAAAAGATGCACCTACCTAAATAAGCTCGATCTTGGCTTAATTAAAATATCTAGCCGTCCATAATAAGAACTCAGGCATTAAACCGAGATTTAAACAATAGACTTTACCGGCAATAAAAGTAAGAGTGACACCAGAGAGGCTGAAAAAAATTGACAACATGTTCAAGATTTTAGACCGGTAACTCCAAATGTATGTCACCTGTCTACTTTGATGTGGTACCTGTGTGGTATTATAATAGTAGTCTATGCCAGTGTGTGGAACGGAACAAAACTTTGAGACAATGAGACTGGGTGACTGGGTAATCAGGTTATCCTACTTTAGTTTCGTAGAAGTTGACTGTTATCTTTTTCGTTTAAGGCGATATATACGCCCCAATGTAACGCAGTACTGGCCGTGCGCCCGCTCGATGCCAAAAAATCAAAATGGAACCTCCTTTTGAACAGTTTTCTTTGCAAAATATTATTTGACTTACATATGCCATGTTAGGATGAAGAAATTCCAGCCATCAATTTTTCTGTGTAAAAATATTTTTAAACATCCAAGTCGTTTTGGAGGAGTTTCCAAAAGTTGCGAAAAATATCGTGTTGTTAATTATTTTTTTAAAGCAAAACTATTAGTTACACGAAAAAACCTTGTGTTCCAAATTAT
Organism: Orthosia cruda; assembly: GCA_964057195.1. Classification (NCBI taxonomy): domain Eukaryota; kingdom Metazoa; phylum Arthropoda; class Insecta; order Lepidoptera; family Noctuidae; genus Orthosia; species Orthosia cruda. The sequence continues at coordinate 34,956,726 of OZ059830.1, read as the reverse complement.
GTACATGAATCAATAATAAATATATATTTTTTTCAAACCTTTTAACCTAGCCGTTACTAATGAGTATGCTTTAGAAAGTTACCGTTTTACGGCAATAAAGCGCAACTAACGCTTTAGTGCTGTGCTGTAGTATTATTGATTCATGCACATAATTTGGAACACAAGGTTTTTCCGTGTAACTAATAGTTCTGCTTTAAAAAAATAATTAACAAGACGATATTTTTCGCAACTTTTGGAAACTCCTCCAAAACGACTTGGATGTTTAAAAATATTTTTATTCAGAAAAAATTATGGCTGGAATTACTTCATACCTAACATAGCATATGTAAATCAAATAATATTTTGCAAACAAAACTGTTCAAAAGGAGGTTCGGTTCAATTTTGATATTTGACACCGAGCGGGCGCACGGCCAGTACTGCGTTACATTGGGACGTATATATCACCTTAATGGTACCGCGCATTCAACAAGCGCAACAGTGGCTCTGCTTTGATATTGTAGCAAAATCATCATCCTTCTAATATTCCCACTGCTGGGAAATAGGTCTCCTCTCTGTAAGAGAGAGAAAGGGCCTTAATCCACCACGAGGGCCCAGTGCGGGGTGGTGGATGTCACGTGTCTTCGAATTTTGGTTCTAAGACATGCCGGTTTCCTCACGATGTTATCCTTCACCGTTTTGAGAGTTGTGGTGATGAAATAATTTACACAAAGTAAAGCGCTTGCCTGGGTTCGAACCCACGACCAACAACTTGTAAGCCTTTACCGCTGAGCCATCATTCCTCTCAACAAACAAAATACACACTTCTAACTAAAGAAAAGTTCCCTTCTAGAAGGACAGGCGTTTTACTCATTCATCTGTAATAGCCATAACAAACTTCTTATGGAAAAACCGGCCAAGTGCGTGTCGGGCGAAGCGCAGTAATAGGGTTCCGTAGTTGCACAATAATGCGGACTAAGAAGAGGGCTTTTTATTGTTACATGAACATTGAAACAGTTTCAGCGGCTCACGTCAAAAACCGGCCCTACATAGGACGATGGTAACTGAATGAGGAGTTATAAAATCCAACTTCACAAGTGAAGTTAGAAAAAATATTATCTGAGTATTTGAGTATCACCGCGTGTAGAGGCAAGCGTTTGTTATAAAGATTGATAAACAATACGTCACGTAATAATTTGAATACTGCAGTATTGCCGTTACGGAGATATTCTTCGTTAAAATCTCCAAATATTAGGTATGCAAGGGCTGTTAGTCTATAAAAAATACGTATGAAACCTACTGCGACAAAGTTAGGTCATTTGCATGATCTATATAAAGGCTTCTACCTGCTCATTGTTTACTTCGACGTTTTCGACAGATACTGTTTTACAATGTTTACCTCCAGCAGTGCCACTGTAAGATCGCGGTTTGAGTCGTGTAAAATGCGTCGCGGCATTTACGCTGCATTAGGTTTCATACTAAAGTCCTGTTTGTGCCACACGGCGACGAAAATGAGTTGTCTCCTGACTCACACACATTATTTCGACCAAATTGCGCTCGAGGTGAGGGAGGGGTGCGAGGCAAGCGTCAGCGCCCCGTAAAAACGTAGAATTATAGCAACTGAAATTACGTTCGTCCGTCTGGCAGCCTAACCGAATTTCAGTTGAACGTAAATTCCGCGACTCATTTTACTCAACTCACAACTCACATAATTACGTTCGATTGGTCTCACCCTAAAACACCGGCTAAGTATAAATTTAACAAAACAATGAGAAGACAAAACTAAATATTTATAACTGCAAAGTTATTTACTAACCGAAAACAAATATTTTTGTTTGAGTATTTTCAAACAACCTACTCAACTACCAAAATGTAAAATTAATCTAAAATAATAAATCTTAGAAAGGAACAAACAACCAACGAATATAAGCTGCAACAAATAATCAGTATAAAATCACATATAATCTGTAATCTTAACAATAATAACAAACAATCAGAAGGACTCAGACGTCAATTTCGAAAGGAGCCGATACGACCGCGCGTTAGAGTCACGGAGAGTGGTATGATTCGTTCCAGGATCCTCCCTGTTTCTTTCTCTTTCGGAATTAGAAATATCATGATTTTATTTTAACACTTTGTTGATTACGGAACCCTAAAAACAATGATGTCACCTGGCTAAGCTCTTTGGTATGTGATTACGTACTAATACCAACAATCGTTTTCTACAGGCTCCAATAGATTTTCATCGGGTGAGAATTTGTATTGGTACTCAACAACCAACCCTAAGCATGTCCTGAAAGCGGATTCAGCCCTCGAGTCGTGGTTCAGTGAAAATGTTAACTACACCTTTGGACCGCTAGATATGATGGACTTCCAAAGAGACTACGACATCGGGCATTACACTCAGGTTTGTGCAACTTTTTTTTTATAAGATGGCTCATCCACTAAAACTCCTGACCGCCAAAATCAACAGTCAGAAAAGCATCGTGGCAGTGAAGTTCGACTAGTCAGAAAATATTTAACTGTCTTGGATTCTGCATCGAACTTATTTAGGAAAGAAAAGGGGGTTTAATTTCCAGATCAACATCCAAATAATAGGCTCGTGTTGATGATAAGCGATGATGTGGGCGACGATGGAGCACGCTTATCTAGAAGTAATCTATTCACCCTTGACTTTAACTTAAAAGGCAATCTTTTACTAGTAGGCAATCGAACTTTTAGGTTCTTGAATATTAACAATCTTTTATTAGCTTGGTATGTATCTATGTAACGGAATATTTGAACGTGATTTTCAACCCCTTCAAAAGGCGATTATTCCCGATGTCCACCACTTGGTTGGCCATCACTGGGGGACAGCGGAAAAACTTTTAAAGATTATTCCCGGTGTCCACCAATGGAGGAAAGCGTCACGGGATTTTTAATTATTCTTCCCAAAGTACAGTCTGCAGAAGTCTGTTATCGCTGTGAAAATATGATGTCGGTTAATTACCCAATTTAATAAAAAAAATAAGCAATCACGCCTTTAATAGGTAGTAGAATGATGTTTTTTTTTTATTTAAGTAAAACATATTGTAACATTGTCTCCCAGCGGTGGCCATAGGGAATGTTTAGTAATTCTGTGTCACTAACCCCAGTGGATGACAACGAGAATAATAAAAAAATCCGTGACGCTGTCCCCCAGTGGTGGACACCGGGAATAATTTTTAAAAGTGTTCCCGCTGTCCACCAGTGGTGGCCAACCAAGTGGTGGACATCGGGAATAATCGGTCGGCTTAATTTGAATATTGCACACTTATACACTCTTTAATAGAAAAGCAAACTATAAAGTAGAAAATAATTTTCAATAAATTTAAATTAAGAATAGTGTGATTAACAAAAAAGTCGTGTGGCACTCGGGGACTGCCGCGGTAAAGCTATTGCATAGTATTTATTCTATATCCAGTCCTGGAAAATGCGTCAAAAAAATTAAAAACGTTAGAAACTCGAAAACGTAGCGAGCCAAACCCGCATTTATTTACGATTAATAAAACTCTAAAAAACAAAACAAAAATACCCTTATTCACATTGAAATAAGGTCGCTTTTCATTGACAAGCAAAAGTGACCCTTATTCTCATTAGCATAAGGTCCTCATTGATCACCATTGTCACAGAAACAGCTCAGAGAGACCGATAAAAGGCAAAAAAATTACGACCAACAAAAAATTTTAAAACCCTCATATCTCAGAAACGGTTGGAGTTAGCGCATTTCTGACAAAAAATTTGCCCCCTTGCGCTCTCTACTTCATCCAGGAGAACAAGATAGGATTTATAATAGGCTCGTGTTGATGATAAGCGATGATGTGGGCGACGATGGAGCACGCTTATCTAGAAGTAATCTATTCACCCTTGACTTTAACTTAAAAGGCAATCTTTTACTAGTAGGCAATCGAACTTTTAGGTTCTTGAATATTAACTATCTTTTATTAGCTTGGTATGTATCTATGTAACGGAATATTTGAACGTGATTTTCAACCCCTTCAAAAGGCGATTATTCCCGATGTCCACCACTTGGTTGGCCATCACTGGGGGACAGCGGAAAAACTTTTAAAGATTATTCCCGGTGTCCACCAATGGAGGAAAGCGTCACGGGATTTTTAATTATTCTTCCCAAAGTACAGTCTGCAGAAGTCTGTTATCGCTGTGAAAATATGATGTCGGTTAATTACCCAATTTAATAAAAAAAATAAGCAATCACGCCTTTAATAGGTAGTAGAATGATGTTTCTTTTTTATTTAAGTAAAACATATTGTAACATTGTCTCCCAGCGGTGGCCATAGGGAATGTTTAGTAATTCTGTGTCACTAACCCCAGTGGATGACAACGAGAATAATAAAAAAATCCGTGACGCTGTCCCCCAGTGGTGGACACCGGGAATAATTTTTAAAAGTGTTCCCGCTGTCCACCAGTGGTGGCCAACCAAGTGGTGGACATCGGGAATAATCGGTCGGCTTAATTTGAATATTGCACACTTATACACTCTTTAATAGAAAAGCAAACTATAAAGTAGAAAATAATTTTCAATAAATTTAAATTAAGAATAGTGTGATTAACAAAAAAGTCGTGTGGCACTCGGGGACTGCCGCGGTAAAGCTATTGCATAGTATTTATTCTATATCCAGTCCTGGAAAATGCGTCAAAAAAATTAAAAACGTTAGAAACTCGAAAACGTAGCGAGCCAAACCCGCATTTATTTACGATTAATAAAACTCTAAAAAACAAAACAAAAATACCCTTATTCACATTGAAATAAGGTCGGTTTTCTTTGACAAGCAAAAGTGACCCTTATTCTCATTAGCATAAGGTCCTCATTGATCACCATTGTCACAGAAACAGCTCAGAGAGACCGATAAAAGGCAAAAAAATTACGACCAACAAAAAATTTTAAAACCCTCATATCTCAGAAACGGTTGGAGTTAGCGCATTTCTGACAAAAATTTGCCCCCTTGCGCTCTCTACTTCATCCAGGAGAACAAGATAGGATTTATAATAGGCTCGTGTTGATGATAAGCGATGATGTGGGCGACGATGGAGCACGCTTATCTAGAAGTAATCTATTCACCCTTGACTTCAACTTAAAAGGCAATCTTTTACTAGTAGGCAATCGAACTTTTAGGTTCTTGAATATTAACTATCTTTTATTAGCTTGGTATGTATCTATGTAACGGAATATTTGAACGTGATTTTCAACCCCTTCAAAAGGCGATTATTCCCGATGTCCACCACTTGGTTGGCCATCACTGGGGGACAGCGGAAAAACTTTTAAAGATTATTCCCGGTGTCCACTCAGATTCCACAGGATTCAAAAACCTTATTAAAAGTCAAAATATCACCGCCGTGCCCGTCGGAGTGGGGAGCGTGAGGTTTTTTCGTTACGGAATTTCTGGATTCGGTCCCCGCGCTCAAGGCCCGCGATAGAAGCTATGCAATAGCTTAAAAATAACTTTTATTGTAAGTAAGAAAGCGTGGTGTGCTTGATATCAATTATTAGAATATTTTATAAATATTATTAGTAAAAGCATAGTCATTTTGAAAGTATCTTAAAAAGCACGCCACAATAAAAGTTTTTTTTTGTTAATCACACTATTCTTAAATTAAATTTATTGAAAATTATGTTTTACTTTTTAATTTGGTTTTCTATTAAAGCGTGTTTTTTAATCTGTTATATTTCATGTTCATCATCCTTTTCTTTGCCGCCCTTCTTCTTATTCGTTTCGCTCTTGACAGTGCGGTCGTGGTCACGATGAATTTTGTCCGATCGCTGGTGTTCTTGTCACTCGCCTCACGATTTCTCTCCATTTGGCTCTGTTAGGTGAAAGCTTGGCGCATTCATTTACAGGACCTGCAACCGCAGATTTCATTTGGTCGGTCCACCTCATCGGTGACCCCCCGCGTGGCCTGTTACCGTCCACTCTGCCCTGCTCCACCAGGCGTTCAAGTCGTTATTCCGCCTCGAGACATGTTCAAAGAATTTCAGTAAAAGAGACCGTTCTATTGCCGATAGACGCTGCTTGATGCCGAGTTATTGGAGTATGCAGACGTTTGTGCGCCGCCCTTATCCTAATTTATTTGGGGATGGCAGAACATTTATTATTTTTATTTCTTCTCTGTTACTTATTCGTCATCTTTGTAGTAAAGCCCTTTCTGGTCACATCGTCTTTCACCCAGGTATTCCATTGTTACTTTGGTCTTCCCCTATTCTTATAGCCATTTTACGTTTATTACTTTTACAGATGGTGTGGTCTGATAGCGTGTACCTAGGCTGCGCTATCTCACAAACATTCAAGAACGGGTGGAACAAATACTTCGTCGTCTGCAATTATGGACCAGGGTAAGTTAACAGCTATTATTCATTCGAGAAGCAACTTTTCCGTAAATAACGTAGCTTCGGGACTAAGAATAAAAAATAGGCAGTCATGGGGACTGCCGATAGAAGAGTCAACTTATACTATTCCCCAATGTTAACGCAGTCCAGGCCGTGCGCCCACTCAGAACCAGAATATCAATATTGAACCTCCTTTACGACAGTTTTGTTTGCAAAATTTTCTTTGATTTACATATGCTATTTCAGTTATGAAGAAATTCTAGGCATCAAGTTTTCTGTATAAAAATATTTTTAAACATCCAAGTCGTTTTGGAGGAGTATCTCTATATATATATAGCAAAGAAGTTAGCGAAAAAATAACGTGTTGATAATTATTTTTAATTTATATATATATTATTATTATTTTTCAAACTTTTTAACGTTACTAAGGAGTATGCTTTAGAAAGTAACCGTTTTACGGCACTAAAGCGATGGAAGGCAATTAACTTTGGAATAACTAAATCATCATCATAAGATTTTTAAAGTTCCCACTGCTGGGACACAGGCCACCACTCTATGAGAGCACACACGAAGTACATACAATCGCGTGTACTTTGTGTCGCGTGTCAGAACTATCATGTTTTAGGTGTGAAAAGGGGATAGTGCTCTTCGTCCTGTATAGCTTAACTGCTTAGAACTATGATAGTTTTGACCCTTGTCCATTGCTGCATGCAGAATCGGATTCTCAATAAATTTTCTTTTCATTTCAGAGGTAATTATTTGGGACAAAAGCCGTACAAGGAGCGTAATGGACGCAGCAACAAACTAGTGTGTGCACTAAAAACAAGTGTGACCGGCCTTATGGAGCAAACTGTAAAAAGAATTCGCTTTGACTGAATACCATGTGATGTTATTATTTAATGAGTTAGGTATTTAAGGAATGCTGTGAGGGTAGTGTTTCTTATTTTAATCTAAGCATTTAATGTAATTTATTAAAATAAAGTAATTTATTAAGAAATGACTGACTCTTTCTCCCAAAAAAATAATATTTCATCTTATTTAACGTGAATCTACCGAGACAATCGTCTTTTTCTTTGCTCTAATATATTATGTAGATACAGCCTTACAGCTTAGACTGCACAAAGGAGACTAGATTCAGGACTTGACATAGTTTGATGTAGGCTCATGATGAGTATTAGTAGAACTCGTCTCGCTCTTGTATCTTATCATCATCATTTCAGCCGAAAAACGTCCACTGCTGGACATAGCCCTCCCCCAAGCATCGCCACACTGATCGATCCTGTGCGTTTCGCATCCACCGGAATCCCGCAGCATTGACCAAGTCGTCGCTCTACCTAGAGGGAGGCCTTCCAACCCTGCGTCTGCCGGTACGCGGTCGCTACTCTAGAACTTTTCGGCCCAACGGCCATCCGTTCCGCGAGCAATGTGCCCTGCCCAGTGCCACTTAAGTTTGGCGATTCTTCTGGTCATGCCGGTAACCTTGGTTATCTTGCGGATGTGTTCATTTCTGATTCGATCACACAGGGAAACGCCGAGAATAACCCTCTCCATTGCCCTTTGGGCGGCTGTAAGCCTTCTGATGAGGCCCATATAATAGTACATTATGGTACAAGTGTGTAATGATGTTGATTACCGCTGAGGCGCCATTGAGACCCGAGCCGTTAGGTAAGGATCTTAAGAGAGCCGAGGACGGTTATCATCAATATACACGTGTATCATACGACGTTTTTCAACATACTTGTGAAGAAAATAATACTTTAAAATAATTTCCAACAGTGAAACCGAGTTATGAATTATTTTTTGCAATGGCGGGCAAAATTAATCAGTTTTCCTATGCGCGCGCATCTAACAATGGCGATGGGCCATAGACTAAAAATAATGAGGTTTCTTTTTTTTTGGCTTTTCGCGGATAGCGTTTTAGCCACGTACAAAATGTGGAATTTCAAGTTTTCTTTATTACAGAGAAAAACAAAAGTTATATTTGAGTGAAAGTTTTATTTATTAAACACGTACAAGTTGAAATTATCTATTTAAATACGAAGTTGCATGAAATGTTTTGCATTTGTACTATTGAGCACGGTCTTTCTTGTACCTATCGAAACTTTTTTAAGAGCATAGCCACTCAACCAATAAATTAAAAAAATACTCTATAACTCACTTGTGAGTAATAGCAATGAAAAAGTCACAGTTTGATTACAGGTGTCATTATGTGCCTAATTGCGGTGATATTAGAGCCACTTTATGAGCAAGTGTGTTGGAAAAAATAATTTATAAGTAATTGTAGGTACCTATTGTTAATTTTTATGGATTTTATAAGCTGCTTTTTTGTGACGTTCAGGTGCGTCGAGGACATTGACGGACAGGCGCACTGCCACTTATCTACCTACGTACTTTGTGACATAATCTAGGAAACGAACAGAGAACACGAGGGTACGTATTTTTTATCATGAAGCATCTATTATAAGATTATTGCGTACCTACCTACGTTTTTCCGAGGTGGCAGGTTTTGACCTTACCACAGCCGCACGCAATCCAATGGGGAAAACTATTGTAACCGATATAAGCAGTTAGCTTTAATTAATATAAATTCCTGGTTGTTAATTACATAAATGAGGGTATTAATTTACAAATCGATTATAGGTTGCAGAAGGCTTGTCATCGCAGCTGACAGGCGAATGATAAATTGATTGTTGACTGGGATCATGATTCAATGTAGAAAAGGTAACTAGATATCAATCATTGACATGCAAACAAATAAGACAGAATTATGTACTGTATCTACAGGATCGGTATTTCTGATAACAAACAGCCCCAACAGGAATATTTCTAGGAACTTTCTGTTGGGTTATTCCCAGAGGTCCACGATTCTATTGTTCTTCTTTTCCCACCGGGTCCATGAAAAAAATATAATATCAATTTAAATGTTCCTAAATGAATTCCCAACGGGTCCACGAAATATATCCAAAGCACAGTCAGTGAAAACAATTTCGATTTTTTTTTATTTAAATATAGGTAGGGCATACGATTTCCCAAATAAAGTGAAGACGACTTTTAAGATATTATTAAACTCAATTAAGATAAATTACCTGGTTGGAAACTACGCAAAGTCATTGTAGATTTCGAATTAGCGGTAATAAATGCTAACCAAACATGTTTACCGGATGTTGAGATAAAAGGTTGTAATTTTCATTTTACACAAGCTTTACAGAATAACGCAAAATATCTTAATATTTCTACAAAAGAAGAAAAAGATCACGTGAAGATGTGCTGTTTTGGCTTATTTGCCATTTAATGATGTTGAAGATGGTTGTTTAGCCATTATGGCAATAGCGCCGGAATAAAAAATGCGTTTTAACGATTATTTTGTTGATTTTTGGCTTACCAACCCTTCAATACCAATTGCTATTTGGGATTGTGAAGGTGAAAGATACCGAACTACATGGCACAAAACCTTGAACAGTAAATTGAAAAGGAAGCCCCGATTACTTGAATGATTATACACGCTTGAGGAACAAGCTGAATATTTTGAAAAATATCATGTAAATAAAAAAAACCGGACCAGATATTCAATTAATAAAGATTTAAAAATTAAAATAATCTGTGAAAATATAAACAAAAATCGATAAGGACCGTCGATGCTCTTAATCAGTTTATATATATGCCTTGGCATGTAGCGTTAGCGGGTTGATTATCTAAGAGAGATAAATTATACGCAGCACTATCTATATCTACATACAATTTAATAAGGAGGGTCGCAGGTACAAAAAAGCCGTTTCTAATATATTTTCCTTCTTTAAAAATGGAGGTAGGCGCTAAGTACTATCCTGGCCTGGCAGCAGAAGCGGTCTCGTAGACGTGGAAGGCCGAGGACTAGGCACCAGCAGGATGACGTCCCGCAGAGTTGACGATGATCTTATGATGTCGGTTCTTCCGATGAAGGTCCCAGGTGGTTGAACCGGGACTTTGGACCCTGGAATTTTCCAATCGTCGTATAAGTTCCTTTGTCTCCCAGCTTATCCTTGTATGATTGTGACCGCAACAGCGTAAGCGTAGGGCAGAGGATGTACTACGGCGCTTAAGGCTAATGTGTGCTTGTCACAATCAGAACCGGAGCTCTAGAGTTTTTTTTTTTTTAATTTGTTACGGTAAAAACATTTAAAGCAGGTAAGCGCTAAAGAAATAACAAAATAATAAGTACCTTACTAAAAACACCAACAGAAATTATAGGAAGGGTGATGATATTTTGTCATGTGATGGCCGTAACCAGCATGATTAAGCAAAAAAAGTAATTGTCAACACTTACCCAATACGGGGTTAACACTGAAGCTAGATTTATTTTTAATGAACACACTCGTAGTGGTTATGATTCAACTATTTTTCTTATAAGAGTACACGTAAAATGACACGCTAAGTATGTAGGAATGATACTATGGAGCGAGTGTACGTGTCATCAGCTGAGATATCCGATCGTCAATGTCCGTCCGGTGCGTTGATAAAAGCCCGAGTGGTGTTGGAACTTAATTTTTTTTATTTTTATATATGTGTGACTACCGCCACACGGGAAGTTATCGAGTCGAAACGTAGTGCAATGACTAGTCGATTTTTCAATATCTTTACGTTAAATGTATATATATAGTTATATATTAGGTTTAATTTATCCTATTATGATATTATCGCCTACAATATGTTTGTTATCTGATTGTCACTTATTATAAATTATTAGGTTGTAAGATTTTTGTTGATCTGTACATGTTTTTACCGCAGTTTGCTATGGTGATTTAGTTAGGAAGTTGATCTTACTATTCAACGTTACAGGCAAAAAAAAAAAAATATATAGTTACTTACTACGTTTATTTTGAAAATGTGTTTTTATAACTAACTATGTTTTTTTTTTAAGATTGTCTGTTTTAGTTTAAGATTGAGACACTGTAATTTTTCTGAAATTGCGTTTTTTTTTTAATTTCTTACGTCTATTTCAGTCTAAGATTGAGATTATTCTGGAACTGTGATTTAATAAAGCTTAAATCTACAGTACTACTAAAGTATAGTATAAGATTAAGATAATTTCCTGTAATTATTCGGAAGCTGTGATTTTTTATAATGCTTAACACTCTGTTTCCCAGCTCTCAATTATCGGGCTGTTAAAGTAATAAATAAATAAAATAAAAAGCTTTATTTCATTCCATGCAAACAATTACAATGAGTTTATCATAAGTCGTACTTTTAAATTAGCAATAGGTAATAATTAAAAAAAAAAATTATAAATAATCATCATCATTACAAATATTAATTGTTTATTTTTGTAATGTTATTTTAATAATAATAATTGAAAATTGTACTAATTAACAATTGAAAATTAAATTAAATAATAATTGAAAATTACAATTTTGATATATACTATATATAAAAGAAAATTGTATCAAATATAAATTTAAAATTGTTATAAATTACATTTATAAAAAGTGATTAAGTAATTATGATAAAAATAGTATTGCTATCCATTTTTTATGTTTGTATGGATCCCTTTCGGGTAATAGCCTCCTCCAAGGAATTCTACTTTTCTCTGCGTTTTGCAGTCTCTAGCCATCCACGGCCCGCCACTCCCGCTATTTCGTCTGCCCATCTAGCACAAGGCCGTCCTCTCATTCTGGTGCCTTGCGGTCCCAACTTTTTAATTATTCTTTGTGTCCATCGGTCGTCTGTATACCTGGCCACATGCCCTGCCCATTTCCACTTTCTTTGAAGGCAGAAAGTAAGAGCATCGGTTATTTTTGTTCTCATGCGGATGTCTGCATTTCTCACCTTGTCTTTTATTTTTAAGCGTCCTTCCTTTTTGTGCCGATTCCGAGAATAGAATAATGTCGTCGGCGAATCTGAGATGGCTTAGAAAATTGCCGTTTATGCTGATGCCCTGCGTTGACCATGGCAAGTTTGCCATTATATTTTGTAAGACACCTATAAAGATTTTTGGAGAGAACGGGTCACCTTGTCTCAAGCGTCTATTTATGTTGATTTTCTCCCCTATTCTATCTAGCTTGACTCTACTTGTACTGTTGGCATAGATGTTTTTAAGTATAATTAAATATTTTTCTTTTATGTTCTGTGATCTTAATGCTTCCCAGATGCTGTCATGTGATATAGAGTCAAAGGCCTTTTTATAATCAATAAATGCTACATACAAGGGTCTGCGAAATTCCAGATATTTTTCAATCACTTGGTCGACCACTTGAATATGATCCGTTGTACTGAAACCGCTTCTGAAACCGGCTTGTTCTATCGGCTGGTTTGCGTCTATGTCTATATTCTTTCCAACAAGCATGAGGCAAACAATTTGTAAAAGCAAGGCATGAGGCTTATTGGGCGGTAATTCCCTATGTCAGCCGGGTCGCCTTTTTTGTATAGCAAGATAATTTCAGATTCGGTCCATATGGGCGGCACAGCTTCTTCTTCTAATATCTTGTTAAATAAAAGAGTAATTGGCGCCAGTAGTAGAGTCCTTGCGAACTTGATGTGCTCATTTGTGATTCCGTCTGGTCCCGGACTTTTCTCTGACTTAAGCTTCATCATTTGTTTTAGGATTTCAGGCTCTGTGAACTCTGTAGTAGGTGAGATTTCCATGCATTGGTTATCGGCATTTATTTGCTTTATTGAGTCTGGCTGGCTATACAGTTTTTTGTAATACTCCGTTGCTGCATTTATAACCTCCATTCGGGACTTACTATTGGCAGAGCCGGGCTGTAGAGATGGAATCCATGTTTTAGTCCTATTCAGTTCTTTGTAAGCTTTTTTGGCGGATCTAGATTTTTCGAGGTGCCTTTGTATAGTATTAATCCTGTAGATATCGTAGCATCTTCTAATTTCTTTGTTGGTAGTTTTGTAGAGTGATTTAAGATTTTCTTTGTCGATTTTGCCCAATTTAGACTTATTTTGAAGTTTGTTCCTTTCTTTCATGAGTTCTATCGCCTCATCTGATAAGATATTGCGCTTTATTTGCCCTTTAATGGATTTTAAACTTTCTAATATAGAGTTTGCGATTTTTTGGCAATATTCTTAGGCTTTATACGTGTTATTTGTCGTTATAAGTTCAGGAATATATTTACTAAGGTTTTCAAGGTAAATCTCTTGCTCTTTTAACGTTTTCAACTTTCCTGGTGTATTTGAAAAATTGCGTTTACTTTTTCTATTTGTTTTCACGTTTATTGTAGCTCTCAGCAATCTGTGATCCGATCCGAAGGGGAACGAAGCTAGTAATTTGTAGTTTGAAAACAAGTGGGGCTTTGTAGTCATAATATAATCGATCTCGTTTTTTGTCATTTTGTCTGGAGAGATCCATGTCCATCTGTTCTTTGGTTTCGACTTGAACATTGTATTCACTATTTTTAAGTTGTGCTCTCATGCACATTAATTAATAAGTCTTTCTCCGCGAGTGCTTCTATTTTCGTAGCCATATTTGCCGGTAACTGACTGCTCATGTTCTTTAGGCATTACTATTTGTGCATTGAAATCACCCATAGAGATGATATAATTCGTTGAGGTTGAGTTGTGAGCTTTCACTAAATCTTCGTAGAACTTGTCAATTTCCTCTTCAGGTGAGTTTTCAGTGGGTGCATACGCCTGAATTATTGCAAATGGTATATTTTTTAGTTCTATTTCTAGTACACAAACTCTCTCTGATATTCCTGTGAACGTTACAATATTATCTTTAAGTTTCTTCTTGACTAGGAAACCCACACCGTATAAGCCTTTGGTTTGGCCTAGGTAGTACATAATATAATCGTCATCTTCGATGATCTTCTCTCCTAATCGGCTGTTTTCTCACAATCCTAATATATCATGATTAATATTTTTTAGCGTTGCCTTAAGCTCGATAAGTTTAGGTTCTGAAGATAGTGATCTTACATTTAAGGTGCAAATATTGAAAATGCTTTTCTTATTCTTGTTTTCCCTTGAAGGGTTATGGTCGATCTCTCCCGCGCTGACCAGACGTACTGGGAGATGGGGAGGGAGAAGAGGGTCCGACTGTGGTTGCTAAGATAGATTATGCTGTGGTTTCTTCGCTTGGCTTTGAGAGGTATCTGTCTTATTGAAGTTAATTTTTGGTTTCTGTATTATGTAGTCTTTCATGTTGGTGACTTTATTTTTCTTCTGCGGCTGTCTATTTTCATGTTGAGCTTTTGGTGCGCTAGGGTGTGATGTTTCTGGGGATTCAGACAGGATCCTCTTATGTGACTGGTTGAGAGGGCTGCGCTTGTTGTCGCTTAACACTATAAGTTGTTAAAGTAATCGACGAATAATCGCCGATTAATTCTACTTTCAGTTTCTCAACACCAAGTGTGTCAAGCGGTTGACAATTTGTCACATTTGAGAAAAATCTCGAATTTACCACACGTTAAAGCAGTTTTGGGTTTCTGAGAAAATTTTGCAATGTTAATCTCTTGTCAAGGTTTGCTTCACTTGGCGGCTACACCAACCCAGCCGCTCAAGATAAAATGTTATTTAAAGTTACTATTTACGTTATAGTTGTGAATGAATTGAATGGATACCCAACTAAAATAAATTATTTAATGTAACAAGCGATTACGTAATTTCTCGATGATGAAGTGTTGAGAAACTCACTGACAACTGAGGACTGGTTAATTTGTGACAAATTGTCAGCGGATCAAGATGTGACGTCTACTTTAGAAACCGGCCCTAAGTCTATTTTATTATAAGATTAAGATGATTTACTGTGATAATTCTTGAACTGTGATTTTTTATAAAGCTTAAATCTATTTGAGTATAAGATTAAGATAATTTCCTGTAATTCGGAAGCTGTGATTTTTATAATACTTAAGTATATTTTAGTGTAAGATAAAAATTATTTACTATTATTGTCAAAAACTGTGATTTTAACATTGTTCTTAGTTATTTATTTATTATATACTTTATTGTACACCACAAAAAAACAAACAGGACAAACATTCACAATAACAAGTGTACAATGGGCGGTCTTATCGCACTAGGCAATCTCTTACAGACAACGTTTGGATGGACTGAGCAATAGGAGAAGAATTTAGGGCTGTCAGTGTACAAATTAACATAAATAATACACTACTTAGACATAATAACATAAAATACAATATACAAAATATACTAATATATATCAAATATAACAGAGACAGGAGAAGAATAAAAATTATAGTGAAAGGTAATGCCCCTTCACCATTTTCTTAAATATTGGCAGTGTTTGAGTACGTCTTATTTCAATAGGTAATGCATTCCACAACCAAGCTGCTTGAATCGTGAAAGATTTGTCAAAGAAGGAAGTGGAATGCATACGATACTTAATTTTAGATTTTCCGATGATCTCAAGGACCTAGAATGGGTGTCACAGAGGAACTGAAAGCGTTCTTTGAGATAAAAAGGATTATATAGCACATTGTAAAGTATAGAAAGTATGTGGGCATTCCGGCGAAGGATTATCTATATTCATTGTCTTTTATTTCATAGAAATAATAAACATTTACCAATTACCATTAACCAAGCTTTTATTGCTGACTGTACCAAACATTCTCATAGACCCGTTGAGAAAAAAAAAACATTTTAAAATGCCGTGGACCCGTTGGGAAGTAAAGTATTAATTTTAATTTTTCGAGAACAATAGAATCGTGGACCTCTGGCAATAACCCGATTTTTTTTTACATTTGTTTGTGGGCCTTATTAAGAGAATTAAAAATCAACTTTAACCTATATTGCTAAAATAGGAGCTCTCCTGTCTTTGATAAAGTACACTTTCTGGCGCACTCAGAGACATTTACCGGTTAGTTAGGCGACGCCTTAGTATGGACTTTGCTTTTGGAATTAATACCATATGTAAGAGAATTAAGGTGTAATTTCAAAAGTGAAATCCTAAAGGATTATTAGATCCTGTTTGATGTAAAAATATGAACCGAAATATTGTTTAGTGTGCTATATTTTGCAGCTGCTTTGCCTGGACACGTCTGTCTGCCATTTAGAGCATGAAGGGCTTTCTTTAGTTGATTTTCTCTACTCTCGACGCGGTTTTTTGTTTGGTGGCTCCATTTTGGATAGGAACAAATTAAAATCACACTCAGCAATTTTACGACACACAAAATATGCCATGTAGCCAAAAGGCCAATGTTCAGAAAACAAGTGTATTATATTACAGTAAAAAAAATAAGAAAAAAAATGTACAAAAATACAATATTTTGTTCCAACAGTTAGGTATGAGGTGAGTTAGGCTGGGTGAGCTACATTTTTTATAATTTGTGTTAAATTAATATTTTCATGCCTAAGGAAACTTTTAAAAGAAAGAAATCTGATTTTATAGTTCACTTGCAATTTATTTTAATCTTAATGCATTATTCAATAGTCCTAGAAAGCCCCGGGTCATAATAGGGAAACATGGGGTAGGCTATCATAGGAAATTTTACTTGAGTTCATTGTAATCTCGTAAAAATTCGAGAAAAGGTATAAATTAATAAAACTTACCTGTAATTTAATGTTAAACAGATTACATAAGTAATTTCACTAGCAAAAACAAGGCAATGCGCTTTAAATTTCTAAGTTTATGAAAATGTTTACTAGACGGAGGTTAGAAACATGCGCACCGTTTGACACGACACTGAAAACTGTCAGCCATGCTCAAAGTGGCGGCGCGCTTGTTGTCAAACGCAGATGCAGTTTTGAATATGGTCACAGATGCATACACCATTGAAATTTGAAATAGTTTGGACGATCGTGATTGTGATTTTTATAAAGTGGGCCATCCTGGGAGCCGGGCCATCATCGGTGTCACTACCTTAGTTTTGAAAATTCAAAAAAACCCGACTGCTTAAAAAGTGAACTAAAAAGACGTAAACAAGAAGAAAATCATGCTGTGCAGTCGGAGTATACATATTGGCGAGCTGGCTGACAAAAACCAGATGTATCCTCCGACTTTATTTTTTATTTTTTTATTTACAACATTTTAGTTATTTTTTTTAATTAGGGTACATTTAAACATATAAGTGTTATATATTATTGAAATCTGTTAAAACCATTTATTTTGATACCCCACACGATGGGTTTGGAAGAAAAAAAAAATTTTGTACCTCAAAATGTCGCCCAAAATCCGCCATTTTTTTCTTTTCCAGTTTGTATGTAGCCAGTGACACTTGCAGGGTTAAAACGAATCGATTGACATAAGAATCATCAAAATCAGCCAACGCGTTTGGTCTCTAGAACGCCACATAGGAACAAACATATATACATACATACATACTTACATACATAGATTGATAAACACATTACCCTCCTTCGGCAGTCGAGTAAAAACTAACAATTAAACCTTTACTATTTACTTAGGTTAGTATTTCTGCCAAGTTTCAAGTACCTATATAAGTGCAACAAATTGCCACCTTTTCACTTTCTTAGGGGTAGAATTTCCAAAAGCCAATAAATAGATGAATTCTTTTTATCAACCAAGAGCGTAGTTAAATATAAAAGTTCACGTGCCTAATTTACAAACTGTTGAAATTCCATACATACTTTCAAACCCATTTTACCCCCAGGGTGGCATTTCCAAAAATAATTTCTTAGTTCGTACTTACGTAAGTGCGCACTAAGAAATATGAATAATGGGAAAGTGACTCTGCACAGAGAAAATTATATATAGTATTTCTGTCTATCTGTTTTCTTTTCACGCTTAAACCGCTGAACCGATTTTGGATGGAGTTACTTTGAGACCCAGCGAAGGACATTGGATAGTTTTTATCCCGGAAACCATCCTAACCTGGCTCCCAGCCCCAGGGTATCAAGAACCTAGCTGACAGAAAGGAGCGAGCGCAGTATAGCGCGAGCGACGAGATATTTACCAAAAAACTAGAGACAATTAAAATTGCGAGCGAGGCGAGCAGCGCAGCGAGGAGCCAGAGCATGTATGTCTGTAAGTATTTGTTAAATTCATATCACAGCAGATAACGCGTGCTTGATAATTTGTCACATTAATTCTGTGATAATTTAGCACCATCACGAAATATCGAAAACCGCTTGACGTATAAAGATGAAATTTGACAGGGAGGTTCCTCAAGTGACTTAAGTGCGCACTAAGAAATGATGTTTGACAATTCCACCAAATCACAAATTATCAAGCACGCGTTATCTGCTGTGATTAGTTAAATGAATTTTCAACAGCCAACCACAGCAGATAACCGGTGATTATTCGGCTTAGTCGTTAAATACCCAATTCCCCTTAGGATTGCGAGCGAAGCGAGCAGCGCAGCGAGGAGCCAAAGCATGTATGTCTGTAAGTATTTCCAGAATAAGTCCTTTTGCGAATTGGTCATTTTAAGAACTAGTCCTTTTGCAAATTGGTAATTTTAAAGAAATAGGTATTTTCAGAAATAGGTATTTATCGAATTAGCCCTTTTTCAAACTGTTGGGCATTTTACGAATTGGGTATTTACCTGACGACTAAGCCGATTATTCGTCAATTACTATAACAGCCCGGTAATCGAGTGTTGAGAAACCGGGGTTTAGACTCCCATTTGGTCCGTTGTGCGTTCAGGCCTCCTCGGTGTGTGAGAGAATGGGGCCCAGTGCGGGTTGGTGGATGTCACATATCTACGAATTTTTGGTTCTAAGTCATGCCGGTTTCCTCACGATGTTTTCCTTAACCGTTTTGGGAGCAGTGGTGATGATATAATTTACACAAAGTAAAACGCCTGCCTGGGTTCAACCGTTACCACTGATCCACCACTGCACAAACATGTATAAAATATTGTCTGGAATTTGGTAGATAAGTGTTCAACGTACTATATAGTACATTGTGTATTAAGGGCGGTAAGTAAGGAATTACGATCGAGGCTCTAGTAGAGGTTCCTAATTCCCGTACCGCCCGTGAAACATACAATGTTTTTCATCAGATTTGCGAGTAATAATTATGAATTATAGCTTTAATACACAAATCAGCACAGCAATTATTACGAAATACGTGAACTTTTTTTTTAAGCGGATGGCGAGTTTTTGCCCACACCGCAGATTATACAAATGTTTCGTTCAGAAACGTTAAGGGCAAATACTTACGTAGGTAGTCAGCCATGACGGAGTGTAAAAAAACTAAATAATATCGACGTTTTGATACAAATAACTATTAAAATCGATTTTTAATAACATTAGTTGAGTATTTAAGTAACATGTAGCGAGATTGCAAAGAAATTCCTGTTTAGATAACATTTTAAGACAATTTTTCAATTGCGTGTAAACTCCTTGCTTGAACTTGCATGACCTGTGTGCTGTGCTATAAATTTAAAAAAAAATACTTACCGACCTTGGGTTTTATGACAAAAAGAAAGCTCAAGGGTTATATACGGGACATTACGGCCAAGTTATAGAAGCCCGAAGTCGACGACTGAGGGCTTTCTGAGTCGAGGTTCGTCATCCCGTACCGCCCGTGAAACATACAATGTTATTCATCACATTTGCGAGTAATCATTATGAATTATAGCTTTAATACCCAAGTTAGCACAGCTGTTATTACGAAATACGTGCATTTTTTTTAAGCGTTTGGCTAATTTTTGCCCACTCCACAGATTATACAAGTGTTTACAAGTGTTTGAGTTCAGAAACATTAAGGGCAAATGCTTACGTAGGTATTGTGAGGACTCTGCTTAACTAGAAGGCAACCTACTTGCCTATAAAAAACACTGGCAATTGGTATTACTTGAAAGGTAAATGAATTTCGAACAGAAAAGAAGTGGATATGTTTTTGCAAAGCTTTTGATTGTCAATTCTAGTGTAGCCGCCCAGAAGGCAGGCATATTGTGGAATTCGTACTAAATATATAAAATATAAAAGTTATTTATTAGTTTATTTCGTAGACTCTGTCTACGTCCCCACAAGTGGTAGAGGCGCCGGGTACAGTAAATAATCCCAGTAAAGTATAAACGAAAATACAAAATAAATACGCGTGTATACGGCGTACAGTATACGTATAAGTGAATAAAAAACGAGGAAAGTGTTTAAAGACGGAAGTTCGCGTGTGCATGGCGAAATACAGTGCAAGAAGCCCTATCGGCGTACATAAGGCGAGATAAATGATAACAGAGAGTGCGGTTACCTCTCATTCCCTCCCATAAGCGGATGGAAATATAAGGAAAAGTCGGCATAAGGCTAAGTGGTTTTGTTATTTAGTGTAATTGAGCATAAAGCAAGCATGATGAATAATTATTACTCAGGCACGAACGGGTGTTGCTTGGAGGAATTTTTAAACGAATTCAAGTCAGTGGCCGAAATAAATGAATGGAGAGAGAGCGACTATAGCCTGATATTGGGAGGATTCCTGCAGGGGGCTGCATATTATTTTTACCGTATGATTTTTAAGTATGACATGGACTTTGCAGTGTTATGCGATCGCTTGAGGAGTGAATTCTCATTATTTCACCGCAGATGTCGTTATTGCGAACAGTACCTAGTAATCGCTGAAATAAAAGCAGATAAAAAACAACCTGATATATTGTGTGAGGATGTTAATGCACATTTATTTTCTAGTATCGTGATTAAGGACGAACAAACACAAAACAATATTCAGTGCAGTGAGAAAAGCGTTGACCACGTTGACGGAGAAGGCGACACAATTGATGGCGACGGCGATCACACCGACGGAGGGAGCTGCATGTTCGAGGACGATGGTGACCAGACCAGCAGAGATGACGGCCCCGTCGATGTCCAGTTGGAGGTGGAGTCTATGTTCCAGGGCGAGCGCGCGGACGGTCCGGCTGACGACGAGTTGGACTCCCTATCCAACAGCGAGTGCGTGGACGAGGGTATAGTAATGTGTCGGTCCAGTCCAATTGACTCCATTAATTCAATTTATCTTGCAGAAAACAATGATGAGATTTCGTCGAAACAACTAGTTGTGGTTTCATCGGGACACCAATATGTCTCGGATGTTAACATGCTTAAGAATCCCATTGATTTCAACCATAAAATTGAAAATAATATTGAAATTTCTCAATCTGACATAAAACAAAATTTTATAAAAGTCATTTTGAAAAGAAAGAAGTTGACAGCCTTTAAGAAAAGTTTTTCTCGAAATAAATCGAAGGAGATCCGTACGAAAATTAAAAGAGTATTTAGAAAAGGTACTTATTGCGCCAACATAAATTCAAAGACAGTCTCATATCGGCATTCGTACGAGGTGATCGCGTTCAGTAGCTAATTAGTTTGCTTACGTCGAATTGTTTACCGCGCTGCACTCGACACGACGCGGCGCGCGGCGGCCGCCGTGTGTACCAATAGGTTTTACCTGCGGTCACCGGTCGGCGCGACAACAACAATGGATGAAATTACTATCGAACGGGAGATAACAAATACAGTCGACTTGATGATCCGAGTGTATTCTATGAGCAAGAAATGAAGGAAGAGGAACAATATTTACAGCAGAATTCACAGGAAGCGTGCGAAAATTACGAAGAGCAGAGACCAAGTAAGAGAGACAGAGAAGACGAAGTTGAGGATGGGTGGACGGAGGTTGGCGGAAACAAAGGCAAGAGATATAAAGGTGGAAAATTAGAAATTTACATTTCATCCAATGATAAAATACCGAAACAGTTTGCACTGTCCAAAATATTTAAAAATGAGGGAATACTAAATATCGACAAGATTAAATATATTAATCCTTACAAGATCCGAGTCGATGTGAGAAAAGAGGACAGTATGGAGTTACTGCAAAAGTGTAAGGAGATTACTGACAGAGGTTGGAGAATTCAAAAGGCTATGGAAGTTAATTTGTCCTATGGTGTAATAAGAGACGTAGACATCGATCTGACCGAGAAAGAAATGTTGGAGCGCATTGAGTGCGCGGAACCCGCGGAACTTGTGTCCGCCCATAGACTCATGCGCAGGAACTCTGAGGGTGAAGGTTGGAAGCCCAGTGAGTCTGTACGCCTTTGCTTTAAGGGCTCATTCCGTCCAGCATATATTACCGCTGATGGATTGCGTATACATGTCGAGCAGTACATTTTTCCAGTGACCCAATGCTCGCGCTGCTGGAAGCTTGGACATACGGCACAGAGATGCTCGTCAGCTAAAGTTATATGCCCAAAATGTACCGAGAATCACGATAATTGTGATACTACTTCATTTAAATGCAGCAACTGTAATGGTCAACATACATATGTCTTTAGTGCGATCTTGTGCAGGATAAGAGGTTGAGGGAGATAATGGCTGAATTTAATTGTACATACCGACTTGCTTTGACAATATATGTCCCAGTTAAGGAAATCAAGAAAGTTGAACGTGTCACAACAGTGACAGAATCGAAAGACTTGGCGGCTACACAGGCTGAGATTTTTTCAGCTTTCTCGACCTATCTACGACAACCTCGTACAGAAGTAGCAACACAGTCGCCTAGGGTTGACAGCCATCAAGCAAGTACTAAGAAAGATACGCCAAAGACTTTTAAACAGAAACAGTTTATGAAACAAATTGAAGTTGAGATGTCGGTACAAGATGATGCGATGGATAGACAAGAAGATTCAAAAGAAAAGAGGAATAAGACGAGAGAAGTACAATTCAGTGAGCTTATAAATAGGCTGAAGGAGATTTTGTTTTTAAAAGGAGAAACAGTTCATTAAAAGGTGCAAAGTTGTTTAAAGTACTGTGTTCAATGGGTAATATTAGTAGTAGTAGAAAATATTTCGGACTGGCCAATATTGAAGCTAATATTAGATTATTTCGGTTACAATGAATAATAATCTCATAAAACTTAATATTATCCAATGGAATGCTTAAAGTGTTCGCCCTAAGTCATTAGCGTTAGAAAAAATACTATGCCAAGAAAAAAATCACATTGCGGCTTGGAGCGAAACATGGCTGGAACCTAATAGTGGTTTTAAGATAAATGGTTATAGAATTTTTCGTAAAGATAGGCATGATTCATATGGTGGTGTAACATTACTGATACATAGATCTGTAGAAGCTTCTTTACATATTTTTAGGAGTAGTAATTCAGATATTGAAGTATTAATGGTCAAAATTCACAACACAAATTTATTGAATATGTATTCTCCGTGTATTGTGCACCTTCAGTTCGCACCAATCAATCAGACTGGGAGAATCTATTTAACAGCGTAGATAAAAAGCTGTTATTTTAGGTGATTTTAACGCTCACCATACGAACTGGTCTTACAAAACAGACTCGCGAGGTTCCCAAATGTACGACGCTCTCTTAGAGAGTAATTTTGTAATTTTAAATGATAACAAAAGTTCCACACGTATCAAATTAGTAAATAATCAACTCCAAACATCTTCACCTGATGTGACATTAGCTACTTTTGACATCTCAATAAGGCTGAACTGGTCCACTACAAATGAAAACTTGGGCAGCGATCATCTTATTATTAAGGTGGTTACGCATTTGGAAGGGAATCGGGACTTCATATCTTCGCGACGTAACTATAGGAAGGCAGACTGGATATCTTATTGAGATTTATTAGAAGTCCTGTTTAAAGAATTTATATTTCATTTTTTTTGAAGGTCATCCTCACGGATGGCCTTCAAAAATCATATGGCTCATTTGTTAATTGTTTGAACATAGCAGCAGATCGCTTCATACCACATTATAAAATAAACCGTAATCCAAGCAATAAGTTTTCACCTAAACCGTATTGGAACGCTTCCCTATCCAAATGTGTGGCTGAAAGGCGTCTAGCACTTTCGGAATTTCGACGCAACCCTAATTCTAATAATTTTATTAAATTGCAAGACAAAATAAGAGTCTCTCAAAAGTTAATCCGACAATCTCGAGATAAATCTTGGCATGAGTTTTGTACTTCATTGGATGGTAAGGTCACCCAAAGAGAAATGTGGCGCAAACTGAAGTGGCTAAAGGGTTATAATGTGCCCCGCTCCTACGTAGATAAGAAAAATGCCAGTGACCTATTTAAAAAAAAAACAAAAAACATTTTTTTTATTTCACTTAGGCCTACATGGGCACTTATAAAACGTCGACAAAAGGTGCACGGTTCGGGTTGGTCGTTTCCTATGGAGAAGAACCGGCAAGAAACTCCATGGTTACTCTTTTAAAAATGGTTTGGTTTTACAATATTTTCATGTTACAGCATTAGTACTTAGATATGGGGGGACAACGTAGGCCCGAATTATGACAATAAGTCGTAAGAAACCAAAAAAAAAAAAAACAGATATAGCATCTAGAAGGCCTACAATGTTCACACATTCAAAAAACAATCGGTAAAAGAATCTATACAAAGGTAAAAAATAATAAAAATAAGTATAACAAGACTAAATTTAACATGTTGCACAAATTTTGTTATCAGTGCTGTAACTGTAACTATTCTTAGCAAAGGGCTATAAAGATGATTGAAAACCATTGTAAAGAGTCTAATTAAAAGAAGGAAAGAAAAATGAGATTGAGAATAGTTAGAGACATCCACATATTTGTGCCGTTTACAAGTTACCAGGGAAGCTGCATGCGCAGAAGGAGCTAAGGCCAAATGTTTTTATCTTCATCGTAGTCCTTGATTTTATAATATGCTTTTTTTAATAAGGATACGTTTGATGTAGTTTTTGAACCTTCCATCGGTCAGTTCTATAACTGACTTTGGCAACTTGTTATAAAAGCGTCTGTTTATAAGAAAAGACTTGCTAGTTTTCGTTAATCTGAATTTGGGTTTTACAATTTCGTGCTTACTGCGTGTATTTAAATTATGGAAGTCGCTTCTAGTTTTGAAAAGCCCCCGATTTTTACGGACTTACAAAATACATTCCAAAATATAAAGTGAAGGTAGAGTCAGTATATCGATCTCTTTAAATTTTTCTCTGAGGGACTCGCGAGGACCCATTTTATAGATTGCGCGGATTGCCCTCTTTTAAAGGATGAAAATTAAGTCAACGTCTGCTGCTGATCCCCACAGCAGAATGCCATAAGACATAATACTGTGGAAATAAGCATAGTATACTAACCTAGCTGTCAGTGGCGTGCCTAGGGTTTCAAAATAAGGCAAGCCCAATAAAATTTAAAACGATTTCAAAAAAAAAAAAAAAAAAAAAAAAAAAAAAAAAAAAAAAAAAAAAAAAAAAAAAACACTTTTCGACTTAGTATGTAGGTACCTACGTATGTATCATCGCAATTTTCTCATAAACTACTGGTTAGGTATAATAAATTAAAAGTGAATTCATCCATCTTCTTCTTTCCTCTTCTTTCTTCAATTTCACTCTTGCTTGTCGTGCGGTGAATGAGGTAACCAAAGCACACTGAAGGCATGCTAGTGCTAGATTGAATATAATAAACATATCAGCAATTGCATACCTCCGGTGGCTTTTAAAAAAGCCGTTTGGTTTGCTTCATTGCTTGAGGGAACAAAGTAATGGTAAGTAGTTGCTTGCTTCGTAACAGGACTAACAGGTTACAGACGAAAACAAAACCGAAAGTTAAAAAATAGCTAGATAGAATGTAATAAGGAATTTAAATAAATTATTTATATTCTAATTGGAATCGTCTATCTTTCTTAAGAAATGATTTAATTACATCAGAGTAAAATGTTGGTGATCGTTTTAATTCTACCAACAACTGTTTTTCAATAGCTATCATTGATAATTCGGAAAGACGCTCTTGACCTTGTGTATTTCTCAGATAGGTATGGAAACGTTTAAGAGACGAAAAAGCACGTTCCGCGGAAGAACTGGTAGCCGGAATAGTTACAACAAGATACGCTAACTTTAACAGCTCGGGAAAGGCATCTTCGAGGTTATTCTCATGAATGAAATCAATTAATTCGAAAACATTACGATCTTTCAGATCAGGACTAGAATACAAGCAAATCAATTGGCTTTTTAATGTTTGTTTGTCGAAATAGTTTGCATAAATGTCAAATAATGAATCTAATTCCTCTGTAGGAAAATGTGAGTGATAATTGTCAAATTTTTTGTTGTTGAGCAGTTGGAAAAACTTTAATTTATAAATTTCAGAATATCGGTCAGTAATTTCGGTATTAATGTTATCAATTACTTCTACAAAAAGTCGTCTGTATTCCGTTTTTGCACAGCGTACGTTGCGTCTCAAACGAGGAGCCGAGTTATTTTGCAAAGTATTCTCATAAATTTGATCAAATTCGGATTGAAATTCAGCACGTAACCATGCCTGAAAATCCTTTATTTTATTAATACAATAACCGACATCAACTTGTGATTTTTGTAGAATATTGTACAAGCAGTCAGTTTTTTCAAATATCCGATGAAAAATAAAAAGAAAAAAATTGAAATTAAAAGATCGCAAAGTGTTTTCAAAATTCTCCGCAGCTAAAATCGTATCCCCGTCCCAGTTCTGTGGATTGTCGCACAGATCAGAAAACAACTCAATAAGTTTAATTTTTTGTTCAAAAACCGTGTTTACAACTCGCGACATGTATGTCCAACGAGTTGTGGGAGCATTAGGCAATTTTTTGCTGCAATGAGTATCGTAAAAAGCAGCTCGTTTTGTACTATTACTAAAAAAATTACACAAAGCCTGAAGGGCTGAAAAAAATAAACTAACCTCCTGAATTCTATTGCATGATTTAGACAACACTAAGGCCAAAATATGTGCATTACACCAAATGTAAATTGCTTGTGGACAAACATCTTTAACTTTTTGTTGCACTCCATTTCTTACACCAGACATTACACTAGCACCGTCATAGCTTTGCGCTACTAATTTTGCGATGCAATCATGTCTATTCAATAATTCTAAAATAATATTAGAGAGTGAGTCTGCTGTGCGACTTTCCGAAACATTAAGAAAGCCCAAAAAACGGTCATGAATTTCATTTTTATAATAATATCTCAGAATCAAGCACAGTTGTTCTCTATGACTAACATCGGGGGTTTCGTCAATAATAATTGAAACAAATTTTGTATGCCTAACCTCGTAATCGATGCAAGTTTGCATCACATCGGCTACGGAATGAATAATATCGTTTTGAATTTTGTTAGATAAATAACTCGGCCCCGGTTTGTCACTTTCCTGATGCTGCATATGCTTTTCTAAAACGACATCGTATTTTGAAATTAACGAGACCAGTTCTAAAAAATTGCCTTTATTTAATGAAGTTTTGGACTCATCATGACCTCTTAAAGGAAGTTCTTGTTGTGCTAAATGACAAACAATATCGACTAATCTTTGAAATACACTACGGTTGTTATCAACGCGTGTTATATTTTGAAATTTCCTCAGATATCTGGCGTGATATAGATGTCTCAATTCGTTGTTTACCAAAATTTCCGAAAGAAACCATTGCACACAGGTGTTTATGGGAATTTGCGTGCCTTTTAATGGCGCCAGATATGTTATTTAAATCATTATAACCAGATGTATTCCAAACGGAATCTTCATTCGAAAAAAATATGCAACACCAGCAATACAACTTATTAGTGTGCGAACAGCCAACAATCCAACTAGTTTTATACACTGATCTATTAAATTTTCGTTTATGCGATTTACTAGTCTGAGAAATAGACAGATTAGGCGTCGGTTTTAATGAAGAAATTAACTGTTTTTTCTGAGCAAAGTTTAAAGATTTTACCTTATCTTCGCCAATCAAAACTTGAACGCATTTTAAATCCTCACAAGGTACAATTACCTCCATTGTTGTAGGTAAGTCACCAAAACAATTGTATCACTGAGAAAATCTAAGAAAACACAAAAAACTCTAACTTTTCCCACTCAAGCAAATGAAACTGACAATGTCAATGGCACCATGGTATAATCATGGTATAATAATATACTTCGCCTGGTAGTCTCTTCCCGTGACAGCTGGGTCACGTGATTGGCCTAAGACTACGTCATCAATTGCGTTGCGGTTCTCAAACTTTTTTTTGTGGGGAAAAAGATAAAATAATACAATAGGTACTAAATTTTTATCATTTATAATAAATCGACATATTTGATACTTTTTTTATTTTTTTACTTTGCTTCTTTTTTAATTGATTGCTTGGTTTTATTTTTTTCCTTACGCGTAGATGTAATGAGACGAGAATGTATGAAGTGAGAAATGAGTATATTAGAGGCAGTTTGAAAGTGGCGCCAGTGACAGAAAAGTTGAAAGGAAACCGTTTGTCCGGGTATGGTCATGTGATGAGGAGGGATGAAACGCAAATTACTAAAAGAGTTAGGAATATTAATGTGGATGGATGGAGAGGGAAGGGACGGCTAAAGAAAATATGAATGGACTGTGTGAGGAGTGATATGAAAGAAAAGGGAGTCAGTGATGGCGTGACGGAGGATAGGATGGTATGGAAGAAGAAAATGTGTTGCGCCGACCCCAAGTGACATGGGGCATGGGCAGGAAGGTGATGATGTCTCGTAGATAGGTTCTTGTTTGAACTAAACAGAGTAACACCTCATAATGAATTACAAGTCCAAGAACAATCCGAGTCAAATTGAAAATGAATTTTTCATTGTGCAACGTTTGACCGTGGTATTGATTAAATTATTTCTCCATTATATCAGCAACCCTGATCAATCCTTTGCAAGGGTAATTGAGTATTCCCCTCGACACAAAAAAAATCAATCACAGGCATCGTTACTAATTTTATTTTTTTTTAGCCTGGGAAAATGCTCATGCATGCTATGCTACCACAGGTAGATAGCGCAGTTATGTGGGACTCCAACCCACTAAAACTCCACGGTGTCCTCGTGTGCCGCTTATGGCGGGAACACAGGCACGCGTTAGCACTCACCGCGAACCCGCCGCGGCCATCCGTCACCGGACCCTCATTTGGGGTGTACCACCCATCACCAGCGCACCAGAACACATTGCACGCCGTGACCACCCCAGGGACCAAACCAGCACATGGGCGCCAGACAGCCCAGTGTATGGCACCCTTAGCCCTCCTTAGACGGGACAGGTCAGTGGCCCCGCCACCTATCACTTTTCGGCCGCAGGCGATAGGGACCGCCCCTGCGGCCCCACCTCATCCGCAATCAGACAGTGGCGACCCCGTCCAGGCCACAGAAGGTAGGTAGAGCGGCGCAACGCACTACCGGCACTCCTCTCCCACCGCGGTCTACTCTCCAACCCACAGCTGCGATATCGTATAGGACGCGCTCCATGTGATATCGAGCGAGCCTCAGATGCGTTGTCGCCTGTTGCCAAGCGGAACCGCAACCTACATGTTGGCCGCTACGTCGTCGGCCTAATCGGAAAAAGCCCTGACGAGCGGCCCCTCCTCGGGTTCCTCTTCGCTTCACCGTAGGTGACCAAGCCACGGCTACTGAGACACGGAACGAAACTACGCCTTAGCTTGTCTGTCGAGTTTTTTATTTGATCTGAGAGCTCCACTGACAAGCTAAGGCATAGTTTCATTGTACGTGTAATTGAGTATGTATACAGCAAGGTATAGTTTTAAACGGCGTCACCTTATTGTTTGCAACCATCGACCACATAGCCACTAGACGCCTAATGCTTGATCTAATACATCAAAACAATTCTGTCAACTAGCTGAGGTATGAGGAACGGGACTACTGCGCCCTGATTGGTCCTTTACCAAGGTCATATGTCTCATTAAGGATGGGACTGGTTTAAATAATACCAGACAGGTATCGATATTTTTAGATAAATAATATTTGTAAATATTTTTTTTTATTAATATTACCTTTTTATTATTAATTATACGGCGTTTTAACATTTTAGTAATAACATAAAATGTTAAAACTAAATAAAATATTAAAATTCTAAAGGTAAAATACTTTTTTTCGGTTGTTGGTTCTTAAATATAGTAATATTAAATCTTAGTAAAAAAACGTAATCAAAAAATCGTTTCACAATTAATTAACAAACTATTCAATTTAATGTCTTTATTTGTAAGGGTTCTAGTTCTATCGATAACAGATTTGGTCATAGGATATGGTGCATCACTAGTTGTGTTTAGGAAATTATAGAGGAGAAGAGATAGCGAAAAAAATACTTTAAAAAGAAAGAGACGCAAACATGCGGTGGGCGTTTTCACCTACAAACGTGACCAGTATAATATGAACTCCGATAAATAATATCAGAAAATAAATCTAATTATGTTTATATGTAACTATTAACTTATCAATGAAATGTTATGCCATTTTTCCGGAAACCCGAAGTCTGGCTGTTGTTACCATACCAACGGATTGTACAAGAGGCCATTATAATATTTATTCCATCATTTTTTTATTGACTGACGCGGAAGTGTTTACGGCTCACAGAAGTGGTCGGTACTAATCCGAAATGGTCGAGTGGCGACCTGTATTACCTGTATATGATCTTTTTAGTCATATGTGTTGACAGACATCGCTCGCCTGTTATGAGGCGTCTAGGGGGTGTGTGGTCGCTGTTTGCAACGTTCCATCTTGACTTTTTATTTGATCTGAGATCTAGTTAAATAATGTCTCTGACAAAACAAATGTTGTAAATGTCACACGCTGCGCCTGTCTGTTTGTATGGACGTCATAAAATGGACCAACTTACTTTAGTTCAGGACGAAAACCCACAAAACTTGACTTGACTAAAATAAATCAAAACTAATTAGGTTAGGTTAAGTTCGAGCGTACAGCCGTATTGACACAGCTATGTCTTAATTTATGGAATTTACAACGCGTAGATAAATGAAATAATATCTAGAAAGGCACATACCAGTTCTTTTAGCTGAAGTTAATTACAATATTGAAGTCACGCATATGGTAGCGTCTCTTCGTTGGGAAAAGAAAAAACCTTATTACACCGCCTTTTATACTTCTGTTTTTACAGTTTAGTACGGAACAATTAACAATTTTTCTTGTGTATCTTTCACAGTTCACGGGTGCACCACAAATGTTTGGGAGCCACAGTATTTTGCTCACCGAGCGAAACAACGCTATAGGTGTGAGCGAAACAACAATAGCGATGAAATGGCGAGTTATCAGTATGACACTTGTCAATTCGATATGTTGCCGCTGTGTGTGATTGAATTACCCGAGCAAAATGTATTTTTCAACTTAACAAAGCAATTATGAACTAATAATTCAATATATAAATTAATTTAACACTAAATAGATGAAACACATGAGTTACTAAATAGTTAAGCTAGTTAGTAATTTATTTTGATTTCGTTATCTACATGAGAAAGTACCTAAATTTTCTGATATAATAAGACATGGTATTCTCTTTACAGGATGGCCTAAGCCTACGTCACGATAAGTGTTACCATTGATTGTCCTTTTCAGAAAATTTAGGTACTTTCTCATGTAGTTAACGAAAATAAAATAAATTACTAACTAGCTTAACTATTTAGTAACTCATGTGTTCCATCTATTTAGTGTTAAATTAATTTATATATTGAATTATTAGTTCATAATTGCTTTGTTAAGTTGAAAAATGCATTTTGCTCGGGTAATTCAATCACACATAGTGGCAACATATCGAATTGACAAGTGTCATACTGACAACTCGCCATTTCATCGCTATTGTTGTGTCGCTCACACCTATAGCGTTGTTTTGCTCGGTGAGCAAAATACTGTGGCTCCCAAACATTTGTGGTGCACCCGTGAACTGTGAAAGATACACAAGAAAATTGTTAATTGTTCCGTACTAAACTGTAAAAACAGAAGTATAAAAGGCGGTGTAATATGGTTTTTTCTTTTCCCAACGAAGAGGCGCTACCATATGCGTGACTTCAATATTGTAATTAACTTCAGCTAAAAGAACTGGTATGTGCCTTTCTAGATATTATTTCATTTATCTACGCGTTGTAAATTCCATAAGGCATTGCTGTGTCAATACGGCTGTACGCTCGAACTTAACCTAACCTAATTAGTTTTGATCTATTTTAGTCAAGTCAAGTTTTGTGGGTTTTCGTCCCGAACTAAATTAAGTTGGTCCATTTTATCACGTCCATACAGACAGACAGGCGCAGCGTGTGACTTTTACAACATTTGTTTTGTCAGAGACATTGTTTAACTAGATCTCACATCAAATAAAAAGTGAAGATGGAACGTTGCAAACAATAAGGTGACGCCGGTTAAAACTACACCTTGCCGTATACATACTCAATTACACGTACAATGAAACTATGCCTTAGCTTGTCAGTGAAGCTCTCAGATCAAATAAAAAACTTGACAGACAAGGTAAGGCGTAGTTTCGTTCCGTGTCTCAGTAGCCGTGGCTTGGTCACCTACGGTGAAGCGAAGAGAAACCCGAGGAGGGGCCGCTCGTCAGGGTTTTTTCCGATTAGGCCGACGACATAGCGGCCAACATGTAGGTTGCGGTTCTGCTTGGCAACAGGCGACATCGCATCTGAGGCTCGCTCGATATCATATGGAGCGCGTCCCATACGATATTGCAGCTGTGGGTTGGAGAGTAGACCGCGGTGGGAGAGGAGTGCCGGTATTGCGTTGCGCTGCTCTACCTACCTTCCGTGGCCTGGACGGGGTCGCCACCGTCTGATTGCGGATGAGGTGGTGCCGCAGGGGAGTTCCCTATCGCCTGCGGCCGAAAATTGATAGGTGGCGGGGCCACTGACCTGTCCCGTCAAAGGAGGGCTAAGGGTGCCATACACTAGGCCGTCTGGCGCCCATATGCTGGATTGGTCCCTGGGGTGGTCACGGCGTGCAATGTGTTCTGGTGCGCTGGTGATGGGTGGTACACCCCAAAGGAAGGTCCGGTGACGGATGGCCGCGGCGGGTTCGCGGTGAGTGCTAACGCGTGCCTGTGTTCCCGCCATAAGCGGCACAGGAGGACACCGTGGAGTTTTAGTGGGTTGAAGTCCCACATAACTGCGCTATCTATCTGTGGTAGCATAGCATGCATGAGTATTTCCCCAGGCTAAAAAAATAAAATTAGTAGCGATGCCTGTGATTGATTTTTTTGTGTCGAGGGGAATACCGATTTACCCTTGCAAAGAATTGATCAGGGTTGCTGATATAATGGAGAAATAATTTAATCAATACCACGGTCAAACGTTGCACAATGAAAAATTTATTTTCAATTTGACTCGGATTGTTCATGGACTTGTAATTCATTACTGAGGTATTACTCTGTTTAGTTCAAACAAGAACCTATCTACGAGACATAATCATCTTCCTGCCCATGCCCCACGTGACTTGGGGTCGGCGCAACACATTTTCTTCTCCCATACCGTCCTGTCCTCCGTCACGCCATCACTGACTCCCTTTTCTTTCATATCACTCCTCACACAGTCCATTCATCTTTTCTTTAACGGCCCCCCCCACTCACCAGCCATCCACATTAATATTCATAACTTTTTTAGTAACATGCATTTCATCCCTCCTCATCACATGACCATACCAGGACAAACGGTTTCCTTTCAACTTTTCTGTCACTGGCGCCACTTTCAAACTGCCTCTAATTTGTATTTTTTTATATAAAACATTGCCCCACACTAGGAATTTCTTCCTGTATCGTGGGTGCGTTTACAAACATATAAACTCACATACACAAACACCCAGAGCCAGAACAACTATCTGTAGGTCATACAAATATTTGTTCCGTGCGGGAATCGAACCCGCGACACGTAGCGCAGCAGTCAATCGCTCAACCACTGCGCCAACCGTGCGCCCTAATATACTCATTTCTCACTTCATCCATTCTCGTCACTTCGCACATCCATCTCAACATTCTATCTACGCGTAAGGAAAAGAAATATAACCAAGCAATCAATTAAAAAAAAAGCATAGTAAAAAAATAAAAAAGTATCAAATGTGTCGATTTATTAAAAATTATAAAAATTAAAAATATAAAATTACTTTATCTTTTTCCCCACAAAAAAAGTTTGAGAACCGCAACGCAATTAATGACGTAGTCTTAGGCCAATCACGTGACCCAGCTGTCACGGGAAGAGACTACCAGGCGAAGTATATTATTATACCATGAATGGCACAGACTACTAAGACAGTGTTACCAACCATAAACAAAAATATTCCCCAATTTTTTTCCGAATTTCCCTAAAAATCCCTAAATAGAATTTTATATGTGTTATACCTACATACTTATTTAGTACCTAAATTATTTCGTAGGTAAATATAACGTTACATATTAAGTTGATAAAAAAAAATGAAAAATACAACTATGCAAACTTGTTAATTATTTATAGAACCACATCATCAACCTGTTGCTCCTTTCATTTGACGTCTCATTTTTGAAGTCATACATATGTACGATGAAGTTCTTGATCGTGTCCACAGTATGATTAAGTTTTACTCACGATCCATAATCCCGATTTATAAGGAAAATCGTACCATCATGATACTATGTACCTTTTTAGGGGATATGAATTACATATCGTGCGTTCCTTTCTACGCACAAAACAGAAAACACACGCTTAGTTTTCGATTTGGTAAGTTTTGTTCGAAATCCCTAAAAAAATCCCCAAAATATTCCAGTCCCCAAAAATTTCCCTTTTAACACTTCAATTTTCAATCGATAGTAATCCTGAAAATTGCAGTGGGGCGGCAACTTAACTTCAAGATTTTTGCCGTCAAGATTTAAGTTTAGGTGATGTTGTGGTACATTTGGTAAAGAAAACTTTAGACATTTTGTTTTTTTCGCATTCAGTAAAAGATTGTCAGCTGCGAACCATTTTGAGAGAACAATTAGACTTTCGTTGACATTTAAGACATCCTATCTTGCCTATCTATTTTAAAAATTAGCGAAGTATCATCAGCAAATAGAATTATATCCGATAATTTGGCCATCATAAAAGGGAGATCATTAATGTAAACAAGAAAAAGGAAAGGGCCGAGAATTGAACCTTGGGGCACGCCCATCTTGACTAGAGACCCGGAGGACGTCGCCCCATTAACATTTACTTTTTGCTGTCTGTTTGATAAATAGGAAAGCACGAGATCAGCAGATTTTCCACGAATTCCGTAGTGGTGTAATTTACAGATCAGTGTGTTGTGGTCGACGCAGTCGAAAGCTTTTGAGAGATCACAGAAAATGCCATTGGCATCCTGGGACCTCTCCCAACCCTCCAAGATGTGGCTGATGAGTTTTACTCCCGCGTCCGTTGTCGACCTACCTTTCGTGAAACCAAACTGTTGACTATGCAGTATCCCATTTCAATTGAAGATTTTACTCAATGCTGGAAGCACGGATATAGGTCTATAATTAGAAGGATCACTCTTACAGCCTGATTTGAAAATTGGTACTACTTTACTGTGTTTCATTAAGTCAGGAAAAGTGCCGCTGTCCAAACATTGATTGAATATGCCTGTTAGGACAGGAGCAATTGAGTCAATAATATCTCCAAGAACCCTAACGGATATCCCCCACAAGTCTTCAGTATTTTTTATATTGAGACTTTTGAACGCGTTTTAATTGTATCAATACATATTTGTTTAAATTTAAAGATTGGTATGTCTTTAGTTGAGTTTTCTTTAAGAAGAGCTTCAGCTAATTTAGAAGAGGAAGGAAGTGACTTCGTAACCTCTAACGGAATGTTGGTAAAGAAATTTTCTAATGTCTCAGCGACTTCTTGCCTATCAGAAATGGTTTGATTAGTTATTTTCAAAGACAACTCATTCTGATCGCGTTGTTGTATCTTTCCAGTTTCTCTATTAATTAATTGCCACACAGTTTTTATTTTATTATTAGAAACACCAATTTTATTAATTATTATTTGAGATTTTGCTTGAGCGCAGACTCTTTTGAATATTTTGGAATAGTTTCTAACATACCTGTGAAAAACTTGATCGGAAGTCAAAGATTTTTCGTAATATAAATTATATAGGATATCTCGGCTTTTTCTTATGCCCACAGTGGCCCATTCACTAAATTTCGATTTGGAATTGTTGACTTTAACTGTTTTTACAGGACACGTTTTATTGAATTCTTGGCAAACTGTTGAAAACAACGTGCCGTAATTTATATTGGGATCGTTTGAATCAAAACTGGCGTTACAAAGGTTGCTAAAAACATTATTATTAGAAGAGATTAATTTATTTTTACTAAGTGGTCTTAATCGAATTGATTTAGCTAGGTAAATTTTTTTATCTGACTCAAAAGATACTAGTTGACCAGTATGGTCTGACCTAACGCCACTAATTAAAAACGAATCTTTTACTTTACAATTAGTGAATACATTATCTATGCAAGAAGCTGAAGTTGCTGTTATTCTTGTTAGGTCATTAAATAAATATTTTAGGTTAAATGATTTAAATAATGAAATGAGCTTAAATTTTTCAGGTGAATTGACTAACAGATCTATATTTAAGTCACCACAAACAAAAACTAATTTATTATCTCTGAAAAGTTTACATAATATTTCTTCCATTGTAATCAAAAACAATGACAAGTTTGATGCTGGTGGTCTGTAAACGCACAAGATAGTATGCCCCTCGACCTCTGCACATGCTATCTCACACAAGCGATCAACAGAGTAAGCAGTGATATCCTTCCTTTCCTTATATTTTAAATGACTATTACAAAGTATCAGGGTACCACCCACCACCCTGTGGATCTGTTGTACGCGCTGGCAACTGAGAAATTATTTACATTAAACAACATCCTATCTGGTTTTAACCAAGTTTCACAAAAACATAAGATATCCATGTGGTATTTATCTACTAACAATTCCACGTCTAAAATTTTGCCGGAGAAGCGGTTTATATTTTGATGATATAGTAAAATATTACTACTCGACTTCTCTTTTGTCGGCTCTAATCGTTTAAAAAATCATCGTTTAAAGTATTATCAGAAAAACTGGATAATACTGTTAAATCACTAAACCTAGTCTCATTTAAATTATCAATAACTGCGTGTATATTAAAAGCTAACAACGTAGCTAATAAATGTCGACTATTTTTGGGAAGAAACAATCAAAACAAAATCACTAATAAAATTGTTGGTGTCAAAAAACAATAAACGGTCACTATGACGACAAGATAAAATATGCATCAGGTTATTCAAACTAGAAATGTATTCA
The DNA here is from genome assembly GCA_964057195.1 of Orthosia cruda. Lineage (NCBI taxonomy): Eukaryota > Metazoa > Arthropoda > Insecta > Lepidoptera > Noctuidae > Orthosia > Orthosia cruda. Next base: position 34,919,465 of record OZ059830.1, on the reverse strand, counting down.
TTTTCATGAACAAGTAACTTGCCAGAATAGGGCAATGCACATAATATTAATTTGCCTAATCTTAACTTATGTAGGGTGTCAATACCATTAACTATGTCCCTTTTTGTTATACTAAGGCTATTTCCAATAAGAAGTACTACAGTACTTTGCTCATTCAATTATGTCTGTTGAATTTTATGGATAAGCTCATTAAATTGCAGTTTATGATAACAATGGTTCACTATTGTATGTTTAGAACGGTTATTTAACAAAGATCCAAAACCTGTTCCTAATCTATCAGGAATAGTTTGAGTATATTGAGTAGTTTAACACCTGACTATGTACTCCCTAATGACCCGGACTTTAATTCCGATAAAACAAGGTTGAATATTTATATTACAAGACATGAATTAGATACTTGTTTACGCCATAAAGACACGTCGCCAGGTAGTGACAAAATATCTTATTCTATGCTATACAATTTACCTAACAACGGAAAAAGCATTTTGTTAAAGTTATATAACTTATTCTACGCATTAAGTTTTGTTCCTTCGCAGTGGCGAGATATCACTATTATTCCGATCCCGAAACCAGGTCGTGATCCTCAGTCATCCGGATCTCTGCGACCTATAGCCATGATATCGTGTATTTGCAAAACATTTCATAGTATTATAATTAAACGTTTGGAGTGGCACATAGAGAGAAATAACTTTTTATCTTCACATACATCAGGTTTTAGAAAACATCATTCAACTTTAGACAATCTGGCAAACTTGGTGTTATCAGTTCAAACCGGTTTCTCTCAGAAACAGATGACGATAGCCGCCTTTATGGATATCGAAAATACATACAGTAACGTAGATATAAAAAGTTTAGTATGTATTTTGCAATTTTCCTTTTGCCTTCTCTAGGATACCATCGTGTCACAATTTTGCTCCATTTGTCTTTTCCTCTCACCATATGCCCTGCCCATCTCCATTTAAGCCTTCTAATTTTGCACTTTATGTCTATAACCTTCGTTTTGCTTCTTATTACACGGTTTCTCAGTCGGTCTGACTTTTTCACATTCATCATGCTCCTTTCCATTGCGTATTGGCATGATGCAAGTTTGCTAGTCATGTTTTGTGATAAGGACCATGTTTGGCTGCCGTACATGAGAACTGGTAGTATGCAAGAGTTAAATAGTTTGCTTTTGATATTCATAGGAAGGTTTTTATCTTTCATAACCTCTTTCAAACCCCAGTACCTTCTCCAGCCATTGGTTATTCTTCTTTCAACTTCTTTGCGCATCGGATTATCATCTGTTATTAGCTGTCCCAGGTAAATATATTCATCTGTATAATCAATTTGGTTGTTTCCTAAGTTTATGGTAATTCTCTCACCGTTTGTCATTACTCTTGTTTTTTCCGGGTTGAGTTTTAACCCTACCTTCTCGCTTTCCGTTGCTAGTTCGTTTATCATTTTTGTTATGTCTTCCGAGGATTTCGCAAATAACACAATATCATCTGCGAATCTCAAGTGAGTCAATGAGACACCGTCTACATTGATACCGAGATTTTCCCAATTTAGGCCTCTGAATATTGATTCTAGTACAGCCGAGAAAATTTTTGGTGACAGGGGATCTCCTTGTCGTACGCCTTTTCCTACTCTGAAAGGTTCGCCTTTCCTTTCTAATTGGATTCTCGCAGTACTCTGGCTGTAAACATTCTTTATTAAGCGGATGTATTTGTGTTCAATTCCTTGTTCTTTTAATGACTGCCATATCTTTTCGTGAAACAAAGAATCGAATGCTTTGCTATAATCGATAAATGCGATGTAGTAGGTACATTGGTATTCTTTATATTTCTCCATAACTTGGCGTACTACATGAATGTGGTCGATCGTTGAATAGTCTTTACGAAAACCCGCCTGCTCGATGGGTTGGTGTTCGTCTAATATTTTTTCAATCCGATTAAGTATGATCTTGGCAAACACCTTGTATATGTTGGACATAAGGCTGATAGGGCGGTAGTTCCCAATATCATATTTGTCTCCTTTCTTATATAGAAGAATAATGTTTGATTCTGTCCATTGGCGTGGGATAATTTCGGTATTTAATATCTCGTTAAACATGTCAGTGAGGACTGGTGTTATAACTTCTTTGCTTTCTTTTAGGATTTCGTTGTTTATACCGTCGGGTCCTGGTGCTTTGTCTCTCTTTTGACTATCTATAGATTTTGTTACTTCTGTCTGAAGGATGTTAGGGATATTTGAGGTTTCCCCTAGTTCGTTTTTGTCCCGAGCGGTGTCGTGTTCATATATTGTTTTGTAATAGGATGTGGCGATTCCTAATATGTTTGTCCTGTGGTGGTTCCATTCTCCGCTGTCATTTTTTATTTTTGCGATCCAGTCCTTTGAAGTTGTGACACGATGGTATCCTAGAGAAGGCAAAAGGAAAAGAGGTAGACCACAAAAAAGATGGGATGACGACTTAAGACAAGTGGCAGGCGTCACATGGAACAGAGTGGCTCAAGAAAGACATGAGTGGAAAAGGTTGGAGGAGGCCTTTGTCGACTGGCAAACAGATCTACAGAAAATAAGTAAAATTCAAATAAGAGACTAGATTAGGTTTACATTAAATTTAAGTTTTCTATGTATCATATGATTGTAACTAATATGGATCTGAATAAAAGGCTATATTATTATTATTATTATTATGTATTTTGCAACAATTAGGAGTTAGTTTTTTGTTGTGTAGGTATTTGTGGAATTTTTTAAAAGAAAGATATTTAAAAATGCAGGTAGACTCGGTTTCATTTTGTAGATATACATGCCGCGGTTTGGCGCAAGGCGACCCTTTCTCGCCTCTGTTTTTAATCTAGCTACTATAAAGATTTGCAATAATATCAATAATGTTTGTATTTCCCAATACGCTGACGATTTTTCGTTATACATAAATTGTGACAATGTACGGGAAGGAAGCAAACAGATACGGATAGGACTAAATAAATTCGTTGAGCTGCTTTCCGAAATTGGTTTAGAGATTTCACCTTCGAAAAGCAAAATATGTGTTTTTAAAAGAGGTTTTCGGAGTGAATTGGTTGATATAGCTATAAACGGAACGATTATGGTTGGATAGATCATTGCGCTGGGCTAAGCACATAAATGAATTGAGAGGTAAAAGTCTGAGATTATTAAATATTTTTATAGCTGTGACGGGGGCGGGCTGGGGAGTACATCCGATTGTTTTGAGACGGGTCTATATAGCTATGTTTGGATTACGCTAGCGCGCTATATGACAGTAGTTGTAAAATACACTTGTGCAAGCTGGACAAAATACAAAACCAATGCATGCGCATTATCGGAGGATTCATTAAAAGTACCGCAATTCACGTGATGGAATGCGAACTCCATCTTCAGCCACTGAGTTCTCGGAGGTATTATCTTGCTGGCAAGTTCTGGTTTCGATGCAAGTCCTTTTCAAGTAATGGAATTATAAGTAACGATTGTGGTAATGTCTATTGGAGGTACAAGAAAAAACCCTAGTTGTGATTGCCCTAAGACTTCGGTCCGGGCACATACCACTTTGCTTTCCTGATGGGCAAATCCAATACTCCAAATTGTGCTGAGTGTGATGTAGTTGAGGGTGTTTACCATGTGTTGGCCGAGTGTGCCCGGAACGAGGTTGAGAGGTCAGCTTAATGCTCCAATATGATGTGGATCTGCGGCAAATGGGCATGTGTAACTTGATTCTGGCACGTCCTCTGTCAGAGGAGGCAAAATCAATTTATAAATTAGTTAAATTAGCTATTAAGCGTAGATAAGTTCATTTTGTGAGGCCCATGAGGGTGGCATGATCATGTCTGATCAAACTCTCTATAAAAAAAAAAGATAAAAAAAAGTCAAATATATTTATTCAACTAGGCCAATGGCTAACAAATTTGATTTAGTCTACACTAAAGATTGCCCTATGGAGCAGGACCAGCATGATTCCATTCTATTTTACAATCTTTCTGTTTAATTGTGAAATCAATTAATTTACTTTGAATTTAGAGAAAGGTTTTTTTTCATAAGTTTTTAATTATAATGTGCTAAACAAAAACATACGAAACACAAAAAAGGAACAAACAAAAAAACATTAACAATTACAAACATAAAACATACGAATCAAAAGAAATTTAAATATTACGAGTAACTTAACTACCTACACTAAATACGAAGTCTATTATCTAAAACAAAATAAAAAGCCGGTTAGAGCTGCGATGAGAGTGCTATGAGCTGCAAGTCCACTGCAGTAATAACCCTGAAATAGAATGAGAAATATTATTTATCAAAAAAACATTCCGCCAGCCACCTTGGTCGCACCGTCCTCTCGCCGTCAGCAGCGGCGGAAGACGCCGCTGAGAGGAAGAGGGTGAAATACGCACCGTTGGAGGGCCGTTACCATTTTGTGCCCATTGCCGTTGAGACCGTGGGCGGTTGGGGCACTGAGGCCAAGAACCTGATTAGTGAGATAGGGCATAGGCTAAGTGACAAAACGTTCTTGGTGCAGAGGTTAGCCATTGCCATCCAACGTCGCAATGCAGCAAGCGTTATGGGCACCTTTGCGCCGGGAACAGTTAGGGGCGGGTTATTTGACTAGTTATAAGACAACGCTTTTTGACGTGTCGTTGTGACTTTGACATCAAATTTTTTAATGTAACTATGTATAAATTATATTATTAAATTGTTAAATAAAAAAACATTCCTTAAAACAAGTTAAAAAACGAACATGTGTGCGATATTACACCTCAATCTATGTAAGCCCGGGAAGCGAGTCAAAGAAAAATGGCGAAGTCTTGGCTGACCTAAATTTGAGCGTCTGAAAGTGTTAATACGAAAGATATGTCATTAATTGTCTACGTTTTTGCAAAGTATAACTTTAACTAGTTCACCACGGATAACCAAAAACATTATAAATGAAAGTTTTTCGATATTTTTGTCAACTTTCAGTGGCTTAGTGTTGCCATTTTATACTTATTCTCCCAAGTGAAAAGTAGAAGTACTTAATACATTTATGTAGGTAAGTGTAATATATGAATTATCAATACAGTTTAGGTCTAAGTGTAGGTGTTCCTTGTAGGTAGGTACGAATACTGTAGTGTAGTAGAAATAAATGAATTACGTTCAATTAATGATAGAAAAAAGGATTAGTATCCAAGTAAAAAAAAATGGTTGTTGGCGACGACCTTTTGATACACATCAAAGTCACTTACTATAAATAAATACAGTCTTTACAAAGAGTATATTTTACATTTTATGCTGAAATAACTAGATTAGGGAAATACTCATGCGATATTGCCCTTTTACTTCCTCGAAATTGAATAACATTATCTATTAAACACATTAAAAGTTATCTTACAGACATAACCTACAAAAGTTCATGACTAAATATATATTATTCTTGGCATTCTGGAATAAAAATTCTTGTACTAACTAATACTAGAAGATGACCCTGAGTTAAACAAGATATTTTTCATTTAAAGACTAACTGCCGTACTCAGAGACATTTAACGGTTACTTAAGGCATTCCTTAGATTCCTCGATTTTGTACTGAAAATCTATACTAAGGAGAGCTTTAAGTAAGCATTAACGTCTCTGAGTGTGGCAGTTAGGAATTTAATCTCATCTAAAACAATATATGGGCTTCTGCCATTGTCCTTTAACTTGCAAGCTTTCATTACATACACACAGCCACGGGGACAGGTGAAACTAAATTGTATTGAAATGATCAAATCAAGTTTCATAACCCATCTTAACTGAATTTTTCTACAAAATGTAAAAATATCTATAATTCATTACATTACTTATAAGCAAATATTATATATAAAACATTCGAGGAATCCTATTCAGAGCAACGAGAAATCGCTTCTATCATATTTTTTTATCAATCGCCACATCGACTGTTTATTCCAATTACTTCTATGATATACTCCATGATCTGTCAATTAAGATTCATTCCTCGCGAAGATTATTAAATGAAAATCTTATTATCTTTAATGAATTTAAAAAGCTTTCAATCACGTGTTAGTAGTACTTAGATCTAGATCTAGTCACAGTAGAGATAATCACCTGATGGTTTTTCTGCGATCTGTCACATGTCGTACAGAGCCAGTCCCCGTCGGGCGCTGTGGTGACGCCTATGCAGGCAAAGTTGTACCACTGTCGCGGACAGCAAGGCCCGTCGCACCCTATCATAGGAGCGTCGGGAATGTTTCTTCTACAGATACAGAATTCACTCTCCTGATCCGAATGACAAGGTCCAAATTCTTCAGATTCGTTCACGCCGTCATCAATATTCTCCCTATATAAAATGTACTCTATGATCAATATAATCACTTATTGGGACGAGAATGGTGAATTTTTAGCTTCCATCAGTATTTTTAGCTATTCCTCATAGTTTTAGATTTGGCCCACTTGAAAAACTTCCTCTGTATATTGGACTTATTATGTACCTGCAATTTCTCTAAATCGAAAGGAGTGGATTATCTCTCAGATAACTTGATCCACTCAAGTTTCAGCCCCCGTTTGGATTTTTCTGCAAAATGGTAAAATAGCCATATTTCATTTTAAACACTCACAGACATTATAGAATTATTTAAAAGCATCAGAAATTCAAGGTATCCTATAATTTCTTTCTATTAAAGATACGTCAACTCTGCTTTTCAATTAGTATTATGAAAAGCTACATGATCCGTTAATTCAGATTCATTCCTTTCTATGATTTAAGTAATGAATTCTTAAATTAATTTCAAAAAGCTTTCAAACATGTTTGAGTAGTACTTAGAAGAGACCATCACCTCAATATTCTGCATATTTTCGCACGTCGGGCATTTCCAGTCTCCGTCGGGTGCCGAGATGATGCCTACGCAGGCGAAGTGATACCATTGCCGCTTACAAGTAGGCGAGTCACACCCTATCATCGCAGCATCATCATTGTTCATTCTGCAATAGCAGAATTCACTCTGATGCTCCGAATGATAAGGAGATTCTTCAGGGAGCTCGGCGTCTTCAATTTCGTCATAAATTGGCAATATATTGCACTTGTGAGCGGCGTATGGCCACCGCTTCACCTCGCACTGTTTACATAAACTGCTTTCGGTTCCATGGCGCCAATACAGATGCTCTAACAATAGTTTGTAGTCCGAGTACTGCATGTTGCACCCGCCGCATGTGAACTTGGATAAAAAGGGATATATTTCAGTTCTCATTTTGCAACTTGGAAGTAACCTAACTATACTAACTCGAATAACAGTATTGTGCGAAGGATCACACGATTCACAACTCTTTAATTTTATACCTGCCAAAGGCTAAATTTGAGAAAGAAGTTGCAATTATCGGACCCTCATTAGCTAAGCATAAAACTAATTAAGTGCCTAATGGCCGACGTTATCAATGAATGATAATAGGAGCTTAATGATTTAGTTTGAATTACAGGACTATTAGGAGACATGCTAATACTTGCTTAATTCGTTACTTTATTTGTCATGAAACATAAAAACTGGTCAAGTGCGAGTCGGACTCGCGCACGAAGGGTTCCGTACCATTATCGCAGAAAACGGCAACAAAATCACATTTGTTGTATGGGAGCCCCACTTAAATATTTATTGTTTTCTGATTTTAGTATTTTTTGTTATAGCGGCAACAGAAATACATAATCTTTGAAAAACTGTCTAGCTATCACGGTTCATGATATACACCCTAGTGACAGACAGACAGACAGACGGATCGTGGAGTCTTAGTAATAGGGTCCCGTTTTTACCCTTTGGATACGGAACCCTAATAAAAAATAGCCCAGGTGCGTGGGTACCTTACAATAATAACGCAGTGGGTACCCACCTGGGCAATTTTTTATGTTTCTTGGTCCTAGATAGTATAAACGAAGTTACTAAATTCAAGCAAGCCTAAAATCATTAATGTACGTTACGAATTTGATTTGGTCATGCGTTTTACTTTGATGTTATAATAATAATAAATTAATCTCTCAGACATAGTCCATATTTGTACAGCTTATGAAATAATTTATAAATTTACACTACCTTCAAACTCAATTACCAAATTTACTTTAATGAGATCTTTACTATGTGGTTGGTTAAGACACTATTGACAGACTTAATAAAATAGCATAACCTACTATTTATTTAAAAATTTATGCAACATACAGATACATAGGCGGGCTTAATGCCTGAGGCATTCTCTACCAGTCAACCAAGGCATTAGCAGGGTTTTTTCACAATACATTTTAAAATTTACAAAAACTGAAATGGCATTTGAGAGACATTTTGATGCTCTGACGAGTCCTCCGAGCTCCGACGTGTAGCTCAGTAAACCGATCACCAAACAAATTATTTATTCGCCCACACGTTTCGATTAGTAGAGCTGCGAACTTTTTTATAATTCGGAAGCCATCTTTTATTTTTCGATACGATATTTTTTTTTATACTGTACAGGCTCGCGATTGACCACTATATCACCTGATGGTAAGCGATGGTGAAGCACGCTTCCCTAGAAGTAACCCCTAGATTGTAGGTATTGGGAATTACAGTCACCGGCAGGGAATTTCACTCCTTAGCTGTACACAAATTGAAAGTATTCCCAAAACTTTGTGCACACTCCATAAATTCAAATAATGTACAGGGAAAAAGACAAATTTGCACGCACTTTCGACTCGTGTAAGCCCGATTTGTGGGTCGACATTCTAACACTAATTCGGCTGGAGGTCTCGCGTATTCCATACTTACACATTTTGTCTAGAAGAAGAGGAAGAAGACTAATAAACACTAATACCACGTTGAAATCGTCTTCTATTGCTTCCGAAAGCGTAATTGAATTTTATCACTGTCACCATGAAGTAAATAGTACATTGTGTATTAAGGGCGGTAAGTAAGGAATTACGATCGAGACTCTAGTAGAAGCCCGAAGTCGAAGACTGAGGGCTTCTACTAGAGTCTCCCGTACTGCCCGTGATACATACAATGTTTTTCATCACATTTGCGAGTAATAATTATGAATTTTAGCTTTAATACACAAGTCAGCACAGCTGTTATTACGAAATACGTGAACTTTGTTTTAAGCGGTTGGCGAATTTTTGCCCACACCACAGATTATTCAGTGTTTCGTTCAGAAACTTTAAGGGCAAATACTTACGTAGATATACAGCCATGACAGAGTGTAAAAAGAATTAAATAATTTCGACGTTTTCATACTATAACTATTAAAATCGATTATTAAGAACATTAGTTGAGTATTTAAGTAACATGTAGCGAGATTGCAAAGAAATACCTGTTTAGATTACATTTTAAGACAATTTTTCAATTGCATGTAAACTCCTTGCTTGAATTTGCATGACCTGTGTGCTGTGCCATAACTTAAAAAAATATTACTTACCGCCCTAGGGTTTCATGACAAAAAGAAAGCTCGAGGGTTTTATATGGGGCATTACGGCCAAGTTAACCTGTAGGTTTAGATACTTTTTACGTGCAAGTGTGATGAAAAAAATATTTTGTTAGATTATGACTGATTTATTTAAAGTGTACGGTATATGAACAAAATATAAATATGCAGTTACCCACATGATATTTTTAGTATGTATGCTACATTCTTGAATTGTCCATATATTCAAAAAACATGGTTTAATCTTTATCAGTCGCATGAAGAGGCTATAACACTGACAATTTACGTTGTAAAACGAAAATCTATCCTCTACACTCATATTTTATTGCACAGCACAGAAATGTGTTTTATGATCCCAAGGAAACATTATACCGGGATAAAAACGACTATAATTTCGACTGCCAGACTATAATCTGTCTCTGTGCCAAATTTCATCCAGATCCGTTCACCCGTTCTGACGTGTTTGAGTAAAAAACATCCATCCATCCAAACTTTCGCATTTATAATATTATAGCCTGCGCCCGCAACTTCGTCCGCGTCAAACTCGTAAAACAAAAAAAATACCTTTCCTTTTTTTTGCGCAGTACCCTAATTCTATTTCTAAAATAAAAGAAGCCTCAATTACTCTTTATAACATTATTTATCTGCCAGTCACAGTCCCGTCAAAATCGGTCCAGCCGTTTTGGAGATTAGCCGGAACAAACAGACAGACAGACAAACAAACAATTTCAAAATAGTTTTTTTTTATTTGTACCGCATGTACTTTCATACACATTTAGTAATAAGCTTTTATTTTGATATTACAAACACACTTCAATGTTATTTATTGTTGTGACGAACGTAAATTATAATTTATGTATGTACATATAACCTTTATATTTAAGATATCCTAATACGCTCAGAATCACAATATTCGCACCTTTTAACCGATTTTCCAAAAACGAGGAGGTTCTATGTTTTTTTGTGTATGTTCACCGATTTTTCCGTCAATTGTAGACCGATTTAATTTTTTTATTTGAAAGAGTATGTTCCGAAATTGGTACTATTTTAATTTGGTGAAGATCTGATAAAGAACTTCGGAGATATGCAATATAACTCTTTAATAAATGAGGGCAAATCTCTCGGGTTTGCTGCAATCGCATGTCTGTTTATTGTTTATACCATTTCATAACATAACATCACGCCAGTACGCTCTAAAGGGATACGCAGATGTGTACAGTTCACCTTATTACACTCTCATTTCAACAGTTATGTTCAAGTTTCATGGTATTCGGGTAATTTATTCTTGCATTATAGGCACCTTAATAAAGGCAAGTTGCCTATTAGGTACAACCAAATTTTTTTTTTCTTTTTAAATGGAAATAAACGAAACTATTATAACACGACAATATAACGATACCATATCGAAAAATAATGGTACCTACCAAAGACACCGACTTCCAAAAAGAAAGTTATTTTTCACTTTGAAGTGTTTTTATTTGGAAGTCGGTAGTTAGTATTTTTTTGTAAAAAATACTTTTTTCTCCTAATCATTTTCAAAACATTTTTAACCATATTAGGTACCCCTTTAGAAAGACAATTTGTTTAGGTATCAGAAAAAGTTAAGAGTTTTTAGTAACCACGGTATGAAATAAAACGTTAACTGAATTTAAGAAAAACCAATTTTATCGTTGTTTTTCTAGAAATTGTTAAATTTAATGTGTGTTTTGTCGGACGGGGTGGTTGCGTCGGACGCAACGCACATACGCAAAAGGCTGGTTTTAATAGATAGGAAGATGATAAGCAATTTTGGATCAAGTGAAAGGGACTCGCCTAGAAAAGGGTTAGAGAAAGCACAAATACCTGAGTTCTGACCTCCGAGAGTAGACAGGTGCCGCTGTCGATGAATGGTTTGAAGGAAAAGAGAGTATATAATAGTAATCATTGGAAAAGAGGCCCGGAGCCGCAGGCCAATAAATATACTGCTGGTTGACGTCTGTCAGCCTGTCACGCCTGTCATTTTAAAAATACGCAGCTGGGGTGTGGCAGTCTCGCTCACACCCGATACCAAGCCATTGTGCCGGAAGGGATAATGAGGGTAGGACACGATTCCAGCCAAACATCTCGCGCTTCTCTACCTACCCGCAAGCACGTCACAAACACGACCGACGTCAGGCGCAAACATTCCCCCACGCTTTCATTTTCGGATGCCTTCAAAATTTTAACGATTAAATAGAAACAGAAATAAGCCAACTAAAGCCAACCGATAGTAAGAGATCAAACTAATCAAAGAAAACCCGTTCCCTAATACCCCTAACTAATCTGATTTATAAATAAGCGAGCTACTAATTAGGCAATGGACATAGCCGTACGGCTGGACGCAAGTATCTATATAATCCATTTGCTGTTTTCACCAGAGCGATACGTGGTACCCCTGTTGAATCAGGTAAAACTTCCTCTATGATACCTAGTGGCCAATGGGGGGGAGGTGAATTTTCAGTTAAAAGTATCACGACGGTAGCGACAACAGTTGGATCGACCTGTGTATTCCATTTTCGACGATAATTTAAAGTGTGAGTAAAGTGTTCTCCATCGCATCCAGAAGGATTGGACAAGTTTATACAATAAGTCATATCTCGAAAGGGTATTCAGATTCTCGTCAATCTCTCGAGCGGGTAAATATTTCAAAGGCGTGCGGTTGAAGTGCGCCGGACTTAAAGCGAGCGGTTCCGAAGGGTCGCTGGACAACGTGCTACACACAAGTCGAGTGTTCATTACAGATTCTATCTGAGCCAGCACCGTGCTTAGCTCTTCGAAAGACTAAATCGTTTCGTCTATTACGCGATATAAGTGAGTTTTTCATCATCGGCCTCATAATGTTCCCACTGCTGGGACACAGACATCCTCTCTGTGAGAGAGCTAATGGGCCTTATTCCACCACGCGGGCCCAGTGCGGATTGGTGGATAGAGGTGAGGCATAAATATTGGATTAGGTTTGTGGATTAGGTATTTTTCGATGCGAATCCGTACCTAATCCAAAGCGTCGAGGATTAGGTATGGCACAAAATATTCGTACACAGTCTACACAGAAGATATTCCGTACCTTAAAATGTGGGGGTTAAGTTTCAAGCATCTATGTTGATACGCTGAATCATACCACTGGATTAGTTAGTTTTCTAGCGATGTATGTCGTAATGAAAATACGTCGTCGTTAGGAGGCGTTATTTTAAGATGATAATCTCGAAGAAAAATAACAAAACTATCTAAAATCAGAAACTCATGTAATAATACGGGTGAAATGCATGTTAATATAATAATGTTCTGGTTTCTATACATAGAACACCAGTCTTAATTTTTAGCCATTTTTCGGTACAAAAGACTAAAAAAATATGTCGTTTGAGTTGTTTCAAAAGAGTAATTCTACAATGAACTTTAATCTTCACCTAACTTTTGGCAGTGCAAATGAATCATGCGTACGTGACACATGTTGTATGAGTACCTAGTAATAAGAATTGCATAAATTACATTCCGTTGGTTTAGCTGGTTTACGTATTTTTAAGCAAGTTTAATTAATTTAGACGTTAAAAACAAAAGTATTCACGTTGACTTTAAGTACCGTTTGTTCATAAAGAACGAAATAAAATCCACCGTTCCACAATATATCAGGAACTGAACGTCCATACTCCATGCCTAATAATTCTTACCCAATCTACATACTATACATAATATCGGTAAGAGGCCAGCGACTATATTGTAGGAGTGAGGCGTATTTATCGAAACAGTTAAAAAAAACAGGTATTCAAAAATAGCAACATGGAACAGATATCCATAAACTGAAAAAACAGTTCCTGCTTCTTTCGCCTGTTCCACGACTCACAACAACGGTCACAGTAGCAGTCACAGTCTGTAACAGCCTGTTCCGCGTTGTCACAAGTCACAACAGTCCATTGGCGTAACTATTGTGTGTGTACCTGTGTAACATAACAAGCTCTTCTCTGTTCTAGCTTAAGGATGTTTACGTTGTTAGAAAGAGATACAAACAAAAATGATCTGCGCCTGCACCAGTTTGGGACTGGAACAAGCTATTTTTAGGCTTGTCGAAAAAATATCGATACATCGATATATCGATATTTTTGATTCGATATAACGATATTTTTAGCCGATATATTTTCATCCGATACATCGATATATCGATACAAAATATTCAATATCGAAAAACGTATCAAAAACGATATTTTTTTTCAAATTTAGATTATTTGCAGAAAATTTAAAAGAAATCAAAGCCGTAAAAGATAGGAACGAACGGAAATTTACTGTATTGTCTATGACTATGTTTTGTTCGCAGAACGGCACATTGCTCGCAGAACGGATGGCCGATGGGGCAGAAAGGTTCTGGAGTGGCGACCGCGAACCGGAAGACGTTGCGTTGGAAGGCCTCCCACCAGGTGGACCGACGACCTGGTGAAGGTAGCAGGGATACGTTGGTTGCGAGACGCACGGGACCGGTCAAAGTGGCGACGCTTGGGGGAGGCCTATGTCCAGCAGTGGACGTCTTTCGGCTGATATGATGATGATGATGATGATGTTTTGTTAGTCTTGCGTGTGTGTGTATGTGGCGGCCGCGGAGGCAGTCATCATCAGACACTCGTTACTCACTTTCAAATGTGAGTTCTTTTGCGTGTGTGTGTGGTACGTGTCATATTTCAATATTTTTGCTATTTAGTTTTTGTTATTTTCAATTTTTGCCTATTAAAAAGGAATAACGATTAAAATACCATCGTTTTTATTACGGTTCTCATACATTAAAATAATGTACATTTTGTATAAAAAATTCTACCAAAAAACAAAAAAAAACCTAAAAACTCTGAAAACCGGACCGATATATCGATATATCGATATTTTTTCCTCGATATATCGAGGTCGATATTGATATTTTTATAAATATCGATACATCGATATATCGATATATTTTGTCACTTTCGACATCCCTAGCTATTTTCTCTTCTGACTTATTGTAATAGAAAGAGATACCGTCTGTTCTCTGCCTATCACTGTTACCCATTCGGATGCACACACAAAATTGATTCAACTTTCCATTGAACAAAAAACTGTGTATACCATCGATTTTATAATGTAACATTGATTGTATTTTATTTAATATTTATATGTAATGTAAAAATAAAAAGATGATGGTGAAATATTTATTTTAAACCCACACATCACATTGTCGTGCTAAAAATAAAAATAGAATTATTGTAATATCGTGTGTGTACCCAAAAGTGCAACGAAAGTCATATAATCTGTGGTTCGTTATCTGTGAGTGTTTCCAGATTGGGTATTATTTCCCAATTTTAGGGAAAAAGTGCTAACTCTCGCGGTAAAAGGAAAAATGTGGGAATTTTTGTTCACAATATTTTCAAATATGTAAGCCATAAAGTTATGAGCAGGTTTATAAAATACATATTAAAAGTACCCAAACTACTTAAATAACTCTTTTATCGCAATTTTTTGTTTTTATACTATTGTATGCTTTTCATTTATTTATTATAAGCTATTTTTATAACAAAATGCCACCACAAAATATGGGGAAAATTTTATGAAAGTGATATAATTTTTAGGAAAAATTATCAAGTATGGGGAGATTTCACAAAATTAATCTGGAGACACTGCTTTATTTATTGGTACTACGAGTAGTAGCTGTTGCAATATAACAGGCTGTTATTTTGGAACAGGATTTTGGAACTGTTATTTCCCTGGAACTGAAACAGGTGTAACAGATATCTAACTTTACCTGTTACAGACCACCTCTGCTATATTGAATAAATATTCGGATTAGGTATTTTTAAATACTAGGATTAGGTGGATTAGGTATCGTTTTTACCTAATCCGACCCATGTCAATTGGTGGATGTCTCCAGTGGCGGCTGGCAAAGATTACTATTATATACTGGCGGCTGGTGGACCATAGAAGTAGTAGTGCACTTTGCCAGGTCACCGAGCATTAGGATTTGAAAAAAAAATCACAGGAGCCTATGTTAATCGGCAAACCATCTCGCTAGCGACTTCTAATTAGACGCCAACGCCATCTAGTTACGTCGTTGTACAACTTGACCAACTAGTTACGTCGTTGTACAACTTGACCAAAAATTTAACATTTTGTTGACCTGATGATGACTATTGATCATTAAAAAGTTGTTTTATAAATAACAAAATTTTGTCTATACTAGGTATTTTTACCCGGCTGCAAGGAAAGGGTTATGTTTTTCGCGCGTATCTCGTATGTTTGTATGTATGTAATATTCTTTATTACCTCATATCTTGCAAACCGCTAGATGGATTTTTATAATTAATACATCGTTAGATAGGGCTTGGCCGTCCAAGTGTTCCTAAATAAGTGACGTTAAAAAAAAACAAAAATGGCGGCTTTTGTGCGCCATATTGGGGGCGACTCAATATTTTTTTCTTCGAAACCCATCGAGTGGGGTATCAAAATGAAGTCGGGTTTTTGATTTTTAAATTAACTTTTTTTATTTACAACTTTTTAGTTAACCATTTTTTTTTTCGAATCGCATTTAAACATATAAGTGGTATATATTTTTGTAATCACCTTTAAAAATCCTTCATTTTGATACCCCACTCGATGGGTTTCGAAGAAAAAAAATATTGAGTCGCCCCCAATATGGCGCACAAAAGCCGCCATTTTTGTTTTTTTTAACGTCACTTATTTAGGCTTACTCGTCATGGCTCTTGAACATTCTAACACGAAGATTTCATCGGAAAATGTGGTGACAGCACTTCTCAAAGAGGATGTGCGCACCGCAATAGCTACTACCACCAGAGGACCTGACAACGCAGCGCTACAAACGAAAGACGAGAAGAAAAAGTTCTGTACCTATTGTAAAAAGCTAGGGCACGTAGTATCGCAATGTAGAAAACTTAGACAGAAGAAAGGCAAAAATGTTTCGGCTAACACTTCTACACATTATACATCCGAATTCACACTTTCATCCTGTTTTTCTAACATTCCTCCCTCAGGTTCTCAAGACTGGTATATTGACTCTGGCGCAACTTCCCATATGAGTAACAGGAAAGATTGGTATGCAACCATGTCATCCCATGTCTCCCCTATTACCAACTTAAACACCTATAAAATAAAGGTACTGTAAATATTCATATTTCCGATAGTGTAAATAAAATTAATGATGTTCTTTATATCCCTGGCCTCGCTACAAATCTTTTATCTGTAAGCAATTTAGTTAAAAAAGGCTTCGATATTTTGTTTACATCGAAAGGCGCAAGCATCATCCAAAACGGCGGATGTCAAGTGACTGGATCTGTCATTGCTACAGGATCGAACCATAACGGAATATACAGGTTGGATCTGAGTAGTTCACAAGCGTTGTATTCTTCGACCAAAGAGTCTGCAATGCTGTGGCATAGGCGCCTTGGCCATCTAAATGCAAAATGTATGGATATACTAAGAAAAAAATCAATCGGTCTCAACTCTCCCTCTCCACCTTCTTACCTTATGTCTCACTTTCAATATTTAAGTTCTTCTCACGCTTGGAATCTGCGTTCTTCCAACAATCTGCTCTTACTCTGTCCTTCTCATACTACTGATTTTGTTCATTCTTCCTTTCATATTCAGTCTATTCTTCTTTGGAATGCGCTTCCTCTCGAAATCAGGGCGGCAACCAGTCGGTATGCTTTCAAGCGGAAATTGCAGTATTATTATCAGCGGGGGTAGGGTCATCTCGGTAACTTATTTTCATTACTTTATTAAATATATATATTTATTTAGGTATGTATCATATAATATATATGTATTTTAAGCAATAAAAAATTATATTTTGTTGTTAAATTGTTGCCACGATTTAAACAATGCACCTGCCATGTTTTCTCTTCACCACCCTTGGTTGACTGGTAGAGAATGCATAAGGCATTAAGTCCGCCATTGTACCTTTGTGCATGAAGTTTAAATAAATAATAAATCGGTTTAGATTACAACGGTAGCTACACTGAAAAATGTGTTCCCTGCCTACAAGGTAAATTAGCTAAAAAGCCCTTTAAAAATTCTTAATGTAAATCAAGCAAAGTGCTCCAGTTAATCCATTCGGACTTATGTGGACCTATGAGTACGCACTCATGGGGCGGAGCTTTGTACTTATTGACTTTTACCGATGATTTTAGTCGCAAAACTTTTTGATATCTTTTGAAAACAAAAGCCGAAGTTTATGCAAAGTTTGTAGAGTTTAAACATTTAGTAGAGAATCAAACTGGAGAGAGAATAAAAGTCCTATGTTCGGACAATGGTCGTGAATATGTAAATAACGATATGTGTATCTTTCTTAAGGAAAATGGCATCGTGCATCAAACCACGATACCGTACACACCTCAACAGAATGGGGTTTCCGAACGAGTAAACCGGACAATAATCGAAAAAGCTCGATCAATGCTCCAAGACTCAAAACTACCCTTGGCGTATTGGGGAGAAGCGGTAAATACGGCCATCTATCTCAAGAACCGTATACCAACGCAAGCTTTGAACAACAAAATACCAGAAGAACTGTGGAGTGGAAACGAAATCAACTTATCTCACTTAAGAGTTTTTGGTTGCGAAGCTCCCGTTCTTGTACCTAAAGAAAAACGTACCAAACTGGATTATAAGACACAAAAGTGTGTTTTCGTTGGCTATGCTACAGAAAGCAAAGGATACCGTCTTATAAATCCCGAAAATTCTCGAGTGATAATAGTCGCTAGAGATACTGTCTTCATAGAGGACAAGACGCCGGTAAATTTACAAAATTCATCTTCCAGCGAGACACTACCCTCGCCACAGTCGCAAGAAAATCCTTGTACCCATTCAAGATGAGGAGCAACTAGATCCACAAACGCAGCATCATTTACAGCCAGAGACACTACCTGAAATGTCATCTTCTGATCAGCCGACAGCTATACATGATCCTGTAACGCCTGAAGTACCAGGCGCACCCGAAACTGAACCCAGTGAAGAGCCAACCATCGAAAGAAGATATCCTATTCGGGAACGACATCCTCCTAAACGATATAGTCAGTGTGGCCTCTTCATGACTTCAGACCTCGAACCGGAGACTTATAAAGAAATTACAGATCACCCCCAAAAAGAAAAATGGCTCGAAGCAATCAAGGCTGAATATGATTCATTAATGAAGCATGGAACATGGATCCTCGTTGACCGACCTTCCGATAGGAAAACTACAAAGTGTAAATGGGTATTTAAAATTAAAAAGGACACAAGTGGACATATTACTAAATACAAAGCCAGGCTAGTAGCAAAAGGATTCACCCAAGTAGCAGGTGTGGACTATGGCGAAATATTTTCTCCTGTTGCTAGACTGTCTTCAGTACGGCTATTAATAGCATTTGCTGTCCAAAACAACTTGCAAGTAGAACATCTTGATGTGGAGACTGCCTTTTTAAATGGAGACTTAGAGGAAAAGATTTTTATGGAACAACCTGAAGGTTTCTCAACAGATCCAAAGGGCAAAGTATGTCTTCTCAAGAAGTCCATTTATGTCCTTAAACAAGCTCCACGCCAATGGAACAAAAAGGTTTGTCATCACATCATCACATCATCAGCCTATTAATGTTCCCACTGCTGGGACACAGGCCTCCTCTCTGTGAGAGGGAATGGGCTGTAATCCACCACGCGGGCCCAGTGCGGGTTGGTGGATGTCACATGTCTTCGAATTTTTGGTTCTAGGACATGCCGGTTTCCTCACGATGTTTTCCTTCACCGTTTTGAGAGCAGTGGTGAAGAAATAACTTACACAAAGTAAAGCGCCTGCCTGGGCTCGAACCCACGACCTACAACTTGTAAGTCGCGGCCGATACCACTGGGCCACCGCTGCTCTCCTAAAAGGTTTGTGAAGCAATGGAAACATTGTTCCTAACTCAAGCCACGACAGAACACTGCCTCTACTATAAAGGAGAAGGAAATGACTTCCTCGTTGTCGCAGTTTTTGTCGATGACTTTTTTTTGCTTATCAATAATTCTAAATTGAAAAACAATTTCAAGAATGTTCTCAAGAAAATGTTCTCTGTCAAAGATCTAGGTCCCCTTAAGGATTGTCTCGGAATGAGAGTTATCCAAAAGGAAGGTTTCATAACTCTAGATCAGACCAAATATATACAAAAACTGTTACACAAGTTGGGCATGAATGACGCTATTCCCGTGACTTGGAACTAGTTGGAACCATTGGAACCCGGCCTTAAACTTTCGTTACCTGACAAAGAGGAAAATATTGAAGTCCCCTATCAAGAGCTTATCGGCTCATTAATGTACGTTTCCATATGTACACGAACAGACATTGCACATGCTGTCTCGTACTTGTCTCAATTCAACGTACATTACGGGGAGGTGCACTGGAGAGCCGCTAAGAGAGTTCTTCGATACCTAAAGGAGACTATACACCTCAAACTGTTATGCGGACTATGGGAATAACATAATAGATAGGCGATCCTTCACAGGATTCATATTCTTAATGAGTGGAGCTCCCATCTCATGGGAAGCGCGCAAGTAACGCACAGTCGCTCTTTCCACGACAGAAGCTGAGTTTATGGCTCTCGGGGAAGGTTGCAAAGAGGCAATATATCTAAAATCGATCATTTCAGAAATATTCGCCATCATTCATCCTATCGTCATTCATTCAGACAATCAAAGTTCAATTAAACTGGCCCACAATAACACATATCACGCACGCACTAAACACATAGACATCAAACACCATTTCATTCGAGACTCACTTGCACATCACAACCTAAACCTGAAATATGTACCAAGTAATGATAACATTGCCGATATTCACACAAAACCTTTACCAAGGATTAAGCATGCTAGATGTGCAAATCTCTTAGGTTTACTTTAGTGTAGGTTTTGTACAGTGTTTTAAACTTGTTGGTATGTATATAGTTGTGTTTTATGTAGTGAGTGATAGGTAGGTGTGTACAGAATGTTGTTTTTTTTTTTCTTGTATATGTATACAGTTTTTTTTTTTAAGTGTACAACTTTGATATGATGTTTTTTTTATAAAGTCTCTGTAAATTTTATTCCTTATACAGGGTGTTCGTATTACGGGGAGGCACTGACCTCTATTATACAAGTACGCTGGACTAAACATACTATATGAAATGACAGTTGATTTTTGTGCTGATTCAAAGCGCCCCGCTTGAGCGTATTAGGAACTAAAATTGACACATTTAGAGATAGGTTAATACCGATATTTCTCTAAATTAGGTAATACTAATATATTCGCCTGGAAATATTATAATATTGTAACTAATATATCAGTATTAGTGATATTTTTAAATTACACTAATATAAAAATAGTAGACTTGGCAAGGCGTATCAGTCATCTACTGTAATGACTTCTCGTAGTATGTTGGAAGTAAATATCTCATATTGGTATTGGTGATGAATGTTATATGAATGCCTAATTATCAGTAATAATATGTTCAAAAGCAATGTGTAATACTAAATTCTGGAATCATCATCATGTTCATCCACAGCTTGACTACGCCACCCGCTGAGCACAGGCCTCACTCTTGTACCAATCACCACGTTTCTGAGCATTGAGTTAAATATACTACGTACTAGAGGAGACTCCTCAACTCAATTGTTTGTAACACGCGTTAGAGTACGCGCAACGTGACACGTTTGAGTACTTAGTTTTGTTTCTTATAAAATGCCTTCGTGTGTATTGAGATACTGTTTAAACAACTAGAGAAATATAAATAAAAGTCAAGGAATGAGTTTTCAACAGTAAGTTGAAAACACGCTTAATTTAATTATATTTTATCAATTTATTGTATCTCGTGACGTTGCGTCACCGCGGAGCCGGGAATGTTTGTGTAAATTTCAAAGAGTAAGAAAATGTTCATCTGCGCGCATTGATTGTCTATCTGTGAGAACATAACCCCCCCCCCCCTCCCCTCCCCCCTGCTTACCTCGCTGTCACCGAATTACCTACGCGCAATCTTTTGTTTGAAATAGCTTCTATTCTTCATTCTCGTAGTACATTTAACTCAATGTTCCTGAGCCTAGAATTAATTCTGGAATAATATCATGATAATTATAATTTCATTAACAAATGTTTTGAAGACAAACAATTTATTATCTGCATCTGAAACAGAGTTAAAAACTGATATAAGTCTTCACCTTGCTGGAATGCGATGTCACTATTATTTGCACTTTAACACTACAGAGACAGGATCTCAGCGATGAGAGCGAGAAATACGACCGTTGTAAATGATTATCCATCTCATTTATTATTATTATTGCGTGAATGATGTTCCCGTCACGAATCCGATGAGCGCCAACCGAGTGAATCTGAACGATTGTAAGTATTAATCTAACTAGTGTACTTGAGCGAGGAGATACTTGCTCAAATATACTAGTTTTAAGGATAAGTTGTTAGCCTAACCCCATATTTAAATCTCACTGATCTGACAGTAATGCGCTATAACTTTACTAGCACCACTTGTTTATAGCTTGCAATCTGAATTAAAATATTTTTCATTTAACCTTTACAGCAATTCAATCATAATTTATAAATTTTAAGCAAAAAAAAAAGAATCATATTAAAATTAACTGGGATGTTTTTTTCTCTTACGTATTTAATTATTCTCACGATCGATAAAGCCCATAAAAGTATTTTTTTAACGACAGCTGTGTCCCCTCTCTAATATTAGTTCCATGTACTCTCACGTTAAGTCACGTTGCTATCAGCGCCAAAATGGCAAAAATCAAATGTCTTCATTTTGTCATCGATAATATGTAGTCCAGCGTACTAGTATGATAGAGGTCAGTGCGGGGAGGTGTTAAAACCTTTTTATTCTAATAAGTACACCCTGGCCATTACTGTTTTGACAGCTATTTAAATTGTCTGTCACTGCTCTTCATATATGTATGTAAAATATAATACACGTTGTTTTGCCTGTTAAAAATAGTTTTCCTTACTAGCCAACTCCATTGGCTCTGCTAAATTAATCTAATATATAAACAAGTAATACAGGTCTTCGGGTCCCAAGCCAGGAGTTAAACACTGGGGCCCATAGCGGCGTTGGGACTCCTGGACCCTGTCTGAACCTGTACCCACGAAACTGCCGTAACGCAGCAGTGGAAAGCTAGGGATTTGCTCCTTATTGGGAGATATCCTGGTACCTTTCTGACAGGTGGGAAGTGGTACTACTACAACATTTTGTGCACTCTTACCTGAGATTCCCGCGGTGATTCTCTGGGCTCGCTCAATCACGCGCCTGGCCGAGGGTTTTAGGACAATATATATATAATAAAGGATAATGATTGGATGGAACCACCAACGCGTTCTGGGCCGGGTTCCGGCTTCCGGCAGACACACACGCGTTTCCCACAAAAGCACATCGATGTACTTGAAATATATTCAAAACCACCTTCGCGGGCGCCCCACAAACCGAGGGCGGGCGCTATTAGCTATTATAAATGGGCGAAACACATCTCGATTCGATATGTTTCGACAAGAACCCGAATTCAGCGTGTGCTCAGAACAAATTTTCTTCAGGCATAAACCCTGAGACAGCGGCAGTAAAACTTGGAACTGAGGCAATATGCCAACTCCCTATTGCGAGTTCCACTGCTTTGTTTTAAACTGACTAGGAAGGCGATACCTATAGCCACGGTAGGAACTTACTCCCGATTTATTTATCAAAATTGTAAAATTTTGTACTAATTTGACAAATATTTTTTCTCAAACATGCTTGGAAATTTGAGCATTATTTTGACAACCTTCTTCGGGATAAATCGAAGTTGCAGTACTGGCCAAATACAGGCGAGCAGCGGCCGGCAAAAGTTGTATGAAAATCCATATCTGTCGTGTCTAGCGGCCAAATAAATTACATAGTAAATTCATATCTGTCGTGTAATTTAAAAATGGAACGATCTTTTACTGCGAAACATGGCAACCAAGAAGGTAAGTAATCAAAGGTTTTATTTGAATTTCGAACTGGCTTGCAAATAGAAAGCTATTTATTGAAAAAAAAAAACAAATGAACACTTCGCACTGCGATTTTTATTTGCACGGATTTTTGTAGTATTTTCCCGCGTGATTTTTTTACCGCAATGCTTGCAGCTTCTTACAATTCCAAAGGCCGCAGAATGGGCGGAAAAAAAAAGGTCGCGAATAAAAATCGCAGTGCGTGCTAAGACTAACGCGGGAATATTATTGTTGTTCGTTGTTCGTCATTGGTTTTGAAAAGTAATTGTATTTGACAAAATGAGTTCTAGGTACTACTTAGTTTTAATTTCCGCGCATTATTTGAGAAAAGCACTATACAGGCCTTGGCCACAACTAGGCCTTGATGGACTTACGTATGTGTGCCTCGGCTTCGCCTCGGCCCACATTTACACGTTCGTCCATCAATGCCTCTTTTGCTGGCCGCTGCAGTAATGTACTATTATCAAACATGACATAACACCTTCTTCGAGATAAATCGAAATTGCTGTAATACATGCGAGCAGCGGCCGGCAAAAGTTGTATGAAAATCCATATCTGTCGTGGTTTAGCGGCCAAATAAATTACACAGTAAACTCATATCTATCGTGTAATTAAAAAATGGAACGATCTTTTACCACAAAGTACATAGGCGGCGGCGCTTTTACTCCGAAACATGGTAACCAAGGACGTAACTTGTCAAACGTTTTATTTAAATTTGGAACTGGCTTGAAAATAGAACGCTGTTTATTGAAAAAAATACAAATGAACACTAACGCGGCAAAACAGAGATTTTGTATAATACCTAGTCTACTATTCAAACTCTCTGGGGCAAAATTATTGTTGTTCGTTGTTCGTCGTTGATTCTGAAAAGTAATTGTATTTGACAAAATAAGTTCTAGGTACTACTTAGTTTTAATTTCCGCGCATTATTTGAGAAAAGTACCTACCTACTATATAAGCCTGGGCCAAAACTAGGCATTGATTGATTGCCTCTTTTGCTGGCCGCTGCAGTAATGTACTATTCTAACTCCAAATACTCAATTAGAAAACGGCATTTAAATAACAAATACAATGAATCAGATTTCAATGAAAAAACAACGTTCATCTTTTGTTTATCAACAAAATCAATGTTCGGTCACGCATTTGTGAAAGCGTTTTGCAGACGCTAACAAAACCTGAGTAAACAGCACACATTGAATAAATCCGTGCCGCTTGTTTATATTTTTATTACAAAAATAAGAAGCGTACGAATAAACCTAACTAATGTTATAAATGTGTCAGCTGAAATATTTATTTCTAACTATAACAAATAAGAAATTATTATCAAAGGCGAGAGGCTAGCAGCGAAAGCATTATTTGTCTATACCAATATTATAAAGAGGAAAGATTTTTTTGTTTGTTTGTACCGAATAGGCTCCAAAACTACTGGACCGATTTCAAAAATTCTTTCACCGTTGGGAAGCTACTCTATCCCCGGGTGACATAGGCTACTTTTTATCCCTGTATTCCAACGGGAACGGGCACTACACGGGTGAAACCGCGTGGCGTCCTCTAGTTCGTAATATTTTGATACCGCAAATATGATATCATAACTTTTATGGCAAAACCAAATAGTGTCATCAGTTTCCTGAATGGTCGTAAAGAAGTATCACTCTATTAGGGCGGAATAATGCCAACCCTCCGAAAGCTGTTTATCGCAACAGTGGTAAGACTCTCTGGGCGGTTCAGCCTGTTTAGATACAATGCACTCGATATACTTCGTTCAAATTGCGAATTTCGGAGCAACATCATACCGAAATAGCCAACGAAAAAGAACACTGATAATGTTTAACGAATTTTGAGCGCTTTTATATTCAGCGTTAGTGGATTTTTCCCCTTTTGCGTGTTGGAATCTTTTTTGCTTTCCTTTTTATACTTTAAACGCGGTCCCTAACTGAAAGATTCGATCGTGAAAACCCTGTAAACAAGAACTAATCAAGAAACTAACAGCCGTAAAGGCGAATAAAAAGTCCGGTATCGGCGAGTATTCCGATATATATAAGTAATGTATATTGGTTGAAATATAAATGCACAATATACGAAGCGTGACGACAACGATACTAACTCCGGGCTATGTGCGCTCGTAAATTGAGGAAGTAACCGTCCACTAGCGTTCGAGCCGCGGCGGGCCTTCGGATTTGGGTACAAATAAAACCAACGTTTTATCAACCGCAGAGTAAAATGGCCAATTGTACTGAATAAATATGGAAGAACAGTGACAACTTTTAGATTATTTGTATACGACTTAGGTAACTGGCCTTATTTGTAAAACTTTTCAACCATAATAGGATTAGCCTGACCACTAAAAAAGTAGATTCCAATCAAATATTTGAAATAAGAATTTGCCAATCAGGGGCCGTTATGCTGACGAAAATTATAGTTGGTTAGGTCTACTCTCAATTCTTAAGAATACGCATAGGCGTGTATTTAGAATGTCTAGTAAGTAGATAATTATTAATAGATACACCTTTATATTTCACTTAACGTTGGCGTTTCAGGATAATCTAACATCCACATGAAACGCCAACGCCTGCAAGTATTTCTGTACAAAAACTTAGGTAAGTACTCGTACATATTCATTGATTCAGCAATGCCCTTCTATAAATAACTTACTTGATTTGAACAGCGAACTTAAACCGTGCTGCTAGGCTTTACCGGATTCTTCTGCCCGTCACTACGTCAGGCCTATTTAGATTATTTTAGTTTTTTTTCTATGACTGTTATCTACCTAATAGTTTTGTTTTTATCTAAAGATAGGCTCGTGCTTGACCACTATCAACTGATGGTAAGCGATGATGTGTGTGTGAATAGGTGGAACCATTAGTTGGACATTCAACATAAGATGTTGAATGTCCAACTAATGGTTGAAGAACAGAAGCTACGTGTTTCGCTAGGTAGTATGTGGGCGAGTCAATCTGACTGACTATGGGTCGTAGCGGAACATTATGCTTGTGCACTTTTGGTAAGCCATATAGTTTTGGGGGCTGTATATTTCTTGGTCGGAGCAAGTACTTAGCTGTATCATCCGTGATAATATGTTGATACTCCTTTATTATTTTGCGTGTACTGCGATTCACTCGTGCCGTCGGGTTGTAGTTCACTTCCTTGTAGGTGTTCACATCACTCAATAAGTTACGGATCTTATTATTATAATAGCTTGGAATCCAGTGGTCCAGCTGTGTAAACCCCAAAAAAGTGCCCTAAAAAGTTCGCGAGCGGACACAGTGAGTTTCGTGTGTCGGGAACAGAATCGAGTTGTGAGTGACAATGGTAGCGGTACCGAGTGCAAAAAACGAACAAGAAAGAGGGTAGACCGTTTTGTCTCCTCATAAACACCCACCCGCAATGACTTCAGTTTATCCGTGATCATGGTGCTTGCAACAGCACCGAAATATCGGAAACTCGCTACAAACAGTAAACATGGTAAATATCCCGCTTATAATGTTAATATTAGTGTTAGTGACCATGACAGTTTAAAAACTTATGTCCATATTTTGTTAGTATTACATTATCTTAAAACTATGTTAGTCATGAGGGTACATCATATTTGTATTTAATCAAATTCAAATCAAAATTGGATTAAATGATTGAAAATAAAATAAAATTGAAATAAATAATTTAAAATTAAATTGAAATAACTATTTTAAAAATGACCCTAAATGGAAATTATATTAAAATAAATTGTTAAATGAAAACATAAATATTAAGTGACATGCAGCCTGATAAGCCTTCCCACAGCTGCCGAGTCTGGTCTGTCTGCAATCATCCTTAGGATTCCGTTGCCACTTCCTCGAATTCGGCGAATTAGTGAGGCTGACTTTTTGCGCATAATAGCGTAAAAGTCATCCACCCTCGCGTCGGCAAACATGGCCGAGGCACTGCAAAATCGAGGTAGTCGCACCAAAACCCTGAAGGCGTTGTTATATTGAACTCTGAGGGCATTGTAGGCCCGCTGCGTGTAGCTGGTCCATAGGGCGCTGGAGTAAATGTTATTACATAAATTCATATCATAAACCCCCATTTATATTATAAATTGGGTTGAAGGGAGCCGTACGTTCTTCGCCTCACAAACTCAAATAAAGAAATTTGTGATGGAACGCTCTGAAACCTAGTGAGTGGATCTACTTAGGAAGCTCTTCGTACAAATCTTGATATGTCTGAGTATCCAGGGATTAGACAGCAGTACTTATATAAGGTACCTAATATAAATAAAAATAGGCGAAAATTCAAAGTAACGGTTCCATATATTCCTCGATGAGTCCACGTTGAGAAAAATAAAAGCGATGAATAAGATGTGAAGTGCCGAAATATAGGGTCATTCAAATATTATAAGCTCGATTAGTTTTATGGCATTAGGGAATCATATGATTTATTCGCCTATAAGTTGTTGGACTTATCTAACTATTTTGTTCCGGCCGCCAGAGGCCTCTTTACTTCCACGTAAAACTCGGATCTATACTTACGATTAAAGATTTCATCCCTTGATATTGGACGATAGTAATATTTTAACGATGGCCGACCCTGCAGCTACTCCATTGCTTTACTGCCCTTATTTTATTATTTATCGAAACATTTGAAATAAAAGTTCCATTGTCTACAATTTTATGTGATAATTTATCACGCAAACTGCAAATAACAGTTGTTGTAAGTAGCGTTATTTTCTAAAGATCAAACATGTCATGTGTACGATGAATGTACGTAATAAGTACGTAGGTAAGTAAGTACCTAGTATTTTTTTCATCTCTCCCTGTAAAGAACGCCAAGAGCTTCCAACAATTTACGTCTCCAGACTTTTCCAAGTTTTTGAGAAAAATACGTCGTATTAAGATAATTTGAAGTCCGTATAAACGCTCTATTCTTTTATGATGATACCTACATTTAAAAATGTAAGTCTACATATTTTAGCAAACGAATCCTTCAGCTGGCATGTGGTATTATTATATGCTCTGGTAATTTATACACATGTATATCACAAAAGACCGCAAATATCCACTGACAACGTAACATAGGCCTACCGTTGACTGCTTTCTTTAATAATATTTATTTAATAACATATAAATGTCTACCGCCTATTATATGTTACTAGAGGACGCCTCGCGGTTTCATCCGCGTAGTTCCCGTTCCCGTGGAAATACAGGGATAAAAAGTAGCCTATGTCACCCGGGGATAGAGTAGCTTCCCAACTGTGAAAGAATTTTTGAATTCGGTCCAGTAGTTTTGGAGCCTATTCGAAACAAACAAAAAAATCTTTCCTCTTTATAATATTGGTATAGATGGACCAAGTGATAATTACGTCATTATTCATAATGCCCAGACAATTTGAAAAAGGGGTTCTGTCTAAAGGGTCTAAAATAACCTAACCTATCAGTGTTGGGGTGCCCTAAGCGCCCGAGCTCGCTTCCTCGCTCTTGGACTAATTCATTGGCTATAATCATCGAATAGTAGATTTCCTTACGACGTTTTCGTTCACCGTTGTCTGAGAGGTCCATGATAAACTTAGAAAGTACATATGAAATTGAAAAAGTCACATTGGTACTTGCCCGGATTTGAACCCACGACCTCAAGCACGAGAGGCGAGGTCTTAGCCACTGGGCTACCATGACATACATAGGTACCTGTATAAATAATAATACAAAAAATAGCATTGTCATTTGAATACCTAACAGTTCATGGTACCTAGTTATAACGTCCAATAGGTACATATATTATGTACGTGATCCGTGAGTCAAATTCCGTATGTAAGCGGAAGACACGTTTTAATACATTCATAATGACTCAGGGTGACTATTCACTATGCCCTTTATACTACGACAATATCGGAATTTGTTGGGTTGTAGGTTTTATTCGTTTTGAAAAAAAATAAATACGAAAAGCAAAAAGAGACATCAACTTTTGTCGATTCATAAATAGAACACGATGCTTTTAACATATCGTTAACGACATCACATAATATCACGCGGTTTCCCTGAAGAATTAGCACCTATAGACAGACAGACGGACACGTGAGTGTCAGCAATAGGGATTCGTACGGAACCCTAAAAATGATAATTCAATTTAGTCCGTCAGTGAGATTATCAAATAATATTGGACACGCATGTTTTGCTTTATCAAATAAATAAAAATTGACAAAGATAAAGCGCATCAATGGATTGTGTCAGCAATAGGGATTCGTACGGAACCCTAAAAATGATAATTCAATTTAGTCCGTCAGTGAGATTATCAAATAATATTGGACACGCATGTTTTGCTTTATCAAATAAATAAAAATTGACAAAGATAAAGCGCATCAAAGGATTGGGGCTTGTGACGTCACTTAGTCAGTAAAACTGTAGCACGGCGTGACGTCACACGATATTCAACGCACCGCATCGTCGTAATTTTTCGTTATCGTACAAAATAAAAAATACATGTTTAATATTTTTAGGTACCTAATATAACTGACGGACTAAATAGGTTTTTTTTGTCATCATCCCTATTGAACAGCCATCGAAGTCGATATATTTTTCAGTCATAATTAATTTATGTTGTGAACTGGCAGAAGATGCAATTAAAATCACGTAACAAAATAACTGAACGGCAAAGTGTAAGCAGGTAATGGAAACGTGCAATTAATATAAAACACGATGCTGCTTCAGCATTTATGGAAGTAGTTTATAAATAAGAGTGTAGCGCAAGAACTGCACGTAATGAACGAGATATCTCGAGTTGTCGCGAAAATGACAGAAAATGGAAATCCGAAGATGGCACTACTATGTTATTTTTAACTGTGTTATTTTAAAATGTAAGTGTTAATTTCGTGATTTGCTAGTTTACGTGGAAAAATAATTCTAATGGAAAAAATATGTTGTCTTCAGATCTGGAAGCTAAAACGATTTCATTGAACGACGTGATTATCGCAGAGTCGCAGCAAAAGAAAGTATTCGAGACCGCACCTCCGCAAAAATCAGCAGGTACGTACCTACTGTTGCAATTAAAAGTGGCGGCAACCACAACTTCATTGCTAGATACTTCATTTTACAAAAAAAAGTATTTTCCTATAAGCGTTTATAGTTAAAGGTTCAGGCGGAATGGGCAGATGAGAGGACGTCAATTCGAATCTCACTTGTTACATTTCATATGCGAGCCTACTCCTATTTCATTAATTTAGACTTTTTGTCTCTGCCCTTAACCTAGAACAATTGAATTTTTCAAAAATAATCCCTTGCTACGCTTCGTGCTACGACAGTGCTACGGCGTAGCACGCACTCCAATACTTACAAGGTCCAGTAGCTAAATATTTCTTTCACTCATTTTCAGCTTAATTTTTTGGCAATGATTAAACTGTGCGATTAGTTCTTAAGATTTTAATTAATTGAATGATGATGATTAGTCTTGTTAACGACGAATATATACCAATCTACTATAAAATGTGTAGCCTAAACCTATTCAATCATTTATTTTTTTAACGCTCATTCATCAAGTAAAATACCTGAGGAGTGGGGATTAATTGACGATGGCGAAAACATAATAAACGGCTCGACGTGTCGGCAGGGTGGACTCTGTTGCTAAGCGATGGGTTTCTGAGATCGCGGGTTCGACCCATAGTCGCCTTTATGACACGTACAGTGAAACAGGGCCCTATATCACATGGGCGGGCCATACCTTCATTAATAACAAATATATATATATATACACTTACCTTATATATATATAGCTTTATCTGTTCTTATTCTTCGTTTTCAGCCAGCAGCAAACGTTTCTCTCTAATCCAACGCCTGAGGTCGAGTCCTTTGAGGATTAAAAACTTCCTAGAATCAGGTTTCTTACGAGGTAGATTTATTTTTTAGAAGAATGGAAACTCGTTCCGTATCAATATTAAGTTTGGTACAAGTAATTTTGCGTTTACTTTTTCTTTCCAGATCATACACCCCTGGGAGGAAATATTCTATCGCCACTCAAATATAAAAAGAAATATTTGATCAAAAGCCCACTAAAACCTAGAAAGCTAAATCTTATACAAAAATCAAGATACAAACGTAAGAATCAGTCAAGGAAACGCGAAATTAATGGAAATGTGGAGCTCAAACAAAAATATATCCCGCTTCTTAAAAGTCTTAGTATGTTGTTTGATAATCTTCTCAATACAGACTCGAGCGAGTCTCACGAAGTCAAAACAAAGAAATATAAGCGAAATCGATTCTTCTCTGAAGAGACTTTCGAAGTTCCTGGCTGGAAACATGGATCCGATTCTGGAAACGCAGCATCGGAATCGCATGAAGAGGCAGTTACTTTTCCCCCGACTGTCACCACTGCGTCCACGATTACTACCGAGACTCCCACTGCCGAGGCTACCTCCACGACAGCCAATATTATTACCACTAGTGACTTCGGCGCTTTCCGACAGAATAAGAACATACCCGTATTACTTCCGAGAAATACCTTTAGCGGTCGGGGAGACGATCATGGAGTCAGTGAGAGAAGCGGCACCACACTTCACGGAGACATTGAAGGAAATATCACCAGGCATTATGGAAATCATGAACATGCTACCAGATGCCGAGAGAATGAGTCCTGTGCAGAAGATGATGAAGAGAATACCCACGGTGCTGCACGAGACGGTACAAGAAGCTTTCGACTACCAAGACCAACCGGAGTTCGAAATAATACCGGATTATTTCCGAGAAGAAACAGTACCGATACTGAAATCACCTCGAAAACTGAAACAACCTATGACCACAATCGAGAAAATCAATTCGAAGATAGAAGAAACCAAACAAAAAGCGGAAGAATTCTACAAGAACCTCTTCGAAGATTACGAGGATTCATATCCAAAGATTTCAACGAAAGCACAGAGTCTGTACAGTCCAAAGAAGTTCGCGAAGAAAGCGTCGTCGATGTCAAACACGATAACGCCGGTTATCAACGAATCACTGACGGAGGTAGCACTATTGCCGAAGAAAATCAAAAAGTTCGTACAGGAAATGAAACAATGACGACAATGAATAGCTTGAACTTTACAACAAGTCAGTCAAACGCCCCAAAGAAAACATCGCCAGTTATGATGATATTTGATGGATACAGTATAGTCAAACACAAAAATGGACAGAACAAATTCTCAGAAAAATCTATTCGCATACATTCTTAGTGCGGTTCCACACTGCATCCGTTCCGAATCCCAAATGTTTTGTTCCGATTTTTATCCAATTATAAATTTTCTGTATTACGATGCATAGATTTCCGATCTAGTGCACAAAACCTTCTACAAGTAGTACTATGACTACTACGGTCCGACATTTCTCGGATTCCATTCACACTACATCCGATCCGAGTCCGTGAAATTTCGGTTCCGAAGTAGCCGTAGTACTTCTTGTAGGGAAGCTTACGCAATACATCCGAACTCTATCCATCATGATCTGTCATAATTCAGAAAATTTTGAACTCGGAACTAAAATCACGGATCACGGACACGGACGTGTAGTGCGTAACCGCCATTAGTGTTAAATATCTTAGTGATTTCCAAAGACATTATTTTGTGAAACTGTATATTATAAGTAGATAAGTATTTTGTACAAATAGTTAATTTTGAAATAAAAAAATAAAATTATCGACGTCCTTTCTTTCCCTTGCCCTTGCTTGCTTGCGCTGCCTGTGGCTGTTGATCCACTGGTCTGAAAAGAAAAAAATATTTCATAAAATAAAAAAATAGTAAGATCATGTTTATTTATACTATGACTAGAGGACGCCTCGCGATTTCACCCGCGTATTTCCCGTTCCCGTGGGAATACAGGGATAAAAAGTAGCCTATGTCACCCGGGGATAGAGTAGCTTCCCAACGGTGAAAGAATTTTTGAAATCGGTCCAGTAGTTTTGGAGCCTATTCGGTACAAACAAACAAAAAAATCTTTCCTCTTTATAATATTGGTATAGATAATATGAGACATCAGACAGTATGTATGAAGAATATGTCAGTCTGTTTCTGAACCGCTTTTTGTATTGATGTTACATTGGCGATGAGGATGGGATTCAAGCCCATGTGTGCAAAGCACTGATTTTATTTCATATACTGGTCGGATTACGGCAATTCTTTCTCAGATAGAAAGCGACACTATTGCAGAGTGTCAAATGGTACAACAGTCACAGTTAAACTTTGTGTCTCTGAAGTAGGCTCTGTGAACCATTGCGCAAGAAACAGTTTGTCATCGAGTATACTGCATACAGTAAGCGAGATAGGATGATGCGAAAAACGTAAGTGAGTGAAAGAGGCAGTTATACAATGCTATCTTCTACTTCGATATTGACACAAAAATAGCAACTGCGCAGGGTCTTGCAGCCAACTTCAGAGACTCAAAGATCCGCTGTGACTACTGTACTTTTTATCAATAAATTGAATGCTTTCTGAGAGCCATGGGTGCAAAGTCGCTGGAAAAAGCTAGTATTGTAAACAGGTATTCTTTGTAAGAGGTAATCTCTGAAATTATTGATTAAATTTTGGGAATTATTACAGTGATAGTTAGCTTCACTGTTGCCACATGCCATAGATGACTTTCTCATGGGCAAAGTCACAAGCAGAACTTAATAATATATATATAATTTAATTTATTTTAGTTTTACTTAAATCTATACCAATATTATAAAGAGGAAAGATTTTTTTGTTTGTTTGTACCGAATAGGCTCCAAAACTACTAGACCGATTTCAAAAATTCTTTCACCGTTGGGAAGCTACTCTATCCCCGGGTGACAGAGGCTACTTTTTATCCCTGTATTCCCACAGGAAGGAGAACTACGCGGGTGAAACCGCGAGGCGTCCTCTAGTATTAAATATAATTTATTTTTGTCAGCGAAAACACCAGTGCAAAGCTTTTGGTGGAGAGCATGGTTTGCCGACTGTAAATAGGTTTATTAAAACCATCACCTGTTTTGTCTCGTCTTCAGCTTGGGTATTGATTCTCCAATATGCTTCATTACGGCCTCACGAGTAGGGAGTTCTGGTTTGACTGGAGAGCCATCATCATTCTTTAACTGTACTCTGATTCTTCCTCTGAACAAAATTTCCTGTTGATTTTTTAATAAGTTAGGTCTTAATTATAATGAGATGATTTCACTTTTTATCATAATATATGTATAATAATATTTTCAAAATAAGGATTATTCATAGATTCTAATTAGAAAAAAAACAAATTAGAATCTATGATAGTAATACAAATCTTTATTTCACTCACTGTGAGTCAAAGTTAAAATCATTCAAAAATGTTAGTAGATAAGAGAGAGGTGGTGAGTTGTGTATTAGTAAAGGTGCTAGGAAATGCAACAACCAGATCGAAACTCAACCAAGGTAGCAGTAATAGTTCTCGCCAAATTTCTTGGCCGCCCTGAAGTTAACTACAATGACTGCACAGTCATAAATCTCATACAAAAGCAGCACCGATCCATGCCTTGCGCACGGGAAAGCCAACTTCAGGGCGGCCAAGAAGTTTGGCAAGAACTATAAAAGTAATTGTTGAATAAGTTTCTCTGTGCTTTTATTTGGGTATTAGTGATATATACGCCCCAATGTAACGCAGTACTGGCCGTGCGCCCGCTCGGTGCCGAAATATCAAAATTGAACCTCCTTTTGAACAGTTTTGTTTGCAAAATATTATTTGATTTACATATGCTATGTTAGGTATGAAGTAATTCCAGCCATCAATTTTTCTGTATAAAAATATTTTTTAACATCCAAGTCGTTTTGGAGGAGTTTCCAAAAGTTGCGAAAAATATTGTCTTGTTAATTATTTTTTTAAAGCAAAACTATTAGTTACACGAAAAAACCTTGTGTTCCAAATTATGTACATGAATCAATAAAAAATATATATTTTTTCAAACCTTTTAACCTAGCCGTTTCTAAGGAGTATGCTTTAGAAAGTTACCGTTTTACGGCACTAAAGCGTATGTAGGCCCTTAATAGGTATAATGAAAATGAAAAATAAACCGATTACAAAAGCCATATGGTATGCCACAGCGCAACTGGGACAATAGCCAGGAGAGAATACTTATTGGAACAAAAAATATTACCTTGCTGGGTTCCCTAGGATACAGCTTGTTCTCTACTCCCACCCTGAGACCAGCAGCTACCAGGACATCTCTGATCTCCTGGTGAGTTGGGTTCTCCACACAGTGTGACTTGGACATCTTGCGGCCCTGGGCGAGCGTCTTCTTGCTATTCAAGTATGCAGGGTAAATGCATATCCACCTGTGAAATCAAATATTGCTTGTTGTTATATTTAGATAAAATTATCATAGGTTCAACAAGATTTTAAGGGCGCTCTAAACAAGTCACCCTTTCTTAATGACAGGTCTAGCTCTACGAGTCAGTATGAGATGTAAATAAAATGTTGAGTTAGTTGAATAAATCTATGATATCCTAAGGTTATTTGCCTTTCCACGTCGCTGTGTTTCTTTTCTGGGTTCCAAGAACTTATCATAGCAGCCATGATCTACTTCTTTCAAAGCTCTTCAAAATGCAAGTAATACTTGTTATTGAATAGTACAGTTTCTTTTAATTTCCAATAATTAGGAATAATTTCTGCTACAAATAAACACGAATAGCATAAAACCACTGACAGTGACATGAATTTACGTTCCACGTTAGTTCTTTTGACATTTGGGACTCTCGTTTAGAAAAATTTGATCTTTAATTTCTAATGTGATACAAATAAATATTTGGAGATGAATAGCAAAAAAAACAATAGACTTTTACTATGTAACTTTAGAAGAAAAAGATTGTTAAAATAAATTTTCTGAATTCCCTAGCTTCTTTTCTAAACCATTGACCTTGAGTATCACACAATCCATAAGTGTCAAGTCAATGTCACAGAGTTGAGAGTACTTCGTATGTCTAATGTCAATGCGCGTTGCCAGAATGTAACTTTTGTTACATTTTACGTTACTTTTGACCTTCTCATGTAACCGCCATGTAACACGACTTAAAATGTAACTTTAAGGACTTAATAAAATATCGAAATATTTTCCAGCAAACAAGAAATAATCGTGGAACGGAACACTTATGAAGGCGGAACCACACTTACTTGTCGTGGTGCGGAATCCACCAATTAACAGCTTCGCTGCCACCTGGGATAGATCCAGTGGCGTAGCGTGCCTTGGCGGGGCCCCGTATAAAATTTGTTCGGGGGCCCTTATGAACGGTAAAGATTTCTCACAAAAGAAAAAAAATGTTTGCATAAAATTAAAAGAAATATTTATTCATATAATTATCGATCTGTCACTTTTTCCAAAATTTTTAACAACAAATCAAATTAAATATACACTCTCTTTGCCTTTTTTTCCGGCAAACTGATTTATTAAACCATTTATAGCTGATGATGACTTTAGTTTTTCTAAAGTTTCTGCCTCTATGGACAATAGCGACAGGTATGACAGGCAAAAAAAAATTGGGAAGTTTTTATTAATTTTTGCTTACGCACGTCGGGGGGCCCTGTGGCCCGGGGGCCCCGTATAATTGATACGGCAGATACGGCGGTAGCTACGCCCCTGGATAGATCATAGACCTAATAAATAGTATGGACTCGAAATACATACAAAAAAAAAGACGTGTGGCACTCGGGGACTGCCGCGGTAAAGCTATTGCATAGCATTTGTATAAATAATTAGGTATAAATAGTGTAATGACACACCAAAACAAAATTATTCATTTATAAAAAAATAAAAATATTGAGAAGTGATTATCGAATTTCGCGCGATGTACATTTATATAGATATAATATCATATATACTTTCTCTGCGCGGCATTCATGACAACAAATTTCTTCCAACAAAATGATTATTAATACACTTATAATCAACTAGCTTTTGCCCGCGACTTCGTTCGCGTGGAATAGTGACTTCTGATGCCGACTCTTGACCAATAGATGGCGCTGTATGTCCGGAATAAATTTTATTTCATATTTTATTTTTTGTAATAAAAACTATCCTATGTCCATTCTCAAGTTCCAAACTATGTCTGTACCAAATTTCACACAAATCGGTTCAGTAGTTTAGGCGTGAAGCAAAGACAGACAGACAGACAGACAGACAGACAGAAAGACAGACAGACAGAGTTACTTTCGCATTTATAATATTAGTTTGGATATAAACGCAAAAATATAACTTTAGAATAACTTTAGAAAACCATAACAAACTAACTGTCAAACGCCTGACCAGAGGGAATCTAGTGACTGACAGTCAAAATGGCGGTCGATGTAATCCGTCTATTTGTTGAAGAGTCAAGGGCTATATAATCCCAGAGCTCTCATTGTTCTTCGTAATTATATCGGATTATAGCCGCCATTAAAAAGGACGTCCGTTTCATACATCGTTATTTTGTATAGGAGTTTCGCCAGACTGGTGTCGAAGACTGCCGAACTGAAACGACGTTAGACGATGCACGGCCTTCAAGCCACACCTCAGATTCCACAGAATTCAAAAACCTTATTAAAAACAAAACAAAAATACCCTTATTCACATTGAAATAAGGTCGCTTTTCTTTGACAAGCAAAAGTGACCCTTATTCTCATTAGTATAAGGTCCACATTGATCACCATTGGAGCGTGAGGTTTTTTCGTTACGGAATTTCTGGATTCGGTCCCCGCGCTCAAGGCCTGCGATAGAAGCTATGCAATAGCTGAAAACGTGCCTTCCTAAATCTTAAAATGGCACTTAAAATGGCTGCCGATGCTATGGTTGTGTTAATCACGGAACACACACACAGTAATAATACAAAAAGTAAACAACCATTTGACAGCAGGACTACCACGAACACAACCACAAATTTCGGCAACTAATATGGTGAATATGGCACGTACTGACAACTGTCACTACGTCATAACAAAATCCAAACTAATATTATAAATGCGAAAGTAACTCTGTCAGTCTGTCTGTCTGTCTTTCTGTCTGTCTGTCTGTCTGTCTGTCTTTGCTTCACGCCTAAACTACTGAACCGATTTGTGTGAAATTTGGTACAGACATAGTTTGGAACTTGAGAATGGATATAGGATAGTTTTTATTACAAAAAATAAAATATAAAATAAAATTTATTCCGGACATACAGCGCCATCTATTGATCAAGAGTCGGCATCAATTCAGTACTGAAAATTCATCGGAAAAATGTAAATAAATAGTAAAAAGGTATGAAAATATAATATAATATAATACAACTTTTAGTACAAAGAAAATGCTCTAACGGAGTATAGATAATTCTATTAGTACTATATGTCGAGTTGGTGATCGCGCAATGGATCGTTACACGAGTTCGGTTCATGTTATTGTTTTAATTCATCAGAAAAAAGTAAATAAATAGTAAAAAAGGTATGAAAAAATAATATCAATATAATAAAACTTTTAGTACAAAGAAAATGCCCGAACGGAGTATAGATAAATAATCCGAGTTGTCACTATACTCGATAGATGGCGTTGGGATCGAAATAGATCGCTCTATGGTTCCGTTACACGCATTTGGTTGGGTATCGGCCGAGCGCTTCGGTACTGTCGTGGAATTGTGGATTGATCGTTTCGTAAATTTAAAATTGGCTCCGTTGTATTAGTAGATTAAAAGGTTTATTTGTTGGGTTGTCTGGTGGTTGTTTTCAAAATTGGTCCCGTTGTATTTGTCGATTAAAAGGTTTATTTGTTGGGTTGTCTGGTTGTTGTATAATGTAAGTTTAGTTTGATCTCGATTATTAGTAGATACTAAAATTGTATGTCTAAATTCGTTTTAATTTTTAAATTAATTAGATCGTTCCTTTTAAATTATTTAGTTGATTTTTGAAGAGTTCCCTAGAATATCTTCCACATTTCATTTTTGAAGAGATCCCGCGAGATCGGGAACTATGTGGGTAAAACCAAAAATCTGCCGGAAGTCACTATTCCACGCGAACGAAGTCGCGGGCAAAAGCTAGTGTTGCCATAATGAGCAACAACTGAAACGTTGTTGTCTCTTTTGTCAAATACGATTACTACATTAGATGAAATGAGACAAAATGATGTTTCACATTCTGTATCGTATTTCACTCATATTTGTATAAGCTAATGTATGTATAGAATAATGGGGTGCCTCCATGTTATTCCTAGCTCAATGGGATAGATAGTGTCATAGAGTATAGTAATAGATTGGGAATAGAGAACCCACTCCGGTATTTTTCTGCAACCTTCAAACGATATTTGAAGCGCCATCTGATATCGTCCGCCTAAAACTATTGTTTGCATGTGTGCATACCTATCCTACATACATATATCTATACGCACACCAGTGTACTGTATAGTTATAGATATTCTATTTAAACCTAGGGGAAATGGGTATTCGTTCATGCCTACAAAGTACTTAACAAAATGTACAATTATTTATTGAAATATGGAAATACAACACGTATTCCTACAACGAAACAGAACAATACTATGTACATTTTGTAAGTACTTAGAATGCAACCTGGAATGAAACAGAAATCATATTTATTTATGTTTATTGAAATATATTTGTGCTGAAAGTTTAATTTCATCATCCTCACCACGGTATTGGATTTTACCAGATAAAATTCGATTGATTGATCGGCACCAACTATATACCAAGACATTTATTGTTGTATTTTCATAAACATTTACCATCTCTTTCTTGTGGATCTCACATGTGAAAGGATATTCCACAAATATGTCCAAAAAC
Organism: Orthosia cruda; assembly: GCA_964057195.1. Lineage (NCBI taxonomy): Eukaryota > Metazoa > Arthropoda > Insecta > Lepidoptera > Noctuidae > Orthosia > Orthosia cruda. The sequence goes on along the minus strand of OZ059830.1, from coordinate 34,879,383 downwards.
ATTTTAATTTTTTCCTTTAGCTTAGTTTTGGGCACATTTTTTTTCAAAATTTCTATCTTAATGTTTTGGATTTCTTTAAAAGCCTTTTCCGCCTCTTGAGTGGGATACAACAGACAATGTCTACCTTTTCTATATTCTTTTGCCCTTATATACTCATTTGATTGTAATTGACTGTCGCCATTTAATACATTTCTGCAGTGCCTGCATGATTTGGAAACGTTTTTCAAACATTTAGCCAGCACATAGGTACATAATTAGCCTGGCCAGCATCAGTAGTCACAGTGTATAAATTAATAAAAGGCACCACAATAAGTAGTGCCTCATTAATGGGAACATTAGAAGTGTTTTCTATGGTGTCTTCTAAAAAGAAACTCAAAGTATGAAGACAGTCATTGTCATCACTTTCACAATTAGCTTGAAGAGAATGGGATGAGTTATAGTTATTTAAAAGAAGTGATTTAAAGGCACCTTCAAAGTTAATAGTGTTAGGTGCTGTATTCCTCACCCCAAAACTTCTAATGTTTCCAAAAAAAAAATCCAGTGGGTCCTGGTTAAAGTTTCTAGTCAACATTGAGTCAAATAAATATTTTTGGGAAAATACTTTCCACAACTGTTGTATGCCCTCAATAGTGCGGATATTTTTTTTTATTGATGGTATGGAACTCGTTTCAATCAATCTTATTTTATTATCCTTTCCTTTTTTAATTTTAATAAATTTCACTGTTCTTAAAATCTTTTTGGTATTTATCCATAATTCGTGATGAGGAGAATTGTTACAAACACCATATTTATACATTTTTGCAGCTGTCGTCATATGCCTCGTTATTTTTTTGAAAGAATTTTGTTTGCTAATTCTATCAGCACTGGTTAATCTTGCTTTCAACCTTCTTCTTCGCTTACGTAATCGTACAATTTCGATTTTCAAATTCTTCATCTGGAATCTTGAAATCTTTAATTGATTCTCCAGCGAAAAATAGATTTCAGCTTTTCTGAAAAAAATAATTTTATCTTTATCTTTATGGTACTTTACATACATGTTTTATTTTGCATGGGTGCAATTTAGATGTGAAGACGATATCCAATTATCATTTATTTATATATATATATATGATTTTTGTATTTATTTATCCATTTCTTTTATATAGCTTATGGAATAAACTACATTGGTACTCACTTTTGTCTCCTTTAAGTTTCTGTCTTTGTTGTCTCCCATTGTTACTGCAATAATTATGTTCTGCTGCTATAGCTGCACCAGCATTGGGAGGCATTGCTGAAAACAAAATAATAATAATTAACCTTGTATCAATGAGGTAAGTAGTAAACTTTATTAGTGTAAATTACTTGAGGAGTGAAAATGAAGTGTCTGTTTGTTATGAAAATGTAACAGCTATTTATTACTAATTGCAAATGAAAGTAAACGAAAGGAAAGTCATATACGGTACTTGTAAAGAAAAAAAATATTTAATATAAAAATTATTTTATTGTCTGTCCGTCTGATTACCCCGGCTAATCTCCGAAACGGCTGCTGAACACAACGGAGTTAAAAATAATTTGAAAATGTAGGGAGCCAAGCATTTACGCACCAGTGACTATTTGCTTTGAAGTAGAAGGCAGATTCCAAATATGTTCAGGCACAGGAAGTTCAGTTGGTAATACAGCAGCTTGTGTTGGAAAGTCTGAAAATAATAATATAAAAAAATATTACAAGTTTAATACGGACAGTAGGTATAAATCAATAGGTTTAATTAGCTTCATAACGTAGCTGATGATATAAGCAGTAACTTACTATTATTTTTGAAAAAGAGAAAATTAACTGTTGCCTACGGTTTTTTCCGGGTGGACCCACACAGATTAAACCACAGGCAGCAGCTAATTAAACAAAATTTGAAAATATAGGTAGCTAAGCATTTACGCACCAGTGACTATTTGCTTTGATGTAGAAGGCAGATTCAATATGTTCAGGCATAGGCAGATTAGTTGGTATTATAGGAGGCATATGAGCAGCTTGTGTTGGAAAGCCTGGAAACAGTAAAAAAAAAAAAAAAAAATATTATAAGGTTACTTCGGATTGTTATTACTGAAAAATTGGTCTGTATTTGTCCCATATTGTGTGTCAGTACACACAATTGGCTGATGGGAATCCCTATGACATGGATGTGATTTAAACATAACTGGCAAAATGGTATACTATTAGGTGAATCCCTGCCTAACCGTTCCAAGACAGGCACGATGATGTAATGTAGAATAATGGGTTTTAGGTGTTTGCCATTAATATAAGGTCTATGAAACATAATTGACCATTACTCAACTAATGAACTTCAATAAAATCACATTCTAAACCGCAATTTGGACTCGGTAGGAGGCGCTGCAATCTAGTTCAAGGATTAAGGACAATGTCTGTTTGGTCAGCTAGTAGTACAATAAATAATAAATCTTACCATGAAGATGTACAGTAGGAACAGCTAATGTATTTAAATGGTTGATGCGATTCTTAAATTGGTTGGAAAATGTATTTCACAGTTGACTCTCTTTCTGTAAAATTTGATGTCATCTGCAGTCTCAGTTTCCTACCAACAATGTAAACCCAGGCTTTGAATACTTCACGATACTTTTCTGGGTGTGGAAATTGATGGTGTATAATACCTGAAAAATAAAATACAGAAACATGAAGTATGTATGTATAAGTATGTATGTTATGTTGACCCAGACGAGGATACACAAAACTAGCACAAATCTGAACAAAAATATATTTTGGGTGCCCTAAGTCGGCCATTCTTTTTTTTTGAAAGCTGGTCTAATTTTAATTCATTTTATTGATTAAAATGATTATCGTAAGACGTGTTTCTTAGCCGCGAGATTTTTAACGTGGGTAGGAAATAGCTATGATCTTAATGGTGGGTGACTCAAAATCAAAGCTGAAAGAACTAGTGAAACAATTTAGACTTGCTGCCTTGCTTTCCAAAAACAGCATGTTATTTTGAGCGATGAAGTTATACTTGAAGCAATTATTGCCTACTATGAAATTGATAAAGAAAGCACTTACCCGGGTTGTGTGCACATCCCAATTCGCACCGCTTTGGCATGATTTTAAACACACAAACAAGCGTCTATAATCGCAAATAACACAAAAACAGCGTCAATGTCGCAAATATCACAAAAATAAAGCGTCTATATCGCAAATAATACTAAATAATAGCGTCTTTTCGCAAGTTAGGAGAACACATGAAACGGGAGGAGCAAATTTCAACTCACTCACTAATTCACAGAAAACACTTCACAGCGGATGAGTAAAAACTGAAATAAACGCAAATCAACAGTAGAAAACACATAAAATGGACGAAAACTACAAATTGTAGGTACTCGCCATTGTGAAAATTGAAAATTCAAATTTCTTGATTTGACTGTGTTGCACGGTTATTGCCCGACAAAAAAATTATTATAGAACAAATAAAAAAATCCTCTGATCATTAAATTATATTATTTTATCATTAAATAAAAATGTTGACTGTTGTACACATCACCAAAAATTAAATTTCAATTATTATTCTGATATTTGTTCGAAATTTAATATTTGATGAAAGCACCATCTATTGTAAATTAAACGTACTAAATATTTTGCGCAGACGATAACAGATGGCGCTTTTCTAAAAGTTTTTATTGAAATCTGTTCAAGTATGGCAGTGACCAGCCCCTGGATAGTGTTCTTGGGAAAGCCGGATGTTGTTTTTTTGTAAAATTACAGAAAAATTGTAAGATTGAATGATTATTGTTGTAATATGCATTTTAGAAAATAATACAATATATATTTGGTAGTTGTTGTGTGTAAGTAATATGTATGTGTGTAGCGATGCGCGGCCTTGAGGACTGCCTGCGCAGACGACGCCGCGCAGCGCCCCGCACCCCGCGCCTCCCGCTGCGGGCTTGTTCACGTGTCTTTAAAATAAAGCGTTAGTGCGTTCATAGCCGCCTGAGTTTTACTTGTGTCCCGTATCTAACAGTGGCGACGAGAGCGACCCACGCTATATCACAATGGCTCAGTTTAGTTTCGGTTTATTAAATAATTTCGACCATACAGTGCACCAATGGCAGGCGTACAAAAGTCGCCTGGGGCAATGGTTCGTGGCGAACGATATTTCGGAACAAAACGACGCAACGGGTGCAAGACGGCGAGCAATCCTACTGAGCGCGCTCGCGGACGGCACCTACCAGCTCGCAGCCGACTTGGCTTTGCCAAAACAGCTGGAGGAGGTGCCAGTAGAAGATATCTATGGGCTCCTTGACACTCACTTTGCCCCGAAAAAGTGTGGATTTGGGGAGCGATACGAATTTTACGCGGCAACGCAACAAATGGGTGAGACGCATGCGCAGTGGGCGGCAAGACTGCGTGGCCTCACGAAACACTGCAAATTCGCAAACGTAGAAGAAGCATTGCGAGACCGTTTTGTGATGGGCATGTTAGCGGGGCCCGAAAGGGACAAACTATTCACAAAGGATACAGAGACCTTGACCCTGGCAAAGGCAGTGGAGTTGGCGCAGAGCGTCCGATGCGCGCGGGCAGGCGCCGCCGCCGGTGTTTCTACGACGGCGTCGATTACACAGCAAGAACATGTGTTCAAGGTGCAGGGCAAGAGTGCGGGTTCTGATAAGGAAGCAGTCATGGAAAAGTGTTCCGTGTGCGGTCGGAAGAATCACGCATCGTCTCAGTGTCGATTCGCGAACTTTACTTGCAGAAAATGTAATAAAAAGGGTCACTTACGTAGAATGTGTAAAGTGAAGTGTGTGGTGACCGGTGACGTGAGTGAGGAGGACGACGATGGTGAGGGTTTATGTTTTAACATCACTTCAGAGCGGGGAGAACCCATGACAGAAGTCGTGTCCGTATACGGCTCACAAATCAAATTTGAGATTGATAGTGGATCGGCAGTAACGGTTATTTCAAAAAGTTTATACACCAAATGTTTTAGCACTTTGCCCTTGTTACCAGCTAAGAAAAGGCTATTTACCTACACGGGCAGTAATATTGCATGTCTCGGTATGATTCGCCTACCGGTTACCTATAGGCTGAGCACACACACACTAGAAGCTTACGTGGTACGCAGCGAAGGCCCGCCATTGCTCGGAAGAGATTTTTTATCGTTATTTAAATTAAAACTAGCATCCTGTAATTTTATAAATAATGGAACAAAAACAATAGAGGACTTGCATAATAGATTCAGAGACGTATTTTCAGACAAATTAGGTAAATTTAATAAGTTCGAGGTCAAATTAAGGTTAAAAGATAATTCAGTGCCATTATTTTTCAAAGCGCGTCCGATTGCTTTTGCGTTGCGAGACAAGGTAGATAAAGAGATTATCCGCCTTGTAAACTTAGGGATACTTAAACAGGTTGATCACTCGGAGTATGCATCACCCGTAGTGCCAGTATTAAAGCGCAATGGTAGTGTTAGGCTGTGTGCAGACTATTCGGTAACGATAAATAAACAATTAGTTGTAGAGCAATACCCGCTACCAACAGTCCACGAACTGTTTTCAAAATTGCACGGAGGTCAACAGTTCTCAAAGTTAGACCTATCCATGGCCTACAATCAATTTGTTTTAGATGATGACTCACAAAAAATTACATGCATAAATACTCACCGCGGATTGTTTCAGTATACACGTATGGTTTTTGGTTTAACCAGTGCACCGTCTATTTTTCAGCGCGCTATGGAAAACCTATTGTCAGGAATGGACGGTGTGTTATGTCTTTTAGACGATGTCCTAATCACAGCCGATGGACCGGGTTTACATTTACAACGGTTAACGGCAGTGTTACAGAGGCTGCAAGATGCGGGACTAACAGTACAAAAAGAAAAGTGCGAATTTTTTAAGAATGAGATCAATTACTTAGGTTATGTTATTAACAAAGACGGGTTAAAAAAATCATCAGATAAAGTGATAGCAATCGAGAAATCCCCAGTACCCACAGATATAGGCAAACTTCAATCGTTTTTAGGATTGGTTAATTATTACCGTAATTTCGTACCTAAGGCGTCCGAAATCTTAAGTCCCTTATACGATCTTTTAAGGAAGGGTGTCAAATGGCATTGGGCCGACGAACATCAAAGAGCGTTCGTAGAAATAAAAAAACATTTAATGTCGGATCAGGTGTTAGCGCATTTCGACCCAAATGCAAAGTTAATCCTCACGGTAGATGCTTCACCTAATGGGTTAGGTGCTATATTATCGCAAAGTGATAAGGATGGATGCGAGCGCCCTATTTCATTTGCGTCCCGTACTCTGAACACTGCTGAAAAACGTTATTCTCAAATTCAGAAAGAGGCAACGGCTATTATTTTTGGAGTCCGAAGATTCCATCAGTACTTGTACGGTAAGTCAGACCCGTTCATTCTTCGCACCGATCACAAGCCTTTAATTTCTATTTTTGGGCCGCACAAAGGTATACCGGAGGTTTCGGCAAACCGATTACAAAGATACGCGTTGTTCCTCAGCGCATATAATTATAAAATCGAATACGTTCGTAGCGAGAATAACAGCGCGGATTATTTGTCCCGCGCAAGTCTTCCCGATGACGGCGACGACAAGCGTTCGCGGTCAATGACCGCGGATAGCGAACGCGGTGACAGCGCTCAGCACGCTGCCGCCGCGGCCGCCCCGATTGACCGCGCGTCGTATGTTCACTTCGTGATAGATGGACACATGCCAGTTACGCGGGACGAATTAAGCAAGGAAACTAGCAGAGATATTAATTTAATGAAGGTCATTGATTTTATTTTTAAGGGTTGGCCTAGAAGCGTGTCTGATGTGAATTTAAAACCGTTCCATGCATGCAGGAATCAATTATCTTATGAAGACGGCTGTGTTATGAGAGGGCATAAATTGATTTTACCAGACAGTCTAAAAAAGAAAATATTAAACGAACTTCATACTTCCCACCTGGGCATTGTTAAAACAAAGGCCGAAGCTCGATCCCGGTTTTGGTTCCCGGGTATTGATAAAGAAATAGAAACTATGATCAACTCTTGTAGTGTTTGCATACATTTACGACCTACCCCTCCGCGCGCACCGCTTGCCCCCTGGAAATACCCACCCCAACCATTTTACCGGTTGCACATCGATTTCTTAGGTCCGTTAGATAATAGACATTATTTAATTATAGTAGATGCATACACAAAATGGGTGGAAATCTACGATATGTGTGGTTCAACGACCTCATTAGCTGCAGTAGAAAAACTATACGAGTTTGTTTCAAGGTTCGGGTTACCAAATACAATTGTAAGCGATAACGGCACGGCTTTCACATCACAAGATTTTAAACGGTTTTGTACAATTAACGGGATTGAGCATGTGACGTCACCGCCCTATAATCCTGCGAGCAATGGTCAGGCCGAAAGTTATGTGAAGATCGCAAAGAAGGGTATAAAATCGTGTATTTTATCTAGTAATAGCCAAAAAGACACTAGAGTCAAACTGTTAAAATATCTTTTTGATTACCGGAATTCAGTACATTCATTGACAGGGTTCTCTCCGGCTCAATTAGTTTTTGGTCACAAGCTAAGATCAAGGTTGGATCTAGTGTCGCAAAAACCGCTGTCGTCACCCTCAAACGCGTCACTGGACAGCACAGTAAAATCCAAACAGTGTTTGCAGTATAAATTTTATGGTGGCCAAAATACACAAATTTTTAAAAACGGAGACCAAGTTTTGTACAAAAAATATCACAATAAAGAGAAGTTCATATGGTGCAGAGGGACCATAGTAGACAAGAGTGGTAAAGTTGTGTATTTCATTAACGATAATTTAACAGGAAATGTAATAAAAAAACACAAAAACCAGATTGTGTTATATAAAGGCAATGTACATCAAAGTTGGGCTGGAGAAATCGAGGATGATAGGGACGAGGACCTAGCATCAGCAGATCCACTGAGCCCCCAACCCGCGTCTCAAGCCGACGCCGCCGCGGGGGAGGGGGGACAAGATGATGCAAGTACGCCGCCAGCGGCGCCGACCTCGCCGGCCGCGCCTGTGCCGCGCGGCCGTCCCGACAGGGTGTTGCGGCAGATCCCAAAGGTTGACTATAGAAGTCTTGCGCTAGGCAAGTGACAAGTAGATGGTGAATGTTAAATTGTTGTACATGTGTGTAGCTATAAGTACCAATAAGTTACTGTAGTATTTTTATTATGTAAGTGTATCTTTTGAAATAAGGTTGGGAGATGTTGTGTGTAAGTAATATGTATGTGTGTAGCGATGCGCGGCCTTGAGGACTGCCTGCGCAGACGACGCCGCGCAGCGCCCCGCACCCCGCGCCTCCCGCTGCGGGCTTGTTCACGTGTCTTTAAAATAAAGCGTTAGTGCGTTCATAGCCGCCTGAGTTTTACTTGTGTCCCGTATCTAACAGTAGTTTTTTCTAAGAAAATATTAAAATAAAAAGCCCGCTAATTTGCGGAGCCTGGCACTGAGATTGAAAGTTTCAACCTCAGTGCCAAAGTCCGCAATCTTGCGGAGTAGTTTATTAAATAGTAACTAAGACATTTGAACACAAGTAATTGTCTGTTTTTTATTATGTTACCTTTGGTAATATTTATTAAAGTCTTTCACAAAAATAAATAAATAAAAAGTAATAAAAAAACATCACACATCACATCACATCATCAGCCTATTTAATAAGCCCACTGCTGGGACACAGGCCTCCTCTCATAAAGGGTGTGGGCTATAATCCACCACGCGGGCCCAGTGCGGATTGGTAGATGTTTCCTAACGATGTTTTCCTTCACCGTTTTGAGAGCAGTGGTGATGAAATAAATTACACAAAGTAAAGCGCCTGCTCGGGTTCGAACCCACGACCTACTACTCGTAAGTCGGGATCGTAACCACTTGGCCACCACTGCTCTCTCTCCACTGCAATAAAATAAACTAATAAAAAGAATTAAATGTGACTAAGAAATTGCAAATAAAATTTTGGTTGGGCTCAGAGGTTGCAATGACTGTACCAAATCCATAGCTGCAATTTCCGTAATAAGCCGTCGGTTGGCGGCCTCTTCTTCATCATCTGATGAGTCATCATAGTCCCCAGGATGAAACTCATCATCATCATCACTGCCATCGTCTCCAATATGACTATCAGTCATGTCTTATACCAATGGCGCTTTCCTTCGTTTTGGTCTTGACGACCCGGATTCATCATCTATATTTGAACCTTAATAAATCTGAAATAAAAGCAAATATTTAAAAACCACAACTTGCGTTAGAAACCTACAATATTCAAGCGCAGTGCTTGACTAGACTAGAAACTTGTCGCCAAGCGCAGAGCCGGGCGCGTACTGATTCATAGAAACTGTACGGCGCTACTCCGCATATTTGCGGGGTCGGTTCTGCGCGCTAACCCCGCACTCCACATATATTGGTTGGCAGCGAAGCTGTTAAACAACTTTGTTTCAGCATACGTCTTAACACAACGAGTTTTGTAGCCAATCAACTCCGTCAGAAGGCGCCACGCCACGACACGGCACGTAAGTGTGTTTCCGTCTTATGAAAGTTTTCGTTTGTCGTGTTTCATATTCATTGCAGCGTTGCCAGAGCGTAACTTTTGTTACATTTTACGTAACTTTTGACCGTCTTACGTAACCTCCATGTAACACGATTCAAAATGTAACTTTTACGTAACTTTTATGTCTTACTAAAAATATTTAAATAAAAATGCATCTAAAAAGCTTTTAATCGTCATGTTGTCGCACCTAACTCATTCACTCACTTGTATTTCTAAATCATCCATCGCGCTTACTCCGGCGAGCGAGTGAGCATCGTGTTTTGTTTGCTAAAGTTTTAATATCTCTAAAGAAGAGTAAATTAATACGAAAGTTAATATCTGTGGATGTAATTTTATTTATTAAATTTATTTCGTCAATAATGTAATGATTGGTTGGTTTCGACTTGTTTGTGCTAACAATACTTGGTTAGTAAATTTTATATTTATTGTAGTTTTAATTTAATAAATCATTATTTAGGGAATCAGTAAATCAACAACAAAGTCGTATTTGCAACTGAAGTAAGTTTATATTTGTATCAATCGTTTACTAAATATAAAGATTATCAAGTCAAATAGCATAATATATATGTGCCATGCACTGCACATAGCTTCAAGAAGTTCGTGTAGCTATTTATTACTCATTGTTAACTAACTTTGGTTTCGTTTACAAGAACTACAGTGGGCTGAGTACCTACCGGCCGGGGTAACCTGGATTTGATTTGTTTATCGATCTTTTCGCTAAAGGAACCAAGTAGGTACCTACCCATATAGTTGTTTACTTGTTTCTCGTTGTAATTTGAATTTTCTAAATGCAATAGCTTTACCCGTAGCAGTCGCGGGGGAGGGCCAGACCGCGACTGCCATGCCGAAAATTCGAATAGTGGGCGCGTTCCGCTACCTACATAGCAGAAAAAAAATAATTACAATTGTATTTTTTTATTTTTTTTTGCGTCGTTTTCCCTATAAAATAAGGTAATGTAACTTTTCTCATGAAAATGTAACTTTTTGGGATGTCTCTTGTAACATTTGACTGTCTGCCACTGGCAACACTGATTCATTGTTCATATTCACTCAATCACTCACGTGTATTGTATTCAGCGTTGCCAGAAGGTTACATTTCTTACATTTTTCGTAACTTTTGACCCCCTCACGTAACATGTAAGTAATTTTTATATTTGAGGCAAGTTTCGTAACTTTTGAGAACAACGAGATTTGTAATGCTAGATTTTTATTGCAAACAGTTTACGAACGCATCCAAATTGAAAGAGATAGGCTCTGAATGAAACGCGCCATGACAAAATGAAACATATTCTGCATCAATTAAAACTTGATTTTGCTTGAGCGTGTGCGCGTACGTTTCCTACTTTGCGAGTTCGCGCGGTATCTTAGCTCGAAAAAGAAAATTTACATGGCTGATTGTGATTTGTTTTGTTGAATGTTGCGTTGTTTTCATGTTTGTTGTCATAGAACTATGAGAAGTGCGCTAGAGAAGTTCCGGTGATTACCTACATTTATTGTTTGGTACATTACTACATTTATTGTTTTAGTTTTCGTCATAATATAATAAGCCTGTCTAATTGTCATGTTTTGTGATATCAGAAAAAAATAAAAAAGTATAGAACAAAATTTAATGAAAGCGATTCACTAGTACTCAATTTAATACACAATATAGAGAGATGACATATTATCATCGTCGTTAATGTAAGTTTTTTTTTTGTTTTTTTGCATTAAGGCGATTTTGCCCTATAAGAACAGCTCTCTTAAGAACATAATGGTAAAAAGTACGTTAAGAGGGTTACACATATCGAATATTAGTAGTTAGTTCATTGTAAAACCAACAGATGCATCGCCTCTCGTGGGTGTGGTTCAAACTAATAGAATAAGTTAGATGCTAGACTATCTAGTCTAGCATCTAACTTATTCTATTAGTTTAGTAACAACTGTAAAGATGGCGCTGGGAACAAATGAAACTAGAGTCTGTTTTATATTAAATCTGTTGTGTAAATCTGTTTTTTCATCATAGATTCCTTTATATTCCGCCATTTTGCTGACATCAATTTGCCTCCGACCTCAAAAACACGAAATTAAAAAGAAATGTAATTTTTGCAGCAAAAATGTAACATTTCAGGCAATGAAACGTAACTTTTGACTTAAGGGCCCTGGCAACACTGATTGTATTTCTAAATCTTCCATTGCGCTAACTCCGGCGAGCGAGTGAGCGTATTAGTGTCATTTGCCACATAAAAGAAGGGACTTTTCTCATGAAATGTAACTTTTTGAGATGTGCCATGTAATATTTGACTATCTGCCACTGGCAACACTGTGACAGTCAATGTGACCAGCGTTGCCAGAACGTAACTTTTGTTACATTTTACGTAACTTTTGACCGTCTCATGTAACCTCCATGTAACACGACTCAAAATGTAACTTTTACGTAACTTTTAGAACTTACTAAAAATATTAAAATATTTGCCCGCAAACAAAAAATAATCGTGAAACGGAACTCATCTAATAAAGCTATTGTTCGTCGTGTTGTCAGTAAATCAACAACAAAGTTGTCTTGCAACTGAAATAAGTTTATTTTTGTATCAATCGTCAACTAAATATCAAGATTATCAAGTAGCAAGATATATATGTGCCATGCACTGCACATAGCTTCAAGAAGTTCTTTTGGATATTTATTACTCATTTTTAAGTAACTTTGGTTTCGTTTACAAGAACTAGAGTGGGATAAATATCTACTGGCCGGCGTAACCTAGATTTGATTTTATTTATCGATTTTTTCGCTAATGCGACCAAATAGGTACCTAGCTACATAGTTGTATCTAGTTGTAATTTGAATGTTCTAAACTAAACGCCACGGATTTATCCGTGGTAGTCGCGGGGAAGGGCCCGCCCGCGCTAAAATTCGAATAGTGGGCGCTTTCCGGTACCTAAATAGTTGAAAAAAAAAAACAAATTGTCTTTTATTATTTTAGTGTCGTTTTCCACATAAAATAAGGTAATGTAACTTTTCTCATGAAAATGTAACTTTTTGAGATGTGTCGAGTAACATTTGACTATCTGCCACTGGCAACACTGAATGTGACAATGCCAATTGTCAAGTCATACTTGTCACAAGTCACAAGTTTCCAAGATTTACGCTTAATTAAAAAACAAACTAACCTGCAAAACTATAAAACGTACCTAATAAATTAAAACTGTGTTTGTTTGTGCCTTGAGTTTACTATAGAATCCCATCGTACTAAAAGTGCGATAAATAAGAAAGTTTAACACCACAGAAAAATGTCTCTTTTAGTGGCAACCGATAAATATATTGTAGTAGCGAAGGAACTTCATGTGGATTTGTACGACTATTCAAATCATAAAGTTATTGATATCCCACTTATTCCCAAGCAACCTGAAAAAGATTATATATCTGATATTGCAATTTCAAATGATTCCAGCCTTATTGCTGTTGTAACAGCAACATCAAAGCAACTGTTAGTTTATAATATACTGCAACTGGAACGTGAACAAAAATTTAATATACCAAGAAGTGCCAGTAGAATAAGATTCACAGTTGATAATTCACAGATTTTAGTGGCTGATAAAAGTGGCGATGTGCTTATTTATGACGTAAAGAAAGAGGATTCTGGCACTAAACTTCTGGGTCACTTGAGTTTACTGTTGGATGTTTTACAGTCAAATGATACCAAGTCTGTCATCTCATGTGATAGAGACGAAAAAATAAGAGTTTCTTGCTTTCCCAACACCTACAACATTCAAACATATTGCTTGGGCCACAAAGAATTTGTGAACCACATAGAATTTCTGCCTCACAGTGATAAAATCTTGACAAGTGCCTCAGGAGATGGAACTATAAAAATCTGGGACTACAGTGAAGGCAGACTGATTCATACAATAGACACCAGTAACGATGTCAACGATGATCAATTAAAGCAAAATTTTATAAATATTATGGATGAAGGTGGTATTGAAGTGACTACCTTACCAGTTGTACACTACACAGCATCTAAAATAGATGACAATACTAGTGTTTTGGCAGCAACAGTGCATATGTTCAATGCAGTCCTCATTTACACTGTAAATAATATAGATAACCAGTATAGCCACAAGATAGAAGAAAAACTTAAGTTGCAACGATTCCCAAGCGCAATAAAACTACACAAAAACACACTTTTTGTGTATGATGACACAGAGTGCACCATCACAGTATACAAATTAGACGAGACAAATGGAACAATTTCTGTTCAGGAAAGTAACAAAATAAAAATGTTTGAAAACATAAATATTGTCAAAGAAACTGATGAAAGTCAATTAGAGTCCATCAAAGTTTTATACAAAAGGAAGTTTGATAATGTTCAAGAATATCAAGAAAGAAAGAAACAAAGGCTAGAGAAAACTTCAAAATAATTTAACACTGTACACAGTATTATTTTGTTTTATTAAAAATAATAATTGTTAAATATTTTATATTGGTTATTATTTCACTCCCTACATGAATATTATTTTAGTACCAACCTATCCCTGGTTAGAGAATGATATCAACCACAGGAACAATAATATTCTAACAAACCACACTGAAGTCAATGACTTCCAACAGTTAAAATCTGTCTTTCTCTCTCTCACATAACTTTTCCTAAAGCCACCTAACAGGATATGTGATTGCTTAACTTAGTTTTCTTGTATATCATAACATTCCCATCAAAGTCCCTAAGGTTAAAAGCAGAAGTGGTTCATTCACACATTTTGCCAGTTGAGTGCAGTCACATGTAATGTAGGAAGAGACAAGCTTATTGCCACTAACTGAGCACAAATCCAAACAGATGCTACTGAGCTGATGAAAACTCCCCAACCTGGGAATTGAGCCCTGTAACATGTGAACAACAGTTGCAGCGCTACAATAAGGCAGACAGTCATTTCAACTTTTATATGTCTTGTTGTAATAATAGTAATTCCCTCACACAGAGATCTGTGTCCCAGGAGTGGAAGTATTAAAAAAAAGTTAATATAAAAAACCCGACTGCTTAAAAAGCGAACTAAAAAGACGTAAACAGGAAGAAATTCATGCTGTGAAGTCGGAGGATACATTTTCGCGAGCTGGCTGACCAAAACCAGACGTATCCTCCGACTACTGTATAGCATGAATTTCTTCTTGTTTACGTCTTTTTAGTTCGCTTTTTAAGCAGTCGGGTTTTTTGATATTTTTAATAAACGTTTTTTTTTTAAATTGAGGATACAATTTCTGAAAGATGAAGCTCTATTATAGCAGTGGTTGGTAAAACCCTTTCGTATCTTAATCTGCCATATTTGGAAAATATTATTTTAAGCTATTGCATAGCTTCTATCGCGGGCCTTGAGCGCGGGGACCGAATCCAGAAATTCCGTAACGAAAAAACCTCACGCTCCCCACTCCGACGGGCACGGCGGTGATACTTTGACTTTTAATAAGGTTTTTGAATTCTGTGGAATCTGAGTGGTGAGGGGCAGGGGGGCGGGGGCAATTTTTTTGCGGGGGGTGGTAAACGGTTAAGGGGGGGGGGGGGGGGGGTAAATCCTATCTTGTTCTCCTGGATGAAGTAGCGGAGGGCAGGGGGGCAATTTTTTTGTCAGAAATGCGCTAACTCCAACCGTTTCTGAGATATGAGGATTTTAAAATTTTTGTTGGTCGTAATTTTTTTGCCTTTTATCGGTCTCTCTGAGCTGTTTCTGTGACAATGGTGATCAATGTGGACCTTATGCTAATGAGAATAAGGGTCACTTTTGCTTGTCAAAGAAAAGCGACCTTATTTCAATGTGAATAAGGGTATTTTTGTTTTGTTTTTTAGAGTTTTTAACCGACTTCAAAAAAGGAGGAGGTTCTCAATTCGTCGGAATCTTTACTTTTTTTATGTATGTTCCCCGATTACTCAAAGACGCCTGGACCGATATCAAAAAATCTTCTTTTGTTATGAAGGGTATACTTCCTAGTTGGTCCCATAGTCATCAGGACAGGATCTGATGATGGGATCCTAGAGCAATCGAGGGAACTCCTCAAATATTATAGGCATACATATAGTGATTTTGGTATTTTCATCAACAATGCAATCACTTGCACTCAGAAAGTATAATTTGGTGAAGTGGAACTGATGAAGAAGACCACAGGTGGCCACTGGAACTCCTAAATGCTAAGTATGTCACTGGTATAAAATATCTCGAATAATTAACCGACTATGATGAAGCAAATACTTATAAATGAATGGTACTGATGAAAATGGTACCATTGAACTGTTTTGATGATGAAGCCGGAAGGTAGGCACTGGATCTCTGAAATAAAACAATATATCCTAGTCGTGCTTGGGCTTATTGGAATCGTCATGAGATGTACTTTGGCCATAAATGGTTATCATGTTAATTGGAGATACCTACCAAAACTAAAAAGAGAAAAATAAAAAACTTTTAACAAAAAATCAAACCGACTTCCAGAACAAACAACTACAAAGCAAAAAATAACTTTCTTTTCCGAAGACGGTGTCGAAAAACTAAAAAAAATGGGTACAAAAGACACCGACTTCGGAAAAGAAAGTTATTTTTTGCTTTGTAGTTTTTTGTTCTGGAAGTCGGTTTGATTTTTTGTTAAAAAGTTTTTTTATTAATCGTAAATAAATGCGGGTTTGGCTCGCTACGTTTTCGAGTTTTTAACGTTTTTAATTTTTTTGACGCATTTTCCAGGACTGGATCTAGAATAAATGCTATGCAATAGCTTTACCGCGGCAGTCCCCGAGTGCCACACGACTTTTTTATTATACAATAATAAGATAAACTCGTGCTAAAAGCCTAAAAAACTATGGACGTTTTGAAGACCTCATTCTACACGAGCACCCTTAGCGGCTAATTCAAACGCGGTAGCCTCCATCGGATCTATTGCACTGCAAAATGAATAATAATTATGTTTTAAAAATAAAACTCACAAGTCAACCAGGTAATTATTTATTATCTTTGTTGTTACAATTCAAACAAGAAATGTGAAATGTGCAAGTCTTATGAGATTTTATAAAAATAAATGAAACCTAAGTATATTTCAACATTAGTTTAAAAGCTAACAAGTAAATCTAAGCCAATTTCATTACAAAAACAGGAAACCTAAAAAGTCACAATATCACATTTTAACTAAACACAACAAGGCATGTTATAACTAAGTTATAAGGTTCTGGTATTCTTAATACTTATTGCTTTTCGAGAAGAGCAAAGTTCAACCTGGCAAAAGATTCAAGAAGTTCATTGAACTTTGATATATTTGTATCACTATAATAATACATATTTAGGTATCTAGTTTTTACAATCGCCATTATATCTAAATGCAATAAATACATACAATCTGGATAGTTACGTTATTTACCTAGATTTAAGCACATTAGCAAAGTTGCGGAGCTGAGAGCCAAGATTGTCAATTTCATTCAATACACTATCAACTTCATTTTTCAGTTCCATTAAATCAGGTAAATTGTTACAATCCGGTACATTAAGTAGTGTTGTAAATATCTTGTCCCATAAACCAACCTTCATGTACCTAAGAAAAAACATTTCATTAGTATTATGTTTGAAAATATAAAAGAGTTGTGAGCAGCGTTGCTAAGATCCCGTGAATATAAATACCAAAAAAACCGGCCAAGAGCGAGTCGGACTCGCGCACGAAGGGTTCCGTACCATTATCGCAAAAAACGGCAAAAAAAACACGTTTGTTGTATGGGAGCCTGACTTAAATATTTATTTTATTGTTTTTAATATTTGTTGTTATAGCGGCAACAGAAATACATCATCTGAGAAAATTTCAACTGTCTAGCTATCACGGTTCATGAGATACAGCCTGGTGACAGACAGACAGACGGGCCGCGGAGTCTTAGTAATAGGGTCCCGTTTTTACCCTTTGGGTACGTAACCCTAAAAAGGAACATTGATTATTTAAGTCATTTTTAGTATTAACTAGCTTCTGCCCGCGGCTTCGCCCGCGTTAAGTGTTTTATCATGCGAAGGGTATACAAACTATCCTATGTCATTCCCAGGGTCTCAAAACTATCTCCATGCCAAATTTTATATAAATTGGTTCAGTAGATACAGAGATTACCACCTACAGCCTCACAAACTTTACCTCTTTATAATATTAGTATAGACACAGATAATATAATACTAGCATAGTATAGATTAGAAAGAACTTTCATAGTTAAAACTTTTATAGTGAACTCACCTTGGCAGTTTCTTGTCAATATTCCATTGCCCTAAGCGATTAGCTACTTTCATATAACTGCCCATTAAGATCACATGTATTGTGCCTGCTAAACAGTACAGATCGGTTTGATAAGTCCAAGGCTTTCCTTCTCTCATCTCAGTGCAAGTGAAACCTTCTGTTGAGATCAGCTAGAACAGAAACAAACAGATTAATTGCTAAATTAAGTTTTTTTATAATGCTTCGGCCGCACCTGCGTGTATCGTCCCGAAGTAATGCGTGCCGAAGCTTCGTACGTTTTGACACTAAAAAGTTATCGCGATAAAAGCTGTGGTGATATTAGCGGCTTCGATATTTTGCATGAACTATCGTGCAATACTTAGTCTAAGATAGCCGAAATCATTTTCAAACGTTTAACTGTGGATGACTACTTTCTATACTTCTACATGTACATGTAAAATGTTTATTTTTGCGTTTCACACTTTTTGGATCCCATATGATGGGCTCAGCTTCATAATTTTGTAGGAATTCCAGTACCATTTCATCACTCCACTCCATTTTTACACAGCCACCCGCATGCGTCGGAACTGATCGAAAACAACGGCCGAAATGAACGATCAACGCTAGCCTGTCCACGTAGCGCGACATGTTACGCGCTAAAACCCTTTGATGTAATGTACCGCCACCCGCGCGATAACGCACACGCAGCCCGAAAGATCGCGACGATAGCCGTGCATCACATCACATCTGCGTTTATCGACGATACACGCAGATGCGGCCGAAGCATAAGAAATATATTTATTTCATTCATATGATTTTGGAAAGCTTACCTCTCTAAATGTAGTCCCCTCCGGGAACAAGGACATATCTATAGCGCAACCAAGATCAATTAGTTGCAAAGATGGAGTTCTCCATTCTTGTGTAGGTCTGTAAAAAGAGATGAAAATAAAATTATTTTTCATGACCCAAAACTGATGCCTTAATTAACCAGTATATATTTTTTTTGTTACCAGATTTTATTTAAATTTATTAATCCTACTCATCATGAAATCTTAATGCTTTTTATAATTAAGTGGCTGTTTAATGGTATACTTACATTTTCATCAACAAAAAGTTGTCGGGTTTGATGTCGGCATGAATGATCCGCGCCTTATGGAGATAATGAATTATCGACAACATCTCTGATGTAAGCAAGATGACGATAAATTCATTTATACATTTAGAGGTAGCTGCCCTGATTTTATTAGCGACATCTAAGAGAGACCCATATTTAGAATATTCTGACACGAATAAACTTGCGTTTTCTCCTATGAAGGCCCTCGTAATATCCATGTATCCTGGAAGCTGTATCAAAAATACATGTATTAGAAAGATAAAACATTTCAAAACATTATTGTACTGAATGATAAACAAAATACTTTACCATGAATGGGTCTTTTATTCTTGCTTTTATTTCCTGGCAAATGTAGAATTCCCAAGGCCGACTCGGCTTTTGATATTTCGCAGCTACAGATTTATTACTATGTAAATCGAGACAAAGAAAAACTGCACCGTAATTGCCTTTGCCAAGCTGCTTGTCAATAGACAATTTACTGTTTCCAACACTTGTAACGGATGCTAGTTGCAGTTTAGGAACAGATCTCACTTCTACATATCCATCTGCATGAGTTTTATTTGGGAATTTAACATATTCCAGTAGTGAATTCAGAAGTTTTTTACTGAATGGATCAATTAATGTTGGGAATTCAATATCAGCTGGTCTAGGTATGTCACTAGTTTCTACTAAGGATATAGAATGAGTAGATTTAAATGCAGCACACTCCATGGAATTTTCACTATCCACATCCATTCCATATCCATCAGACTGTAAGTCTGAATGTCTAGAATAAACTGCTGAGATCCTACTCTCTTTGCTGACTGAGTCTCTGCTGTCCTCAGACTGAAATTCAACTCTGTGCTCAAAGTCCAACTGCCTCTTGGAAATATCTTTCTGTTTATCAACTGCATGGGAAACCTTAGCAGATTGAATAGGTGTTCCTGTTTGTGCAGTCATACCATCTTTACTATCAGAATCAGACATACCAGACGAGGGTGGTATCTGAGCCTGCTCAGGACTGGATACATATAAGTTTTTATGCATCTTTTGAGAAATACTTGGACTGTTCGTGAATTTAGGAGTATTGGCATTATCTTTGGGTTCATTTCTGTTTGAAATGAAGTTTAGATACTGGTTTGAAAAACCAATGTCTGGCGAATTCTGGCCAATTTTCACTGGATTAGGTTGGTCATGTCTTATATTCCTTAATGCAGATGTAGGACTCTTGAGTGTTTGTGCGTTTTTGGACAAACTATTATTTTTACTTGATGCACTTTGATCTGCTGCTGCAGCATTTTCTGGTCTCAAGTGCATTTCAGATGCCTCTTGGGGGGTGCCAGTCCCATGCGCCGCTGGACTGCGGTAATTGTTTTGAGGAGCTTGAGGACTTTGATATATCTGGAAAGACTGATTGTTTGCAGACCCATAGCCAGCTGGAGAATTATCAACCATTTGCTTAGGATGCTGCCTATACGGATTTTGCATTGCATTAAAGCTTTGGTTGCTTGAATGGTTGGGATACATGTTAGAACTGTTGTATTGATTATGCATGTTGTGATAGCCCTGTTGGTTGTAGCCTTGAGCAGCTGGTGCAGCTACTGGGCTGGGTCTCTGATAGTACTGTGCATTTTGATATTGAGCCTGATGTGGAGGACTTTGGAAGGCTGCTGGCTGCTGCTGGTGTTGTTGCTGCTGCTGTTGATGTTGTTGTTGCTGCTGCTGTTGTTGTTGTTGCTGTTGCTGGTGTTGTTGCTGCTGTTGATGTTGTTGTTGATGCTGTTGATTTACATAAATATGCTGACTCTCAGTTTGACCAGGATAAGGATAATCCTGACGGCCAGCATAACTCTGTTGAGGACTCATTATTGCATGTCCTGGACTATGATAACCTACTTGATTGGCGTAAGTTGGACTCTGAAAACCAGGCGGGATGGCATGAGGACTTTGCATGCCAGTGTGTTGTGGACTGTGGTAAGCATTAGAACTAGGGCTGGCATATCCCTGTTGTGGTTGCTGATTCATCATCTGGTTACTGGAATAGTTCTGCTGATAACTATAATTTTGTTGATAGTGTGCTGCATGCATGGAGCGTTGCTGTGGAGAGTAGCCATTGTAGTTCGGCGGCATAGGCTTCTGGTACTGGTGGTCGTGCGAGGGGTATGGCGCTGACGTGGACGCTGCAGCACCTTTGTTGTCCACAATCTCTCGCTTTTGTGGATTAATTCTGGCAAACTGTCCATTCAGCAGTCTAGGTTGAGAAGGTATTGAACTCCTTTTTGACGTCGTGGGTTGCTGTGATGGGTCGTTATTATTGTACATAGAGTCATAGTTTGTTGTGTAAGCTGTGAAGTTGGTTCTTGTTGATTGCCCTGAAGAACTAGATCCCGATTTACTGAAATAAGTGAAAGCAGTCATTAAAATTTTACTGTTTTCTTATAAATATTTGTTGAGATTGAAGAATGATTCATACCTGTTATATTCTCTTGTAGCTTCCATGATTACAGAGAGTCCTGCTCCCTGGTTGTCTACAGTTGCATGCTGATCAGTTGCATGCTGTCTAGAACTTTCTTCCCTCTTTGTGAGTGCAGGCTCATGGTGTTCTATGACACTCTCATCCATACTAAATTTTGGCACAGATGGAAATTTGCCTGTCTGATCAATACAGGAGGATGGTTTCTTGAATTGAGACATGTTTGGAGTACTAGCATCCTTTATATTGAAATTGAAAACTTGTGTACAGGAAGGCTCTTCATAGTAAGCAGTTTTATTAACCTGTCAAAAAAAAGAGTAAGATAAAGATAGAGTATTTTTTTTATATGATGATCCCAAGTAAATAACATAAAGGTATCAACATACATTTTGCTGTCCAGCAGTTATAGGCGCTTGAAATTTCGAAGCATTTTCTTTGTCATGAGGCACAGTTTTCATTTCAGTTAGTTCCACCTTCTTCTTAGTATTGATAGCCATTGTTATAGATCTGTCTTCATGAATGTCGAAATTGGGTACTTCAAATTGCTGTACTACAGATGGCTGCACCATTGATGGTTCTGAAATATTTAAAATTATTAATAATCTTAGTTTGAAATAATTGTATCTAAACATCCAAATTATGAAGAAATCATTACCATTGTCATTGAACAGGTTTCTAAGTTCCCATCTAGCTTCTTTGGTGTTTACTGTTACAGAATCGCCAAGGAGATTACCCATCAAACTCCTGTTGAATTCCTCCATCAGATTGTTTTTGCCATAATTTGGTACAGCATTTTCATTGCCATAATTATGACTTGAAGTGAGCATTTCATTTTCTTTGTCAGACATACTCGAAGCTGGTTTATAATTTTCGTCAACTTTCTTTGCAGTGAGCTCACTAAATTCTTGTGAATCCAAATTCACTAACACCTTAGGTTCACCAGGTGAGTGCATGTTAGTTACTTTAGTGATGTTTTGTAATGTAGGCATGGTCAAAGGCATTAGTTGCCCTAAATGATCCTGTTCCGTGTCCAAAGCACAATTAGCTAGTGTTTCTAAAGCACTGCACTGAGCCAGTGTCTGATTAATATTTTCATAATTTTGTGGAGCTTCAACAACTTCAGTAACTTCAGTTTTTTCATTTTCAGTCTTCACTTTTTTCTCTAAATTATATTTTCTAGATCTTATTTCTTCTAAACTGTATTCTTGATCATTGACATACACCTATGGAACATGACATTATTTTCATTAGCAAAATTGTTTATAATGGATATGAACAGTATGTATAACAAATTTGATAACAATGAAACTATAATGCTAACCTCTGACTTATTATAACCAGGAATTTTCGTTGAATCTGGGGGATCAGGTACACATAGAGGCACAGTAAATGATAAGTCATCCATGCAATAAGGCATGTGATTGGCAGGAAGCCGTAACACGTCATCCTCATCTTCATATGCTGAAAAAACATTTAATTACATTTTGTTTTGAATATTATATACAAGAATATTTTTGTCTATTTCTAATATAATAGTTTTTATTTAAATAATTTACCCACTATCAAAGAACAACACAAACAACTTACGAGTAAATGTTAATGGTTGATGCGGAACAACATTAGTGTGAACCATTTTAGTTTTGGGGTTTGTCCATATCCCAACTTCTTTCTGGTTTTCAACATTACTACAAGCCTGAACCAACGAAGCAGGACCAGCATCTTCAGCAATAGGGATAGCAGTCTGTGATGTCGATGGAGCATCCTAAATGGAATAATTATCATGAAAGAATTGGAACATAATCAAATTGAAGTGTCATATATAGACACCTCGTAAAACAATATTGTTTGGGTTAATTATTAATAACAATGGTACCCCAACCTGTTTTAGTAAAACTTTAGATTAGGAAGGACATACCTCATAAACATTGACCATCATATTGGAGTTGGGTAGCCTGTTGTCATAATTGCCTGCTTGCTGTTGCTGTCTCACTACCCCAGGAACAGAGCTCCTAACACTCTCCCCAACCCTCTGAATAGGCACATTGGCGATGTTACGCCGCTTGAACGACTTCAAAGATGTTAGAGCCATCCTAGTCTCAGCCAGTGCTGAAGCTGCCTTCCTTTTAGTTGGAGAGTCATCATGTAACATTCTTTGAGCAAAGAATAGTTGAAAGTTCCTAAAAACAATTGTATGTTCAGTGACTACTACAAACTGAAGAGCTGTAAAACATTCTTGTTGAATACAATGTTAAGGTTTAGTAACCAGTTTTACATCACAGTTGAAATAGTAAAAAGAATATTGAATACATCTCATGGCCCTGGATTGTTGCCAATATTCTGAATTACATTAAATTACTAGAGCCTTGTGGAAAAATTTAACTATATGAGTTCACTACTATGGTTTTAGTCTGGTATTAAAATGAGACTAAGGTCAAAGGAGGTCACAATGAAAGTAAGTAGTTGTAGGTTAACCTCACAACACAATGATGACAGAAAATGTATGAAGCTACATGCTCATCAATATGTTGCTTGTTAAGATTGATGCAAAAGCATAACTTATGCTTCTAGTCTAGACAAAGTCTGATATGGCATAGGAATCCCTTAAAAATGTTTTTAATTAAGCTGAAAGTTACACACTCTTTAATAAATAAAAACCCATATTTTGGACTCCAACAGCTCTTCCTTTTTAAAAGCATAGGTGTTAAATCATATAATTAATATAAATATGATAAAATACAGCAGAGATGCTACTTAAAACGTCACCTCATATTACATAATATTTACAGAACACTCACATATGCGCCTGCTCCAGTTCATCCAAGGGTTGAGCTCTAGCCTGAAGACCTAACATGTACACCTGATTGGCTTTCTTGTAGTCTCCAGACTCCTCACAGTAGCATGCCCAGGCACGGTAGAACTCTGAGCATTCCACTCCAATACCAGTACTGTGCAGCCTTTGATATATCTCCAAGGGATTGGACAGACAGTCTACCTACAAATTAAACATCAAATTACAGTAGAAATAGTTAAAAGCATTGTTATGAAACCAGGACTTATTAATGTAATTCTGAAATAGCCATGCCAGAGGCCTGCGGGGTTCCCAGAAGCGGCTAATTAACGCTGACACCAAAGGTGGCCACATCCTCACATGAAAAGAAGTAAAAGATTAGAAACATACTGATATGATGAGTTGATACAACAATGAAATGAACCCCAATGTACCTGAATGATTACCCATGTAACATGTTTGTACATAATAAGTAAAATAAAACTTTGTCAAGAATAATTTTGTTTTTCAAATTAAATCAATACTAAACCAATAATCTTTAATCAGATTAAGATGCAAATAGTACTCCTTTACAGAATGCTTCCAAATAAGCATCTATTTTCTCTATTGATAAGGAGGTTCATCAAAATAGTAATGGGTAAGAGATTTATGCAATGGATAATATATGAATGATGATTTATGCAATGGTTAATGGTGGTAATGATAAATTATTGTGCTTGAGTTTGACAGGAGTACAGGAACTGCAATACTGAACAGTATGTAAAAAAATGTTTCGGCACTTACATATTTTATCCATAACTTTACAAATCTCCTATCTTGATAGTATTTTCTTTCGTTCTCAAACAGCTGTAGACAGTCTTTGATTAACTTATCCATATGCCCTTCATGTCCGTGTTTGGGAAAACACTGCTCAACCCACTGGATGTAGTTGAACCAAGGATCCAAAGGATCAGTGCCCTGATAGAGTCTGATAGCTGCTTCATGTTCCCTGCCGGTGCATCAAAGAAAGAATTCGTTACTTACGATGAAATTCAAGTCATATTGCTGACATGCATACTAAAATCAACAGAAAACCGTAAGATACATGAAAATTGTGTTTTTTTTTTTCAAATTAAGTTACTATGGATTAAACGATGTCTTTACATTCGTGAGTAAAAAAAATGAAAGATATACGTATACTTTTAAAAATAAGTATAAAAAACTTTACTCTTTTTGCAATTGCAGCTGTCTTTGGGCCTCAACATCCGACTGAGCTTGCAACGCTGTACCCAATTGCACAAGGTTTCTACCACCTCTCAGTGGTTGAATGTTTTCTTTACTAACGTCGATGTCCATTGTAGAACTAAAATAGCGCTGAAATATCACTGCATGAGGGATAAACACCACACTGAACCACAAAATAGCGATCTAAAAAAATTGGGTTTCGCGCCCGGTTTGACAGTTTTTATTATTGTACCGCGTAGATGATAGAAGTAAACTTATTTTATAAATAGATTAAACATTAAACTATAAGCAATTGTAAATTATTTAAAGTTATAAGCTTTGAAAATCCGAAAAAAATTGGCGACTACCAACTGAAGCACCAAAAACTAACTCGAATTTGACATCTCTCTATAGAATTTTAGCGTCTATGACAGAATTTGAATTTACTCAAAATAAGTCCGTTACAGTGCGTGACTTGTCTCGGAAAATATTGTAGGATGAGGTAAAGTACTAAGTGGGTGTAAAATTATGCTATTTTGGAAGCTTCGTTTCTTTTAGATAATATTCACATTGCTTTGTTTATTAATTGACGATACAGTAGTGACAGACTTACACCCAGTGTCTGGAATGAAAATCATCGCATGACAAATTAAACGAAAGTTAACCTTCAGTTTCCCACCTTAAAATTATCGCAGAATTAATGTGACAAATTGTCAAGCACGCGTTATCTGCTGTGATTGGTTGAATGAATTTTCGACAGTCAATCACAGAAGATAACGCTTGCTTGACAATTTGTCACATTAATTCTGCGATAATTTTTAGGTGGGAAACTGAGGGTTAGTAATGCGATTGCTTGTCTATTATTATTTATTCATTTAACCATATACACAGCAACTAACAAATGGCTGGCAATGTGGCTTAACAAACATTGCGATTTTTATTCGCTATTTTTATCGTTTTTTTTTGCCGCAATGCGTGCAGTTTCTTACAATTCCATAGTTCACAGAATGGACGGAAAAAAAATCGCGCGAATAAAAATCGCAGTGCGTGCTAAGCCTTACATCTAAAAAACTGTGTGCACTACCTGTCAGGGGCCAGTGATGATACGAAAGAGACATCCAAATCAAAACATCATGCTGAGACTTTTGCTGATCAGGGCCAGATCTGGGGGGTAGGGCAAATGTCCAGAGCGGCATAAATGAGGGGCGGCCAAACTGCACTAACAGCTCTTTTCATTTCATCAGAAAACCTAATTTATTCGTGGTGTGGTGCTAAAATTTCAATTTCAAGCTCGCTTCGCTGTCGAATGCTAGGTTGGAACTTAACATTCTTTGTTGCAAAATTTCTTATTATAGTTGTAATTTTCGAGCTCACTTCGTTTTCACTTGGCTCGAAGTTGTCAAAAAAGCGGCATCATCCGATCCGACGTATAAAACCGCATTGTTTTTTCAATAGATCCTGTACCATTTACTTCCTTAGAAGGCGTCATTTTAAAGTGCACCTAGGGCGGCAAATATTGTCTATGCCCGGAGCGACGAAATTGCTAGATCGGGCCCTGTTGCTGATGTATTAAGTTATCAGATTTAAGCTTTGTTTGGATTGTGTTTCAATTAAAAAGGAAACGACAGGGGTGAAGCTGAACTGAAACTAATGGGAATCAACCAGGTACGGATTAAGCATACGAAAACAAATCAGTGGACGTTTAGCCGAATAGATAAATGTAGACTGAGGATTCATGAACCTATCATTTAATTTTGTAACGATCTTACTGTAAGGGCCTTTATACGAAAAGAATATCGTTGTTTTGAAATACTTTGTTTTTGCTGTAAGAATACACAGTTATCTGTGACGTCGGGGCAATTATGATCCTTATAATTTTGAGCCCCGAAGTTAAGCATTTTTAGCATCAGCTATACTATACACGTTTTGTTTTTAACTACCTAGCGGAAAATGTGAAAAAGTGTGAGATAGAGGTAATTTTGCTCGTTCGGCACACTAGCTAGATTGTTAGGAAGCAAAGACATTCGAAAAATTGTCTCCGTGCAAATTTACAATATTAAAGGTGGAAACATACTATTGAAAACCCACGCGACGCCACGCCACCCGACGTGTCGACACCCGACGCTTACCGTGCACATATGTAACACGGGGCAACACCCCACGTGATGCTAATATCATAGCCAGTATTGCCAGGTCTCGTTTTTGTTTTATCCCAAGTCTGATCTCAATTTACCTAAGATTTTAAGTAAAATGAAAAAATATTTTTTTTTTTTTTTACTTCTTTGTACTATCTATATTTGATACATTTCATGCAAGATCATACATAAGACGAGACATTACAATCTATATAATTACAATACAAGTTTTTAAGCTGGCATGGTCACAATCATTAGAATTAATATTTGTTTAGACAAAGGCGCAAACATTCTCAGTAAATACTGCATAAAAACTATTTTCACTCCTTTCAAGAAAGTATCCCAAATGCTGCGTTCGCCTAAAGATAACTTTCCATTGGAAAAGCCTGGAGTTTATAAGATTATCTGTAGCTGTGGGCAATCATATATTGGACAGACGAAGCGAACTGTTGCTTGCCGAATCAAGGAACACATTAGGGCAGTGAAAAACAACGATATCCAAAAATCGGCCATAGCAGAACATCTCGAATCAGGGCCAAACTACTAGATCGGGTTACATGACCCACAGGTTATCTATTATTACATACAGCTTATCAGGACTGAACGCCATTACATACCTAGAATGGTTCGGGAAGCAATTGAAATAACCAAGTGCTGAAATTTCAATAGGGATGACGGGTTTCAATTGTCGAGAGCCTGGAATCCACTATGTGGATTATATGTAGTTGAACTATGTAAAGATCGTAAAACTACTGAACAAGTGTCAAAAGTGGATACAGCAAGCATCGTCTGTCGTGAACAATATCGAGTAAATAGTGAGAAGATTGCTGAACAGTGTCGAGTAACTAGTGAGACGAGTTCTGGTGGTAGCGGCATCGTGCGTGAAAAACGAGTGAGGAAGAGGGTAGAAAGATATGTCAGCTCGTAAACAACACCCACCCGCAAAGACTTTAGTTCTCGTTATCATGGCTCTTGTAATGGTGCCAAAATATCGAGTTCTCAACCAAAAACAAAATATACTCGTACATGGTAAATATCCCGAAACAAATATATAATTACAGACCAATTTGACTATAAGAATATGTAACCATAAAAAAAAACTGATTATTTTGGGATTTGTACCATATCAAGTACTTGACTACTTCATTGAGACTATGATAGTCGTATCGAAAAATAAGTTTAAAGAAATTGTGAGTTTAAGGGAAATATTTAAACTTAAGCCCATTTCATTACAAATCTGACTCAAATAAGTTAATAATTTATATTATGCATAAACATAAAAATTACCCTTACCGAGTTTGTACCCTAAAATGACCGTGCTGATTAAAATTTACTCTAAATCAGGGTAAATAACCCTAAGTTGGCACCACTGATCATATCAAAGCTTCGTTTCTAGTATTATTTCTAATACTATAATCACGGTATTGGACTGAACTCATATCTTAATACTAAGTACCGTTTTACTAATTCTATGAATTGTTCATCCGACATTTTAAATAAAAACATACAAAACATATCATTATGCCAGGAATGCTCTCGACTGACTGACGCGTGGGGTGGGGTGTTAATTAGAAACACACTGTGTGCGAAACGTCGGGTGGCGTGTGTGCCCCCTCTCCCGGCAACACGCTGATCCAAACCGACTGCGTGTTACCGCGTGGGAATGCGTGTGATCACATGGCGTGTTGACTATGTGTTTCTGGCCATACTAAATGTATGGGATTGATAAGTACTTCAATGCGTCAGAAGGCGTCGGGTGGCGTGGCGTCGCGTGGGTTTTCATTAATATGTTTCCACCTTAATACTTGTCTGGTATTTTACGCATGAGTTTTGGTTAGCCTTTAGGCACAGATAACATAATACTAGCATACATATGTCTCAATCATCCCATACAAAAAAACCGTGCCGACGTAACTAGCGTTTTTCGTCTGATAATACTTATTATTTTTATAAATACATCGATCGCGTTCGTTTCCGTTCCATAGCTATAGATGGTGTTAGCAGTGACTTGCAAGTAAAAGGATTTTCTCGGTTCGTGACAATTTTTTCTTTAAATTCATTGACGATTTGTTTTATTGCACCACAATACAAATTTTTTAAAAATCGTGGGGCTTGCCTCAGAAATTTAAAACCGCGCCATCTTTTGGAACTAATTTTAAATGATCGGTTCGTGTAATCTTTGAAATGTGAATTAAGAGCCCAATATTCCACAATATAGGTAGTGAGAGAGTATTAAAAAAAAACTTGTGATCAGTATAATATGAAAATGTTAATTTTACACAAAATGTAATAACAATTTGATGCCTAATCGCACCATCTAATGACATTTATTTAAACCAATTTTTCTTTGTTAGCGCTGGGACTCCATCCTAGGTAAACAATCGGGTGCGGCCCCTTTACCATGACGTGTCGGAACTATAATGGTTCGACTGTGAATAAGTGACAGATGTATACAAGTCTTAAACATCTGTCCCTTACGCACACTGAACGTGCCGTTGCTCTAAGAGGTTATGGTCACCCCAGGCCCTGTCACTATCGTTCGTCTAGTGTCGGTACTCTTCGCTAGTTTTCTCTCAATTTGGACAATAGTGAGCGCAAGGAAACAAACGATGTCCATTGCGACCGTACATTCGTATCAGCAATGTTAAGGAGCTCCGTAACCGTAACCGAAAATATCGGGTATCCGAAATAAAAATCTATTCGTAACCGAACAAATGAATCGAATAATTTTGGATAGGAGTGGAGTCTAAGGCCCCTTCCATCAGGAAGGGGTCTTAGACTGCGGACTCAGGTGCGAAGCAATTTAATTTCATTTAAACTTTGCGTCTACTCGATATTGACTGATATTGCGCTACATCATAAGGCTAAATGTCCATTGATTTGCGTTCATTCACTAGGTCTGTACCCAGTTAATTCCCAATAGTTTCAGTTCTGCTCCACCCCCTGTCCTTTCCTTTTTAAACGAATCACAATCCACACAAAGCTAAAATGTGTAATATATCAGAATGAAGCATTGATATGAAAATTGCAAGTGTTTCTTGATGCAGTCGCATGATCTACTCGATATCGAACGCAGATCGCCTCGATATCGAATTGCATGTACTACGTGGTCATGGCAAGTGATATCGGTTGAACGCGCGACCTGTTTCGAATATTAAGGAGCGATTTCATTTGGGGTCCTCTTCCAGTCTAACCGCTGGCAGCTGAGTTGGTATTTTACATTTATTGTAATTGACTGCCTATCTAACTGCTAAAACCCAGTGACTGGGTAACACTGTAACCCCATGGCAAGACTGGTGTCAGACTTTTTACATGGAATGGCGTACATGGATGCCCAAATCCGAAACTATGAAAAATAGCGAAACACATTCAAAGGAGTGTCGGGCCCGATTTTGATAAAAACTAAAACTGCCACGGCGTGGCTCACGCTGGCGGAGTGTGCCGCTTGGGAGGAGCCACGCAGTGCCCTCTTCTCTGAGGTAGGCAGTGACCTCTCGCTGCCGGCTCTAGTCGAGTTTATGGTCGGTGGCGAGGGTCGGTCCTGGGACGCGGTGGTATCCTTCTGCGAAACAGTCGTCTCGCAGAAGGAGGCTGCGGAGAGGGAGAGGGAGATATTATCCGCTCACCCGATCCGCAGAAGACGCGCCGGGCGTCGGCGGAGGGCGGACAACGCCCTCATCCAGCCCCCCTAAATGGGTAATGGGGCGACGGTCTCGGGGACGTCCGACGCCCACAACACATCAGGACCCGAGGTGGCGGCGCATTATTAATGGAATGTTTTATACATCTAAGTATACAGGTAACACAATGTTTGTTGTTGGTTTCAGCTCATGACACGTGTTGAATACTAATGATTTATATGAGATCACATAATTATCTGTACGAGAGAACTATCCCGAGCAAAATGGCAACTAACCTACCCTACCTACCAACCACCTACCCTACCTACCTACACACCTATTCTACCATCGAGTCCATCGAACCTACCAGCCCTACTTTACCCTACCCTACAAACCTACCTACGACTCGTAGGCTACGAGTACACTGCTCACATACCTACCAATATATTTTTTGGTCTCTAACCATCTTCGCATTGCTTTTCTATTGAAACCAGTTTGGGACATATCGGTTGGATGGTTTCAAAGTCTATAACGGACATAGGTAGAAATTTGTTTTGTGTTATAAATATTAGAATTATAGGATGCATTTCAGAAAAATCGACAACGCCATCTACTGGCAATACCGGAACCAGCATACAACGCCATGTTCATTTTTGTGTGTTTCTTGTTTCTATCATGTATCAGAGATGGAGCTGTGTTCGCAAAATGTATGCAAAAATGTTTTTTATCGTTATTTTTTTTCGATGTTTTTAACCCCCGACGGAAAAAGAGGGGTGTTATAAGTTTGACGTGTGTTGCTGTGTGTCTGTGTGTCACTCTGTGGCATCATAGAGCCTTAACGGATGAACCGATTTTAATTTAGTTTTTTTAGTTTGAAAGGTTATTGTTCGTAGCTATGTTTGAATAAAATCGGTTGAGCCGTTCAAAAGTTATAGGCGTTTTACTGTTTGATTCGGGGTGTTTTCGCAGGTTATCGCGGCATAATTACGTGTTCAATAGATTTTCGATCGAAGCGTATCTACTATGACCTACTTGACTTAATGTCCTATACCCTAGAAGGGGCAGAGGGCGTCCACAGATGTCCTCCATCGCGATCGGTCTTGAGCTTCACGCTTCACCTCGCTCCATGTCATTTCGATGCTCGTCGCTTCTGCCAACACGGTGCGACGCCAAGTTTGACGGGGACGGCCACGCTTTCTTTTCCCTTGGGGATTCCAGTCCAAAGCTTGCTTGGGTATGTGATCGGGATCCCTTCGGATCGTGTGGCCAATCCATCTCCACTTGCGATGCTTGATCTGGCGGTCGATCGGGCTCTCGTGGCATTTCTCCAACAGCTCTACATTGGAGATGGTGTCGGGACAGTAAATACCGAGAATGCGACGAAGACAGCGGTTGACAAAGACTTGGCGTGAGATGTCCTTTGTGACCTTTCACGTTTCGCACCCGTAGAGCAGCACGGATTTGACATTGGACCCGAAGATTTTGAGTTAAATCCTTCGGGTCAGTTGCCGCGATTGCCAAACAGGTCTCAGCTGCGCAAATGTTGCTCAGGCTTTGGCGATCCTAGAAGCGATGTCCTCTTCACTACCCCCAGTCTCTGACACGACACTCCCGAGGTACGTAAATTTGTGGACACGTTCCACTGCCTCTGTGCCAATCAGCAACGGTGTTCTTCACAACAGTTCTCATTTCCTGAGTCTTCCGGATGTTTATTTTGAGCCCCGTTTTTGCCGCTTCCTGACGTGGATCGTTTAGCATTGCTTGCATATCGGCGTGGGTATGACTCAGCAGGCACAGGTCATCGGCGTAATCCAAGTCTTCCAAGACGTTGGATAATCCCCATTCTATGCCGCGGCGCCTGTTATCATAGATGCGAAGCACAATTCCATCAAGTACGACTAGGAAGAGGAGCGGCGACAGAAGGCAGCCTTGGCGGACACCCGCGTGCACTGTAAGGTCATCCGATATGAGGCCGTTGTGAGTAACCTTACAGGAATATTTCTTGTAAATACTCTGCAGCAGACGGACTATTTTCGGCGGCACTCCAATGTCCAGTAGGCGGGACCAGATACCAGACCACTTCAGCGTATCAAAGGCCTTTTCGAAGTCTACAAAGGTTAGATAAATCTCCCTCTGCCATTCTCCTCACTGTTCCAGTATGATACGGAGAGTGTTGATCTGGTCCGTACAGGAGCGGTTCGAGCGGAAACAAGCCTGATCCTTGCGTAGAAGAGGATCCACGGCCTTCGACAATCTATCCAGGATGATCTTGCAAAAACCTTAGAGGGAATCGAGAGCAACGTTATACCTCTCCAGTTATCGCACTGGCTAAGATCACCTTTCTTAGGAACTGTTGCGGCGTCAGGACGTCGACTGCGGTGAGTAAGTCGGCCTGTAGCATTACCGCAGTTATCAGGTCGAGTCCTGGTGCTTGCCTGTCTTCACAGAGCGGACTGCCTCCGCAACTTTAGAGGCTCATGGTGGTTCCGTGTTAATGTTGAGAAGCTGGTGGGGAACTGACTTGCAGCGCGTCAGGCGTCGATGTAGCTGACAAACAGAAGATCTCTTCAAAGTGTTCACGCCAGCGAAGTAGCTGCCCTTCTGACGTTACAATGAGCTGACCATCTTTGGACTTTAGTTTAGCGGCTTCTTCTTCGACTTGCTGTTATCTGCTAAGGTTTTGGTAGCACTGTACAACTCTTTCAAGTTGCCGGAGTTTGCTGCTTGTTGAGCACGATCAGCAATACCATCAGCCCACCGTCTCCTTTCTTTGCGGGTACTGCGATAGATTTCCTTGCGTTTCTAACGGTATTGCATGTTAAGGTTAAACTAGTCGACGGCACGAACTATTTTGTGCGCGAGGTTAAAATGCATGCTATCTCATCCCACAACACGTGCGAAATATATAGATGCTGTGATGAGCATTAAGAAGCTAGTTCACGTACGAATTAGCACTTCTGCAATCTTTTATCGAAATGGATGATGATTTAGGACGAAAACGAGCGCGCGAAATTTTATAAACAGACCTTTGGGAGTCTAGATTTCATGAAAAAACTACTAAATGTATCTGATCAAAATAAAATTATTTGCATTGTTGAATTACTAATCTATCCCTGTATGGAGGCCGTTTTTTAATTTTCCTTCTTCTTATGGTATTTATTTGCGCCCAAAGATACGTTAAAATTAGTGTTGAAATATGGAACTTTCGACGCTCATAACTTTCAAATATTTTATTTTTTTATTTTTTCGGTTCCATACAGGGCTAGATAATGATGAGACCAATTGATATCTTTTTTTATTTTGAAAGTACATCGTCAAACAGTGGAGTAATCTCTAGACTACGTTTGTATGGAAGAATTTTTGACTTGTTTACCCTTAAGGTCTGCTTGTATGGCGTCATTATGGGTCTCAAGCAGTCTCAGATGAAGATTAATTCTATCTTTGATCAGGTTCCACGTGCGTTGTGACATCCAGTCCTCCCGAGAATGAGTCAATTTTTGCCCTAGAACGACGGAGGCTATTCTTAGCTGCATTAGAAAGGAGGAGCCCCACGCCATACTCGCGCACATCTGCCTCACTTTCTTTACCTGAATACAGCAAAGTCAAGCCTCCGGACGTTCTCAGCTCACCAAAACCATTTCTCCTCACTTCGCTTAGACCGAGAATCTGAAGGTTGTAGCTAAGCATTACTGCTTCTGCTTGGGCTAGTCGGCTATCATCGCTAAGCGTGCGTACGTTACCAATAAGCAATTCGTGTCCGTTTTTCATGCCAAAAGTCGTCAGTGAAAGATCGGTCCGGTTTCTATCTGTTTCGGTTTTAGGAATCAAATTATAGGCAACATTTTGGTAACTTGGGTTACATTATTGCAATTTGCATAAGGATCTTTATTTTTTTAGAAAATATATTATAGCCTATGACACTCAGGAATAATGTAGCTTTCTACTGGTGAAAAATTCTCAAAATCGTTTAAGTAGATTCAGAGATTACCCCTTACAACGTCACAAACTTTACCTCTTTATAATATTAGTATAGATATAGATTTAATGTATGTATAATGATAGGCGTTTTTTCTGTTCTGTGATAATGATAAACTAATTCTTTAAATGACTGTAACAAAAATCTAAAAATGCAAGTATCTAAGAGCAAAGCCGGGACATGAAACTCCCAAAAAAAAAACTGTCTCTTTGATTGGTTGTCACTGTCAGCACGTTTTATCGTCACCGCGTCACAGTGTCTGTCAAAATCAGTCTAAATGTCAGAATGTCCTGGGTACTGTTTGGTTTTTGTACTTCAGTGATTCAGTCGTTAGTCGCATTTTGTTGATAAAAGAGTTTTTGTGCGGTGTGGTGATTTTGAGTGAGTTTTTGTGAAAAAACGCTAAAACATTGTCATGCAATTGTGTGGTAAAATATAATTTGTATGACGCAAAACGCCGGTTTCTAATTTGAACACTGTATGACTGCACCAATTTTGTCTTCTTCGTTTGTTATTCACAAAATTATCCATTATGTCGCTTCGTTTGCAAATGGAAAAGCAAAAAAAGCAAGAAGAGATGCGTCGCTTGATGAATGAACGTAAAAGGAAGAATATTAAGACCACAAAAATAGACAATCCTCTTGCAAAATATAATAACACAGGACAATTAATGTGTATACTTTGTAACTCAGTGGTGCGGTCTGAACAAGTGTGGCAAGTACACATAAATAGTAAACAACACAGAGAGAATGTGGAAAAGGCTAAAAAGTTAAAAGAATTGACTAATAATTTCACTGAAGGGAAGATAAAACATAAAATTGGCAATCCGCTCAGTGATGCTCCACCTGAAAAAAAGTTGAAAGGAATTTTGAAGAATGCTGAGACACAAGTGCCTCCAGTTCCTAAAAATAATGCACCACAAGTAATTTCATTTCATGATGAAGAAATCAAAAGGACACCTTTGAACCTCTCTACACCAAGTCTTAGTAATGAAGGTAAGCTATGTATCTGTTAAAATTATCTATAAATAGTCTATTTTTGAATTTTTTGTTTTACTTTTTTTGCTTTTAAGTGCACGTCTTTTTACATCATTCTCACATAATGTATTTTTCCAACAAGAATGATGTAACCAAATTGTAATTAAAACTGGTGGATAAAGTTTCCATGGAGTTTCTGCACATTCTTATTCATAGAGACCTAGTGACGCTTGCAAATGTACAACTAGATTTATATTTTGTTTGACAATTCAAAAGTACCTATAAGATTTATTTGAAATAAACTTTTTGATTTTTCTACTAGCTGTTGGCCACGACTTCGTCTGCATAGCATTAGTACTTCGAATAGCCAATTTTTATATATTGCACAATAATATTGTATGTGTATTATTTCACCATACAAACTTCACCCCCTTAAGGATGGTTTCAGCGATAATAATTAACCTATGTCCTACCCAGGCTCTCAAACTATCTCTCGTCTAAATCGGTTCAGCGATTCCTAGCTTCCCAACAGTGAATGAATTTTTGAAATTGGTCCAATAGTTAAGTTTATTCATTACATACGAATATTCAAAAATACAAATCTTTCCTCTTTATAATATTACGTAGTGTCCGACCGAAACTGGTTTGAACAACCGAAACCGAATTACGGCAACAGTCTCAGTTTCGGCCGAAACCGAAACTTCCTTACAAGGATCGTGTTTTGAGGGAAAAATAAAGAAAACGTTATTATAATCAGTCAATCTTTATTTTTTTACCTTTAAATCACATAGCTATGCAGTCTTTGACATTTTTTTTAAGTTTTCGAACTTACATATATTTATTTTAATCGTGGATAAATGCTCATGTATGCTACGTTACCATGGGGAGTCAATCGACCTGACCGACCGACCCGATCGAATCGACCTTACAAACCTAACCCAGATAGCACAGTTATGTGGGACTCCAACCCACTAAAACTCCACGGTGTCCGCCTGTGCCGCTTATGGCGGGAACACTGGCACGCGTTAGCACTCACCGCTATACCGCCGCGGCTGTCCATCACCGTACCCACCTCTGGGGAGTTCCCCCCATCACCGGCGCACCAGATCACACTGTGCGCCGTGAACACCCCAGGGACCAAACTAGCAAATGAGTGCCAGACGACACTGTGTGTGGCACACTTGGTACCACCTTGGTACCCTTGTGACGGGTCAAAGTCAATGGCCCTGCCACATACCATTTTTCGGCCGCAGGGGATAGGGAGAGCGACCAACGCTATACCGACGCTCCTCCTCCCCTGCGGCTCCACCGCGTCCGCCATCAGACGGTGGCGACACCGTCCAGGCCGCGGAATGTATGGAGAGCGGCGCACCGCAATACCGTCACACCTCTCCCGCCGCGGCCTCCAAACCTCAGCCGCGATATCGTATGGGTATGGGAGGCCCCATACGACATCGCGACCCGCCTCAGTTGCGATGTCGCTCAGGCAGCACCGCAAACTACATGTTGACACTCAAAACTCACAACAATCAAAACGATCTGCAAGCACAAGCCAGTCATGACATGATTAGGAAAGAAAGAAAGAAAAAATATTTATTTGTGACCCGTACAGGAGACACGAGATAGGCAAAACACAAATAATAATGAAAAATAAATAATCCCGTGCGAGACCAAAAAAGGCACTACTCGCTTGGATGGCAGTTACCGAGCCGAACATGACCGATCACAGCGCGAGAACTCCCGAATGCAGTTTGGGCATCTTGCCGCCGAAACCGAAACTAGTTTTTTTGCCGCAACTCGACGGAAACCGAACTTTCGGTCGGACATTAAATATTAGTATAGAAGTATGGATTCCTGTTTGGAGCTTTCTGATGTTCTACAGTTACGAGAGAAGCAGAAAAGCATCTAACAATAATTACAGAAACTTGTTTAGTTCTCAGGAACGTCAATCCAAAGATGGAAGTGACAGATATCTGATAAATTGCTCAAGCAGCACATTATGGCACTTAGTTATAGAATTATTAAAATAAAATACCTATCCAAGAACTGTTTGGGTAGGATTTGGACAAATGGACAATGGGTTTATTCGGTGTCAGCCAACTAAAGCACAGCTAAATGATGTAAACACTGTATATTTGTGTCCTTTTCAACTTGATTGCTGTATATTTCTTATTGCATTTACTAAAAACCATTGAAGTAGGTACAACATTTGATTTCAATTTTGAGAAAAATTACCCAATCCAAAATGTCAAGCAAAGAGATGATGATGCCATCTACACTAGCTAATTTTGGCCACAGCAACCGCATTCTTTGGCTCCTAATTGCGATTGGGAGCTCAAGCCAATCAATCACTGAACAGAAAAAGAAGATAAGAGATGAAACTTTCACAGAGACAAATAAGACTAATAGTATGATATTAAAGCCATGTCTTTTTCAGAAGTACCAGCAACCAGTACCTCAGAAGTGGATGTTGCACATGGATCTGAGCAACCTATTCCAGAAGGTTTCTTTGATGATCCTATTCTAGACGCCAAGGTATCTATGGATTCATTTTATGTAAAAAAGATCATTCATTTTTATTAATATTGCTTTCATATACAAAACCCCATATATAGTAACACAATAAAACTTATACTATTGAAGCCTATAGTAACATAAATAGTAAAATAAATGCAGTAAAAATTTTTAAAAAGCATCATGAAACACTAAGTAACAGTTATTGTCCAAATAACTCTTCAAAGGATTCATGGATGTACTCAATCATATCAGAAGCTACCATGCTTCGTCCTTTAACTACAAAAGCTTTCTCATTACATAATCTTATCAAACGGCTTGCAGCATAGCATGAGAGTGATGAAGCTAGTAAGACCTTGTCCCCAGATGTGTCTATCTCTATTTTATCTGTGTTTGCTAAGGTCCAGTTCATCATAACAGCAATAGCTCCAGATAGCAAGTCCCCTTGTCCACCACACCTTCTGCCAGAACCACCAATACATGATTTCCATTGTACCCCAGGATCCACACTGTACACTTCATCTGTTGGTCCTTTCTTAAAAACAGTTACATATTTGCCCAGCTGACTTAATCCTGAGAGCCCATTTGTTTTAGCACAAAGTCTATCAAACTCTATTTTATTTGGAGTTAATATAACTGGGGACATGAATTCTTGTAATATATGTATCTTTTCTGTAATCAAAAACAATCCATCAGCATCAATAACAAGTGGTATCCTCTTTTCTCTTATAACCTCTATTAGTTCTGTAACTACATTAAATGTTTCCTTCTGTCTTCCTAATCCTGGTCCTATGACTATTGCATGAAGCCGATCAAACCACTGTGATATCTCTGTCACAGCATTTGGAAAGTCTAATAGAGGATGAACTATTAGCTCTGGACTGTATGACTTTATAACAGTAGCCGAGTCTTTAGTACAGAATATGTGACTCAAGTCTGCCCCAACCTGCAACAATAATAATATCCTTACCAATAAGATATGTCAAGATCTTATACTAATATTTCACAAATAATCAGATTCACTAACTCTTAATGCACTTATCCCGCCAAAGTATGGTGCACCTGTATATTCTAATGACCCTCCAATAACTCCTATTCTTCCAGCTTGACCTTTATGACTACTGAGGTCCAAAGGTGGAATGCACGCTTTAACGCTTTTTATCATGTATGACTCTTCCATTTTATTAGGAACACTACTCATGGATCTTCTATTAATTAAAGAAAAGTATTTTATTATTTTAGTCGGCAAACTTTGTGTCGCTAACATTGAAACTTGCAAATGCAAACGAAAATACAGTGTACGGGTCAGTCGGTCTAACTAAACAAAATTTAAAAAAACATCAATCAAATTCAAATGTCACTATCAAAAAGAGATCAAAAAGGTAAAGTCGGAACCACACTTATGTGGCGTGGCGTGTCGTGGCGCCATATACTATAGTAATCTTTGGTGGCGCCTTCTGACGCAGTTGATTGGCTACTAAAGGCCTACGCAGACCGGGACGGCATGGCAAGGGATTATTTTTTTCCCTAATGGACATTCAAACGTATCGATATAGAATACGACATAAATTGCTATGCTTTAAAATGATGCCGTGGCATCGAAAGGGATTTCAATGCACGGCATTGAAAAACTCGCCACGGGCTTCCACGGTGGGATGCCGTGGCGTACTGTGGTAGGCAACGGTATGCCAAGGACTCCGGCGCTCGTTATGACATACCGCGGAGTGAGGCGGCCGTGGCAAGCCGACGGAATGCCGCGGTATCTAAGAGGTTAGTGTGCGCTGATTGACGGCAAAATCCCTTGCCATGCCGTCCCGATCTGCGTAGGCCTTAAAGTGGCTACAAAACACGTTGCGTTATGACATAGGCTGGCACAGAGTCGTTTGATTGCGCCACGACACGCCACGCCACATAAGTGTGGTTCCGACTTAACATTTTAATTGCGTTGCGTTCCACGGTTTACCATGCGCGAGATTTGTAGCATTCTTATTTTAATGCCTTGTACACACCGAGCACGAATGGGCATTGAGAAATAAAATTGCGCAAGATTGTCTTAGCAATATTTGTGTTCTGGGCTACCTAAATCGTGGCAATCGTGAATTTTCGTAGCAGGGTTTTAGTTTTTACTCGTTACAGGTACGGAATATTGAATACAAAGACCCAATCGAAGAGGAATGGGAAAAATTCCAGAAGGAAATAAAAGAAGAAGCGACCGCATCTGCAGAAATTATTGCTGGAGAACAGGAAGAAGCAACAGCTGAACGACAAATTGATGAAATCGATGAACAAATTAGAATTTGGTCAAAGTTGGTACAATTCCATCAAATACCTACTTATTTCTTAACAATTTCGTAGGATGAAATTCTGATGACTTCTTATTTTTACAGAGTTTTGGACCTCGAGCTAAAAAAGGATGAAACTAAAAAATCTAAACAAGATATGGAGAAAATGAGCGAAGACGATCAAGGAGATTCAGATAACGAAGATGATATTGATGAATTCTTAGACTGGCGAGCGAAGAAGTCGTATACATAACACATTTGGTCCTATTATAATATATTAAGTTTTAACATAGGTTTGTGGTTTTATTTGTAACGTATCTACCCTACTGTTACTTTGATAGTTAATGGCTGTGCTTGATGGAACCAAGTTTCGCGACAGTTGGTGCTTAACATTATCGTATTACTTTGAGAGTAGATGTACAGCAAAAGGAAAGGTGGCAATTTTAACCCCTTTATAACCAGTGAAACAAAAGTTGAGAAAAAATGCAAATAATCTTGCACAACTTGTGAATATCTTAAATTTATCAGTTGATTGCAACTTGCAACATTCCATACTTACTAATAGTAGTTAGCAGCGCCATGTTCTAGCAATAAAAACATTGCTGCTGGATGTCAGAGTATCTAATCCATAATAGTAGTTTATGAAACTGTTGCATAATGAGGGGTATTAAAACATGAGTGTGTGTTTAAAAACCGAGCCGTAGGCGAGGTTTTTAATAGCTTTCACACGAATGTTTTAATACCTAGTTATGTGCAGTTTCATACACTACTTT
The DNA here is from genome assembly GCA_964057195.1 of Orthosia cruda. Classification (NCBI taxonomy): domain Eukaryota; kingdom Metazoa; phylum Arthropoda; class Insecta; order Lepidoptera; family Noctuidae; genus Orthosia; species Orthosia cruda. Next base: position 34,837,817 of record OZ059830.1, on the reverse strand, counting down.
ATCTACACTCATAAATTGGGATTGAACCTACTAAATACCTCTTTTTGTATTTTCCATGCCATAAAATCGTGATAGCATTTGTCACATACTGATCTCAACTTTGCTGGTAATAAATTAAGAGCAATTTCCTTCGCCGCATCTAAAATATCGGGCGGAGTCAAATTTTCTTCACATTCACACATACATTCATATCAGACATTTTAAACAATAATTTAAATAACTCATAAAATTCAGTACAGCAAAACTTGCAAAACGTATGAATATGAATGGCGCCAAAACCCAGCACATCATCGCATTAACCGCGCATGCGCTAAGGCTTAGCACGCACTGCGATCTTTATTCCCGCGATTTTTTTTGCCCATGGAATTGTATGAAGTTGTTCGCATTGCGGTAAAGAAATCGTGCGGAAATAATACCGCAAGAAATCCGTGTTTTGCCACAGAATCCACCGCACCACGGCGCGATTTTTTTTCGCCCGATTATTTTGAGCTCTATGAACAGGTAGAAGGAAATAAAATTCGCGCGAATAAAAATCGCAGTGCGTGCTAAGTATAAAGCGGGCATTGTCATAGACAATTTAAAATTGAAATCAAATCTTTTTATAATAGGTACTATAAAATGGCATTACAAAAAAATAATTGATGGAAACTCCTTAGTGATTAACTTCTTGGATTTGTCCTGTATCGTAATAGAAAAAAAATTGTTTTATAGCATTATTTTGTTAGAGAAATAGTGTTATAATAAGATTCTATTTTTAAATTTCGGTATTGTGTTTATAAAGTATGCCAATATAAACTCGATTTGAATTTTATAATTCGAATATTACGATATGAGAGTAGATAAAATACTTTATGGTTGTCCCAACTTATGTGCTCGTCTCTGACAGCGCGGGGTGTTGTGCTTCACTTCGCGTCGGGCGGTGCGGCCCGCACTATATTCAAACATGGCGTTGAATCAGAGTGTTTACGGAGATGCGATTTGCGTTTGCTTGAGATGCAGATGGAGCCCGCGGACGGCACCCGCAGCGTCGCACGCGCCAATACTAACAATTTTGAACATATAGCGATACCCGCTACTGCGCCTAAAGCGGCGCTCTAGAACCGGCGGCACCTCCTGCCAGTTTTGTTTGGAAATCCCTGCGCGCGACGCAACGTGAGCCACCGTCAGCAATGGAGTACGACATCATCGATATTTACCCGCCGCGGGCGCAGTTGTGGGCATCGCTACTCTTCACGCCCCGCTCAACGCACCGCGTCTTCATAAATAACTAGAGGACGCCTCGCGGTTTCACCCGCATAGTTCCCGTTCCCGTGGGAATACAGGGATAAAAAGTAGCCTATGTCACCCGGGGATAGAGTAGCTTCCCAACAATGAAAGAATTTTTGAAATCGGTCCAGTAGTTTTGGAGCCTATTCGGTACAAACAAACAAAAAATCTTTCCTCTTTATAATATTGGTATAGATATAATATAAGGTAGTCTGTGATAAATAACCATGCCATATGTTTGTGTTTGCGCGTATGGTGACGCGGGCCGCTACACGCATACGAACTTTATGCATAAAATATTGATCTAAGGTTGTCTGGCTGGTAGATAACATTGTCAGAGATAGACCGCCGAAATATGGTTATGAATTAAGTTTTAATTAACGATAACTCGATCGATATAGGTACAGTATTTGGGCGCACGGTTGGCGCAGTGGATGAGCACCCACACGCACCCACGATATAGTTCTCGCCAAACTTCTTGGCCCCCCCTAAAGTTGGATACAATGGCTGCGCAGAAGTAAATCTCATACAAAAATAGCACCGTTACGTGCGTCGCGCATCCGGGAAACCATCTTCAGGGCGGCCAAGAAGATTGGCGAGGGCTATACAGGAGAAGTTTCTTTCTAGTGTGGGGCAAGGATAAAAAAAAAATGTATGCGGGTATTCCCCGTAGGTGGCGTGACAACGGACTGAAAACGATTCTTTGATTTACTTGGGCCCTATGGGCGTTTCAGAAATCTTCCGCAACATCACAGATAATATAATACTAGCATACAGATGCCTCATCCCATACAAAGAAACCGTGCCGACGTAACTGACGTTTTTCATCTGATTAATCTTGTTATTAATGTTAAGTACATCAATCGCGTTCGATCCCGTTTCACGGCAATAGATGGTGTTAGCAGCGAGTTGCAAGTAAAATGATTTACTAGGTTCGAATATATTTTTATCTTTAAATTCAATGAAGGTTCGTTTTACAGTATTTTTTTGCACGTTTTTAAAGTTTTTTTGCACCAAAATGTGTTACAATGCAAATTTTAATAATCGTGTGGAATGCCACAGAAATTTAAAAATGCGCCATCTATTGGCATCAATTTTAAATGATACGTTCAAATAATCTTTCAAATGTGAATTAAGAGCCCAATATTCCATAATTTTGTACTTAGGAGAGTCGATTAAACAAGAACATACAATTTTTATGTTCAATTCCAGAAAATGATAATTTTACAAAATTCCATTGAATTGTGTGTACATGTCGCGCCATCTAGTGAGATTTATTTGAACCAAATTTTCTTTATTAGCAATGAGACCCCGTCAACACGCATGTAAGCCCCTATCAATCAATAAAATGAACCCTAAAGTTCTGTCTAACGATTTTCAGAAAGGTATTTCTTTTCTAATTCTTAACACTCAACAGTATCATCTTGAAAATTATAAATAGCAGTGCTAAAGTATGCCTGCATGCAATTAATTACTCTTTCATAATAAATAATCAATCTTTCAATAATTGTTCAGGCTATGTATGTGACCACTACTGCGGTCGCTGCTAGCACAGACTACTTAGAGATACTACGTATGCTGCTAGCACCGTTATTTCTTGCTCTGTGTGGGTAGGGCACATAGCTGGGGGTGAGGCAAGACGAGAGAGTTACAAGTTAGATGATACTCTACAAAACCGAAATCTTCGCTTCATTGTCCCATTAACCTCGCTTTACCATAAACACGCCTTTAGATGTGCATGAGCACCGGTTAGTCCCAGCTCTATTAATAGTTATCTGTGGTAGTGACTTGACAGATTCCAGATTATCTGGATGTCATCGATAAGAATACAGTGTTCCCCCCTTACCATATTTTCCCCTAGAAATAGTAATACTTGAGGTTTATAGAAGTTTATTGGATTTTAGGGCTATAAATTAGGTAGGTTTAGGAAAAAGTTTAAAATAACTATAACTTAACGAGATAAGGAACGGTTTTATTAAAGGTATAGATAGAACTCATATAGTGTGAAAATTACAGAGGTACTTGTGGCCAAGTAATAAGACCCACTCAAGTTCATCCGTGGGCGCACCATCCATCACATACCGAGACGCCTCCATAACTCGGCAAGCACTTTAAGCCGTTTTTGCCAGTTGTCACCTATATTACTTTGACAGTTATTACGATAATAATATTGATAAACCTGAGGCACCGTCCTAATACAACGCGATCAACGCACGAGCACGCGACTGTCGCGTTCATTTGTTAAACATCTACTCTGTCCACATTTTGAATATTATAATTAATATTTAGATCTTTACCAAAGACTTCGTATCAAACGAAGTCTTTGGTAAAAACGCATTATTTTTGTTTTTTGTATGTTTATTTGCAAGTTGTTAGTATTTAGCCAATTTATTGTAATTTTAATAGTGTAGTTTATATCATTTTCATAACTTTCATTATTGACGCACTTTAAGAGTGCTGTACTATCGTCGGCAAACAGTACCATGGGATGGTGGATTTGGTGCGGGAGGTCATTAATGTAAATTAAAAATAACGGAGGCCCAAGAACGCTTCCCTGGGGTACACCGAATTTAATTTCACTATTGGAAGACACGTATTTTTGTTCTAATTTAGACTTTACGCATACTTTGTTAATTTGTGTCATCTGTTTGCGACCGGATAAATATGTTTTTATTAGGTTCACTATATTACCTCGAATGCCTTAGGCGTTTAGTTTTTGAAGCAGTATGTTATGGTTAACATATTCGAACGCTTTCGACATATCTGTATATATAGCGCATATAGGCGTTTTACTATCAACATTCGACATCATCATCATCATATAAGCCGAAAGACGTCCACTGCTGGACATAGGCCTCCCCCAAGCATCGCCACTTTGACCGGTCCCGTGCGTCTCGCAACCAGCGTATCCCTGCAACCTTCACCAGGTCGTCGGTCCAACTGGTGGGAGGCCTTCCAACGCAACGTCTTCCGGTTCGCGGTCGCCACTCCAGAACCTTTCTGCCCCATCGGCCGTCCGTTCTGCGAACAATCTGCCCTGCCCACTGCCACTTATGTTTGGCAATTCTTCGGGCTATGTCGGTAACCCTGGTTCTCTTGCGGATCTCTACATTTCTGATTCGATCACGCAAGGAATCTCCGAGCATAGCCCTCTCCATTGCCCTTTGGGTGACTGTAAGCTTTCTGATGAGGCCCATTGTAAGCGACCACGTCTCAGAGCCATAAGTCATCACTGGCAACACACACTGGTCATAGAATTTCGTCTTGAGACACTGTGGTAATTTAGACGAGAAGATACCGCGCAACTTCCCGAACGCTGCCCAGCCGAGTCGGATTCGACGGTTGACCTCTTTCTCGAAGTTGGCCCTACCCAACTGGATCGTTTGTCCCAGGTACACATAGTCGCCCACAACTTCGAGTGTATAGTCTCCGACCTTAATAGGAGTGGGTGTAACATGGGCATTCAGCATCACCTTGGTTTTGTCTATGTTCATCCTAAGACCCAGTCTTTCGGAAGCTCTACCGAGGTCATCGAGCATTATACTGAGGTTCTCCATGGTCTCAGCTATAACCACTATATCGTCGGCAAACCGAAGGTGAGTGATGTACTCGCAATTGACGTTGATGCCTAGCCGTCTCCAGTCCAGAACCTTGAAGACGTCCTCCAGTGTAGCGGTGAACAGCTTCGGAGATATGACGTCTCCCTGTCTCACACCTCGCTGCAAATGTACGGGTTCCGAGGTCTGATCCTGAAGTCGAACTGACATGGTGGCGTTTTTGTATAAGCACTTCAACACCTCGATGTACCGGTAGTCAATTTGGCACCGTTGGAGAGAATGCAGTACAGCGCAAGTCTCGATCGAATCGAAGGCTTTCTCGTAGTCATCATGTCAGTCATGTTTCAGAGCCATCCTAATCTCATACAGGCTGACGTCCGGAATGTCTTCGGTATAGTGTCGGGTCAATCTAGCTCTAGGGTCACTGGCTAGATTCGCGATGGGTTTACTGGTTGACGTGTACAACTGCCCATAGAATCTCTCGATCTCCCTCAGAAGCTCCGGTTTGGCGGATACGATCCTGCCATCATCGGTCTTCATTTTCGTGAGCTGGATCTGCCCAATAGACAGATCTCTTGCAAAGACCTTGGAGCCCTTATTCCGCTCAATCGCGTCTTTAATACTTTCGGTATTAAAGCGGCGGAGATCGCTTTTCAAGGACTTTGAGATCCGTCTATTTAGCTGCCGGTATTTCAACGCATCGTCTGAAGACTGCAGAATCATATCACGCCTCTCCTTCATGAGCTTGAGAGTAGGACCAGAGAGCTTTCTGTTCCTATCTGTACGGCGGGTCTTGAAAAACTTAGACCCGACCGTATGGACAGCTTCCACGAACCCATCGCTGTATTCGTCCACGGAGCTCCCTAGGCACTCGAAACGATTCTGGAGTTCGAGTTGAAAGGTTTTGGACCTGGATTTGTGCTGGACGGAGCGTGGAATTCATCAGTCGAGACCTTTCAAGCTTGACATTAATGTTCAATGTGCCTCTTACCAAGCGGTGATCGCTCCCGGTTTTCACCGAGTTGATCACAGAGACATCATTGAACATTTGCTTCTTGGTTGACATTATGAAGTCGATCTCGTTTTTAGTTGCACCATTGGGGCTTTGCCTTTGAAGGAGTTCATCATGTAGAGGCCCTCCTTTTCCATAAAACTGGCCAGTAGGTGACCCCGGTGGTTCCGACGTCCAACTCCAAATTGCCCCACTTGCAGCTCATCCTCGTCTCGTTTGCCCAGTTTCGCGTTGAAGTCCCCCATGACAACGGTGAAGTGATTTTTGAAACCTTGCATGGCTCTGGAGATATCCTCATACATGGTTTCTACCTCGTCATCGAGGTGTGCCGAGGTTGGGGCGTAGACCTGTATGACCTTCAGTGAATATCTTGAGGATATTCTGAGTATAAGGTACGAAAGTACACTCTGGTCGACACACTCTCGATCTTCACCACGTTGTTCACAAGGGTCTTGTGGACGATAAAACCGACACCACCCTGGGACTGCCGGTCACCCTCTCGGAAATAGAGCAGGTTACCGGATTTGAGGATTATCGAGACCTCCCCCTCTCTTCGGACTTCAGATAACCCTATAATACTCCATCGCAACCTGCTCATATCCTCTTCGAGTTCGGTGATCTTCTCGTCGGTCCTAAGTGTGCGCGTGTTGTACGTTGCCAGGTCCAGTCGTCGGTGATTGTTGGGGTAGCCGGATCTCGTCCGGAGGTTCTTAGCACCCCTTACCATGCCGTAACCTCGACCGCTACCGTAGTCGAGGGTAGGCAGGCTGTCGGGCACTTGAGGCCATTTTTTATTTGTGCTATTCATAGGAGGGTTTTGTCATAATCGCCACGCATGGCAGGCGGATTGGCGACCGCAGTATGGTGGTTATAGAAGTACAGAGAACGCTGCTGCCCATTTTCTGGTTTATACCTTAGTAGCCTCTTACGACACCCACGGGAAGATATGGGATGGTGAAATTCTTTACGTCCGTCACCATACGGTACATTTCACATAATAGCACAACATTCGACATAATAGTATTCAACAGGTCAAAAATTGCCGTGTTTATATTCCTATTTTTCCTGAACCCGTATTGCTCATGGCATAGTACATTATATTTAGTCAGGAAAGATGATAACGATTCATAAATGACTTTTTCTATTATTTTAGGCATATAGTTCTAACTAGTTGTAACTAGTTATTGTGTTGTTGTAAATAGTTATTTGACTCATGGTAGGAAAATTTACAAAAAATGAGAGAACATTAATGTGTTGGTATTCTTTACGTTTTAAGTTAGAAGTTTTATTTTATTTTCGGCAATTCAAGCTTCTGTAGGCCAAGCAAATGACATTCCTGCTGTAGAACTTTATCAATACGTTAATAGCACCACTCCACTATTTCCCTGAAGATTACCAAGCAACATAATCAGATTTACTTTGACTGGTACATAACATAACCTATAAATTTGTATAGCCTTTTCCCAGATTTTTTAGCGTTGTATTTTTGGGCAACAAATGAACACTGTGGTTGGTACATCCTGGTACAGCACACAGAGGCATATTTCGAGAAAATTTAATGAATGATAGGTTACAAAATGTATGGATTTGACAGCTTTCAATAGCCATGCACCACGTCACGTTATCGTGAAAAATGGCAGTTCACATCCCCATTCATATTGTTGTAAAATAACAATGGTATCGGTATTGGATTTCACAACGATAGGGAAAATCTATAATCAAAACGTGGCAACACCAAAATAATGACAGTTTTGGCTTTATTTTGACGGCAAAATAAAATATTGAATTTGTAAAATTTGTTTTGTCCGATTGTTGTCTTCGTGAAATCTTTAAATTATTTTCGCACTTTTTCATATCGATATCGATTAGAAGTAAATTCTCAAGAAGTAAAATGCCAAGTGAAGACACTGAACAGTATCGGGAGTTTATAGGTCTACTGAATAGAGAAGAAAAAAGACCGGCTGCACTAAATGAAATTAAAAACTTTCTTACTTTAAAACCTGCTGGTGAGGCAGTCGTTACAATAAGAGATGTTGGAATATCTGAAATCGTTGAATGTCTCAATGTCACAAATCCGTATGTCATCTTTTTCTAGTTTTCTCGTTATGTACACTATTCGTTTTCCTACTTCATATTTTAAATTGTTATTATTTTACAGAGCTCATGTTGACTTAACATGCGATGTCCTGAAAATATGTTTCGACAAATTTCAAGCTGGAGATGTGGTAAAAAATTTCACAAGTCATATCATGTACTTCATTCGACATGAAAAAAGTTGTGTGAGGAGACTTGCTGTTGATCAAGTCAGTAATATTATTATTTGTAATAATATTAGTTTGTTGTTCAAATGATTGTTAATTTATTCCAAATTAACAATCATTTTTGAGAATAGATATTATAATCTAATTGATGTTTTCAGATACGGAAGGCAATAACTACTGACCCCAATATCCTGCCTGTTCCACAATATATTGATGTGTTTATTGCAACAGCACAACTAGTCAGCGATCCAGATGTGGGTGTAGCCCATGATGCTGTTTTGATAACTTCTAACTTACCAGCTGAGGCTTACCCTAGAGTTTTAGATGAAATGCGGGTTGCACTTGAGCAAAACAGCAGCAGCAAGTGTAACGTTTTTGAGGTGGTTACATGACAATTAAATTTAAAATATCTATAATTTTATTTAACTGTCCTTTTTGTTTAATTGAAGTTCTAAACAATAGCATCTTTTCAGATTGTTGTCCATATCTCATCAAAGTCATATGAGTTGTTTAAATTATGTGCTGACATGAAATATATTGATTTCATGATATCGGAATTGCAAACAGATGATGTACTCTACCAAGTGAACATACTGGAATTGTTATCAAGATTGGTAATCAAACCCCATGGCATCAATTATCTTGTGAAGAATGGAGAACTTCAGAAGATTTTAGTTCATGCTACAGAGCTAAAAAATAATCCACTGCGTGGGTTATTAGTACCAAGTAATACTTTAGTATTTGTTTAAATTATAGTTCCTTATGGTGTTGGACATAAAGAATTTCATCATTCCATATCTTCCTGTAGGTGTTGTAAGAGGCGACTAAGAGAAACATCAGATTATGGGCAGCTGCATTCTCTGTGCACTTTAACAACAAACTGCGATAACCAACCTGCCTGCCAAGCGTGGCGATTATGGCAAACCCCCAAATTGAAATGAATAGCACAATGGAAAAACAGCCCCTAGTGCCTGGCAGCATGTCTTCCCTTAACTACGGTAGTGGTCGAGGCTATGGAGTGGCAGGGGGTGCAAAGAATCCCCAGACGAGAGCTAGCTGAGCAGTTTACAATGGAGTATCATAGGGTTATCTGAAATCCGAAGAGAGGGGGAGGACTCGATAATCCTTAAATCCGATAACTTGCTTTACTTCCGAGAGGGTGACCAGTAGTCCAAGGGTGGGGTAGTCGAAAGACAAACGATGGCCAGATCGTATCCGCCAATTCAGAGATTCTGAGGGAAATCGAGAGATTCTATGGGCAGCTGTACACGTCGATCAGTAAACCCGTTGCGAATCTAGCAAACCGATACTGAAGACATCCCAGACGTCTGCCTGTATGTAATTAGGTTTTTTCAAATATCTGTAGGTCATACAAATATTTGTTCCGTGCGGGAACAAATATTTGTATGACCGGCGAACCCGCGTTACGCAGCGCAGTAGTCAATCGCTCAACCACTGCGCCAACCGTGCGCCCAAGGATGGCCGAACTTCTGTAGGCATGTGGAAAACCGGTACTTAAGGTCCTTCCGAAGCTGTTTGACTCCGTCATACTCGAAGGGAAAACGCCACAGGCATGGTGCAGGGGTGTGGTGGTTGGTACTCTTCTTCAAGAAGAGTGACAATGTCCGGTTGCAGAATTATAGGCCCATCTCACTTCTTAGCCATGTTTACAATTTGTTTTCAAGGATCATCACGTATCGTCTCGCGCGCAAGTTTGACGATTTCCAGCCTCCCGAACAAGTCGATTTCGAAAATGCTTTTGCACCGTAGACCACTTACATACCTACGCCATACACCTTGTGTGTTTAAAGTTGACTACGAAAAAGCCTTCGATTCGATCGAGACTTGGGATGAACTGCAGTGTCTCCAATGGTGCCAAATCGACCACCGGTACATCTAGGTGTTGAAGTGTTTGTACAAATCGCCACCTATCCTTCTGCAGCGAGGTGAGACAGGGAGACGTCATATCGGCGAAACTGTTCACCGCTGCATTGGAGGATGTCTTCTGGACTGCAGAGGGCTAGGCATCAACGTCAATGGCGAGTACATCACTCACCTTCGGTTTGCCGACGATATAGTGCTTAAGGCTGAGACCATGGAGGACCAGTCCTTAGTGGACCCCCGAAAGAGTGGGTCTTAAAATGAACATGGACAAAACCAAGGTGATGTTGAATGCCCATGTTGCACCCACTCCTATCAAGGTCGGCGACTCATGTTCTGGACGATTATGTCTACCTGGGGCAAACGGTCCAGTTAGGTAGGGCCAACTTCTAGACAGAGGTCAACCGTCGAATCCGACTCGGCTGGGCAGCGTTCGACTTTTCTTTCTCGTCCAACATACCACAGTGTCTCAAGACGAAAGTCTATGGACGTCTTTCGGCTGAAATAATGATGATTTGTTAAAATATTCTCAATGAAAATATTGTAATTAAGTCTGAAATAATTATTGTTGTTGGCTTGAATTGACTGATCTGGGTGACTGGTTGTATTTATGATCTAATCATTGATATATGTTTTATCTTCAGGTTATATGAAGTTCTTTGGATGCATTGCCCACACCTACCCTAAAGAAATTTTCGAAAAACATTCTGTTGTTTTTGATAACCTATTTGAAGCAATTCAATCCGGCGATGCAACCATTTTGCCAGTTGCTCTGGATACTTTAGGATTTATTGGGACAACTGTGGAAGGCAAATTGTGTTTAGCTGCACTAGGTAGGTATAATTATAATAGTTTTTCTTGGAAGTGCTTCATGGGCAATTTATCTAAATTAGTATTACAATATTTATTTTTATTTTTAGGCAGCAAATATACGAAAGCTGTGGACATAGTCAGTCAGCTCATCAGAAATAGTGACACTGAAACCAAAATTCGCGCCTTACATTGCTTTGCTGGTCTAATGAGCGTAGATAACGATCCTGCAGTGTCTAATACTAATCCTGTAGACCACAGGGTTACATTGATGACCCGCGAGTGGTTCAGAACATTGGACCCTAAGCCTATGGAAACATTATTTGATATCTGCAAAAATCCATTTCCTGATATAAAACAAGCGGCATTTATACTACTGGATGCAGTATGTCAACACCAATGGGGTGAAGAAATGGTTGCTCGAAGTGCAGGTAATTTATTCCTAATAATAAATTAAACCAAATCACCTTAAAATTACGAAAGTCACATGCATGTAAAATTATAATTTCTGTTGATTTCAAGTATTTATATTTTACCTGCTTCTGCCAGCGGCTTCGCCCGCGTGAAAATAGAAAATTATCCCGAGGGAACATAATCCAGGGATATATGCCTGACTATAATCAAACACACACTCACAAACTTTCGGCTTTATAATATTAGTAAGATAAGATAGTATCTTATTGGCAGTTGAATCATACAACCATTTTTAGTTTAATTTTTATAACTTAAGAACTTCAAACCTTGGAGCCTTAACTAATACTTAATTAAAAAACAGATGTTTAATAAATTAATTAATCTTATTCCTACATTTTCAGGATTTATTGAATTCCTTCTGGATCGGTCAATAGTTTACACGAAAGAAACCAATGAAGCAAAGTATGATGTTATCAAAAGGCTGGCTCTTTCACCTGCATTTGATACTGTAATCGTTGGGAAACTTAATACTTATGTTGAACAAGGACCATTTTATTCTGAAAGTCAGCTGGAAGTGGCAATTGAAGAAGGAGAGTAAACTATTCTGTTTTAAACTACATTTTTTTTATGTAAAGTCATTACAGTTTCTGTAATATTTTTTTTTATTCAAAAACAATAGCACAAAATCAATAATAGTTAGGCCCCACAGAAAAACAAACAACAAAAAATACTTCAAGGTTGTTAGTAACATGACCTATGTTAATACTACTAAAGACAATGTGGTCTTTATAAGATGCCTCATTAAAGGGGTTCTCATCATGCCTGACAAACATGTTGTACCTCCTCAACAACCCAAAAAGAAGCCTGTACCGCCAATGCCCTGTGTTCCAGTTCTACATCAATATCATCCCTAAGATTGTCAGAATGAAATTTCCAAGGTATTTTAACTAATTTACTCTAATTATGACGAATTACTGACATTTACTGGACGTTTCTTACCAACAGCCTTAAAAACCATGAGTTCAGTCATTATACATCAACCCATGGCCAGCTGCACAGTTCTCATAGATTTTTATCAGAAGGTTTTCTGAGAGCACAGACCAAGGAAACCACCAGCACCATATTATCCACGTGGCTTATATTGTTGAAACACGCACCATCAACGAAACACCCCAGTCATAAAAGATTAATTCATAGCAAAACAAGCTTGAATATTAAAAAAACAAAAAATAATTAAACTTGATTTAAATTTGAGGAGGTGGCTTTGTAATATAAGGCATAACCCTGTCAAGGGAGGGAGGCTACAACACAGTTGGTCTATTCAGTTGTATTGTTTGAAATTTGAAAGTGTAATGACTTTTTCAAAATAATAATATAACCCTTGTATTTGTTGAATTTAAAAGATATAGTATCTGTTTTGGTTTCAAATATGAACATTACTTTTTTTTTATTAAAAATATACAAAATCATTTCCTTCTTTTATTTTTCATAGGTGTTGTAGTCTTCGCTGCTGCTTTCCTTTTAGTTGCCTTTGCCTTGCTGCCACAGCCATATTTTGCAGCTAAGTCATCAATAAAGGAGTCAATTTGTTGAGCTCTTGATTGTTGTTTCTGTTTTATCATAAGTTCTAGGCTGTTAGGGCCTGAAAAATAACATTAATTGAATATTGGTATCTAGGTTATATTAACAGTACATAGAAAAAAAAAAAACATTTTAAGTATTGCCAAGGGGTATTCAATTACTGGGTTGTGGAATTCAGATAGGCAGTTGCTCCAAGTAAAATACTGGCACTCAGCTAAATCCAGTTAAGACTGGAAGCCGATACATAGTTGGAAAAGGCTAAACAGATCGATTAATAGAATAATTTCTAATAATGTTGATAGGAATAATTGGAACAGAAATAAAACTATACCTGAATCTATTTTTAATTCCTTTTGCATTTCTTCAGCAAGTTTAGCTTCCTTTTTCTCTTTAGCAATTCTTCTGAGCCGCTTTTTAGCTGGTTCATTAGTGAATATTTTGTATTCTGGTACTTCTCCATTCTTGATCATTTCCTGAAATAATATATTGGAGAAACTATTTATAAGTATAATATAACTATAATAGCATCAAGCTTATTATATATATCTTTATTGATTTAAATGAGTAAACTATGCTGGTTATTATAAAGCAATTTGTATCCTTTACATTGAGAAGCTCCCTAATTCTTGGTTCTTGGTCAGTCCTTGCAAATTGTACATGATCCACAATGTAGTCCATGTCACCCTTGGCAGTTAAATAAACTTGCTTGATATCCTCTTTTTCAACTGCTGAGCCTGAGAAATTAAGAGTTTAATAACTATTCAACATAGATGGGATTTATATTTTCTTGAGTATACTTAAATCCTTTGTATCAGAAATAGTTTATCTTTAATACTTACCAACATATTCTTTCTCATAAGCCCTGATATCTTCATCAGTGATTTTCTTAAACAAGACACTCCAGTAACCAGACCAGTCTCTATCTTTTATAACGTTAAAATCATCATCGTCTACGCATTTGGTCTCATCGTATATGGCCCTTTTGTCTTTGTCAGTGAGAATGGCATGAATACTTCCCAGAACTTTAAATTTTTCAGTTGCTTCAAGTTTTTCATCTTCTTCTACTCTGTCTGGATGTACTTTAAGTGACAACCGATGATATGCCTTCTTCACTGCAAATGAAAATTTTCTTTTAATATACAAATCTACTATTATACTCTTCTGAGCAAATGTGATACCATTTTTATATTTAAATACTGGAATAGGAAGCTGTTATTTTTTTTATATTCTCAATATGTTTTGGAAATAGCAGTAATACTACCATGATTTTAAGAAAACAATGCCCTTTTTTAGTCAGCTATTTCAGCAGGAAACAGCAAGTGTCATGGAAACAACCAAAAAGTTTAAACTGTAAGTGAAGTTGAGGAAGTGACAATTAAAAAACAGCTGGGGCTCCATATATTCTACCAACTCGTACAATAAGTACAATACAAAATATGAACATTATTGGCAAAAGATGAATTTGTATAGAATTTGGTTCTCACCTTCTTTGTCTGAGGCAGTTTCGGGAATTTGCAAAACTTCATAGAGGTTCGAGGTTTCGAAGTATTTCTCGCATAATTCCAGGAGACCCATATTATTATTCAAAAGGTGAGAAGACAGGAAGGCAGGTGTTCAATTCGAATTTCTGATTATCAAAAGTCAACCAACAAACGCGCCAAATTGACCGGTAACCTGAGAGTATCTCTAACGTCAAGTCAATGTCAAAACTTCAAAAGTGACATTTATACAATGTTGCCAGATGTTTGAGCATGTTCGTTCGGTGCCACAGAGTAGAGTTCTATGTATGGATGTAATAAGTACTACTGTACTCTGATTTAAATGAACGATATAAAACGGGCGGCGCATGGACTAAGACTACTTGTCCGTTCTTCTCCACGCAGGCTTTTCCGAACGCATGGTAGAATCACTTTACTAGATCCAGCCTTAGTTGTCCCCCCAGCGATATGTCGACCCCAACTAGGGTAGCCCTCAGCGTTGTCACTTAGGTTTAGTATTTTGAGCCTGGCTGGTAGGCTAAGAGGTTAGTCTCCACAGGGTAGCCCGGTTAAGCAGAAGACGGTCACTTTGTCCGAACTGCGAGTCGTCACGTATATAAGGACTAAGACTAATGCCACACTAATGCTTATAAATCGTGAAAATCTAAGAAGTCCGATGACGTTTCTCATTTTACATGCTGCGATAACATTGTACGTAAGAAATTGAAAAATAAAATTCATAATCATCATTAATTACTATGTTACCTATATAACAACGAGTATAGTTCTCGCCAAACTTCTTAGCCACCCTGCAGTTGCTTTTCCGATGCACAAGGCGCGGCCATCACACAACACAACACATCAAAGCCATTGTTGCCAACTTTAGGGCGGCCAAGAAGTTTGGCGAGAACTATAATGTTATCATTCGTAAGCATCAAGTTTAATTATTATGTCCTATCATTATTCTTATTGACTATAGTTTTAAATATTTTTATAAAACACATTAAAAAAACATTTTAAAATAGAGGCTCACCGGTATCGGGAACTAAGTAAAAGTTAGTCGGCGGTCAGGGCAAATACGAGCTGTGTCCAGAAGTACAGCTTTCTGAATGAGGCCCTTGACCCAGTCGCCTAATGAGAGCCTCCTAAGGTGTTGGTCGAGGCTCGTAGCCATGTATGAGGCACCGAGTCATAGGCCTTCTTATAATCTATCCAATATGTCGACATATCCTTTCGGGAATGCCGAACCTGTTGGGTTATGGCCATATCAATAAGGAGTAGCTCTTTAATACCGCGGGACTCATTTCTATACCCATTATGAGAGACCGACATGATGGAATTATCGTCGAGGTGGTTATTAATTTCAGCTCTCTAAATGGAAGTAAGAACTATAAAGACCGTCGGTAAACATGTGATGGGTCTATAATTTTTGGGTGCCGCGGTGCTACCAGATTTTTGGAGCAGGTGGGTAACTCCTGTTGTAAGGAACTTGGGTAGCGAACCAGAATCTAAGGCTGCCTGGTATTCAGATGCATAACGACCTAACCTTTGTAGCCATTTTATCCAAAAGTTTTGCAGCCCGTCCAGCCCTGGAGATTTCCAGTTCGGCAACGGACGGACTGCACGGGCTATACCTTGGAGGCTGATAGCCCCCATTTCTTGTATTGGATCGCACGCTCACTCGGCCTCCAGATTCCATTCACCTTCATTGTGACTGTTAAGCACCGATCAGAGCCAAGACCAAGGCTCTTAGAGCAAGGTTATTTTGAGTGTGCGTAAGTGACAGATGTATATGCCTTGTATATATCTGTCCCTTTTACACAGTCAAATCATAATAGTTTTGACAAGTAAGGGTAGGGGGGCTGATGCTGCTCCAACATGAATAATATTATTACTTATGTATTTTTATAGTTGTCAAATCCGACTTGTTAGATTGTCACGACTATAAATTAAAATGATTTAGCGCGATAACAATCCGAAAATAATAATCATAATTTTCGAAGTAACTTTAATGAATAAATACAATAAGAAATCATTCCAGATGTTATTTTCAAAGTTTAAACACATATATTTTTTATTTAGTTAATTATTTCGGTTGTGATGACAACTAGTCACACTAGCTATGTCGTCCCTATCCACAGAGGTCACTTCCACTGATACGTCACTTTGTACATGTAGTCAGCTTCCCAATTTGTCTCAAGCCGTATTACGTCTCTTTCCCAACTCGTCCGACGCTTATGTAATAAGTGTACTTAAGCACAAAATATCTAAACAGTTTCATCACAGCAAAATTTTATTAAAAATACTAATATTACTTTTTAGTAAGTAGGTAATCTTATTTTAATATTTAGGAAAAGACTAAATGGCATGTTGAAGTCAAAAAAAAAACTGTAAATTCTTTTTGATAAAAAAAAATTAGGAAGAAATAAAAAAGAAAGAATAAAATGACATCGCCGAAAAACAAAATATGAAATTTAATGACAAAATCCAGCTTTTTTATTGATAATAAGGCGAACAGGCAACCGCACAGCAATTTTATTACAAGCAAATGCTCAAATGAATGTGTAGTGTAGCTGTCTAATACCGTGCTGCCTTTCCACTGGTTTCGTAAACTTTTAGGGATTTTTGGGATAAACCGTCCTTTCCTTTAGAGATATGCGGAACAGGGTGGCTAGTTCCCAAACCTCCATCGAAATGGGAGGATTCTCCGACCTGACGGGTGTTGTGCCTAGTACAGATAACTGCCCAAAGCGGCGACGTTTGTCTCGGACTAAATGTATTCAAATCGCGCCGAAAACTGCTTGCGTGATGCAGGATTTTGTGACGTCTTGTCAATCATTCATTAGTTCGTATGTGGTGACATAGATGCCGCTACAGTCCAACAACATACGGCTGAGAATACTATACGCTTACTGAGTGTCAAGGTTACCTGTTACTGCACGCTGGGTTAGCAGCATCCTTTAGTCATAAGTACTTCCATCCCGTTTACCTTCCTATTATCCTCTTGCCTCTTGTTAAAATTTTAATCTCAAAAAGCTATTGGTATCACTCGTTCATTTGCAGTCTTGTTCCACCCACTGCTGAGTATAGGCTTCCTCCCTGTTGTACCATGATGCCCTGCAGCCGAATTGCGTAAGTGAATTCGGCAAAGGAAACAGTGTGGACCCTTCACAAAAACGACTTTACGTATTGCATATTACACTCTGAAAAGGAAAGGAGATGAATCTTTTCATGACCAATATTTTGAAGTAGAATTAATTGTAAAGAATAATTGTTTTTTCAGTTTATAGTGTATAATGAGGAACCATTATACATTTTTAATTTAAAGCATTAGAAGACCATTAGTTGCAAGTAAAACAAAATTAAATTATGTCCTAATTATTTGGAAATAAATAATCAGGAGGATGATCGTACTCTTTACAAATTAGTTTCGCAATACCGAAAAAGTTGAAAGAAATGATTCTAACTCTTTGAAGGTTCCAAACTGTTTCCTTTGCCGAATTTACTTACGCAATTCGGCTGCTGGTCTGTAAGAGTCTCACTACGTCTATGTGTCCTAAGCATTAACAGAAAGCGATCGACGCGCAAATATACAAAACTCTACTTCTGCATGAAAACCCTTTTTTTCATGAATGTACCTAGTGTTTTTCTTTTGGGATAAACCCACCCCACTATTCTGAGAGAGAGAGATAGATGCTGTGATGAGCATGAAATGAGTAATGAAATGGATGATAATTTCGAACGAAAATGAGCGCGCGAGCGAACGACATTTTTAAAATAAAATTATTTGCATTGTTGAACTACTAATCTATCCTGTATGGAGGCTGTTTTGCAGTTTTCCTTCTTCTTATGGTATTTATTTCCGCCCAAAGATGCGTTAAAATTAGTGTTGGAATATGGAACTTTCGACTCTCGTAGCTTTAAACTATATTTTTTTAACATTTTTGTTTCCATAAAGGGCTAGTTAATGATGAGAGAAATTGATATTTTTTTTATTTTATTTAGAACGTACATCGTCAAACAGTGGAGTAATCTTCAGACTACGTTTGTATGGAAGAATGATCGACTAGTGCAACCTTAACTGTCTTAGATCCCGCAACGAAATTAATCAGAAAAAAAAAAAACATAATTTCACTATCCTCCATATAAGCGGAGACAAGACAAATAAGGCTCAAAGGCACAAAGGGTCGTTTACAACTAGGATAAGCCCCGTTGCCTAGCACCACGGATAAAAAAATCTCATTAATATTAAAGGGTCCTAACATTGTGACCTGTTTATTTTGGACGCCAATAATAGGTATAGCAAAAACGATTGAACGCACGGCAATTTGTTCTAGTTTCCACAAGGTCCGTTTAATAAATAACTCCATATGCAGCCTATACTAACCAACATAATATTAAGTTCATTCTGCCAAAGAATACACTCCCATAAGATGATAGATAGTCAGATGTAGAACTTTGACATAAAGGCGATGCAACAAGCTTGAAGGAAAATAATTCACTTTTAAAATTACCATGTCCTGTTAGAAATTGGGCAACACAGTGATCCACCTCCAGCCACGACACCTTCACCACCTTCCTGGCCAACCGCTCACGAACGGATGCAAATAATTGGTGGAGGGGTCGGCCCTTGATGGAAGTATCCCACCTATATTGCCATTCGGATAAAAGTTCCTCTCAGACATCAGTCTGTGATTTAAATAACCTAGAGATTTTTTTAATATTTTTTTTTACACGGTCTCTGCGTTAAGAAGTCCGCGTCCATGGTCTCTCGTGCGGTGAGTGTTTGACACATTCTTTAAAATTCTAAATTCAAAAACCGGGGTTAGACAGAGCTTCATCCAGACCTTTCTCGTGACATTTTGTAAGCTGCCCCCACTTATCTGGCTGCTGACATTTTTCTAATACCTGCCTAGACAGCGCAAATCTTGTAAGCATTACGATTTTCATACTTAAATAGAATTTTGTAGAAAGCATACCTATCGGTAGGATTATTGCGTAAGAAACTGCAATCCATCAAGTGGTGTGCCTATATTTCTATGAGTCGGGAAGAGATTGGCTGGATGTGATAGGCCGGTTGCGTCTATGCCACACTGTCATTTGGGGTTTTGAGACAATTTTAAACCATCATATTGTAGCACTTTATATACTATAAATCATATTACATTATATCTATTTTTTATATTACTTTATATTATCTATTTTACATATTTTTCAATTTATAAGTTAAGCACACATTTGCACTTTATGACAATATTTTAAGTATCTATTTTATTTACCCACGTCCGTGTGACACTAGCGGGGTGCCAACTGAAAATCAGCGCTTGGTGTCTGACGCCCAGCAAATGCTGAGTTGGTAGCCCTTTCGGTATGGGCACGCCCGGCGCAATTATTCTTAAACCTTGTTTGTACTTTTTTTTACTGTTCTGCTCTGTTACTTTGTGATTTTTGCTGTCGTGTTGTGTCTATGTCGAATAAATGTTTTCTATTATATTCTATTCTATTCAATCAATCAGCAATCATCGCGCAATCAAACGCTTTATGTTATAAAAGTTGGCATTACCTACAGTGTAGGTATGGTGGGTCCTATACAATCGTTGGCTAATCGCTCGTTGTTTGAAAAAAGCACCTATTTAAAAAAAAACGCCATAAGCTTTAAAACGTTTGTATTGAAGAGCAATTATTGCGCAAACGTTTTGCACTTGCAAGATACGTAATAAGCCTGCTAAGGTAAACTTTCTACGTACATACAACCTCTATAACCGAAAACTCTTTAGATTTCTTTTGTATAGCGACAAAATCTCGGGTATTCTTGACAGCTAGTTTTTTTTAACAGAATTTGGTATTTGTTTAATCCGATACACATTTACATTTATTCCCATTATATGCATGGATAATATTAAACTTGCTGCCGGTGATAATAAAAATTGTATATCGTCTAGGCACGTAAATGCCACAAAACTAGATTCAGATCAAGCAGTGATAAGCAATCTCCTAGACATGAAGATCAGTAATTAGGACAAGTTGAACTGACGACACAGATGACTGACGAAAATGAAGCTAAAGGCAAACAAAAATGAAGGAAATAAAGGAAAGAATAGCTCAGTGTAAAAACATTATTGAGTCATTACAGATCGAAATTAACGAAGAAAAAGAAAACTGGCAAAGCAAAGAAAAACACCTAAGAATACTGATTACCAATGCATGCCATCGAATATGTTTGTGGGGTACTTGTCACATACCACCATATACATGTGTATATCGAATATGTGGACAGCAAGCTTAACTGTGGTGAAAACTTAATCGAATATGACAAACGACTTCAAAAATATCTGAATACTCACAATCTTGCACAAATTAAAAGGAAAATTGCTAGTAAAAAGCAAATGGTATCTGAAAATTACCGACTGAAGCTTTTAGAAATAGAAAACCAATGCATTACCAAAATTATTTGCATTGTTGAACTACTAATCTATCCCTGTATGCTGGCTATTTTGCAATTTTCCTTTCATCTTATGGTATTTACTTCCGCCAAAAGATGCGTTAGAATTAGTGTTGAAATATGGAACTTGCGACGCTCATAACTTTCAAATATTTTTTCTTACTTTTTTGTTTTCATACAGAGCTAGATAATGATGAGACAAATTGATATCATTTTTTATTTTGAACATACATCGTCGGAGTAATCGCCAGACTACGTTTGTATGAAAGAATGACCGACTAGTACAACCTTAATAATAGCGGCTAACGATCAGGGGTTTTCTTTACTAACCTTTCGTGTGTATAGGACGTGGGTCCACGCGAGTCACAATGAATTTTCTATCGTTTTGCTGATTAGTGGCACACGGAAGGTTGACGATATCATAATCGTATGCATCATAAGCCAAGCCAGAATGGACAACTGGTCTAAGAAGCAGGTACTGATTAATTGGTTCCAAAAGAATTTGACCACACCGATTATGAGCATTAAGGTGATTCTCCACCAAACTCGGTCGACCTCGATTAGCCTGAGCTGGCTAATTATTGGCTGACTTCCTAAATACGGAACGTTATCAACATTTTTTGACGATCGGCCAAGTTAAAATTTGTGAATTGGTAGAGAAGCACCTTTACCTATCATCCAAGGATCCTCGACGCACAAAGGTACCTATATGGAAGGAAAGATACGCTGACGCTACGAAAGCTTCGTCCGAGTTCATCCTTTTAGTGTCATAATATTCGGTGTCTCCCCTCTCTACCCTTTTAAATTCTTAACATATAATTATCTAACAATTCATAAAACGTAAATTTATTTAAAATTATGTACAAATAACAAAGCATATCTCATATAAATTTGCACACCAAAAATCAAATCAATTACCAAAAACGGGTGTGAAACTCTGATTTCAATAAATCAAAAGCCGAGGAGGACCTCCGCAGAGGACCACACACATCGAGGCACGCGCTTCGAATGCTGCTGACTTTTTATTCTCGCCGCTTGGGCCCTGATCGTGTTCACTCGGGGCTGCTCGGCACCCGATCGGCTCCCGCTCTCACGTCACACACGTCTGCCTGCGCCCGCGCAGTTAGGAACTTGAACTTTATTTTAATAAGATTCCAATTTGTCAATTAGAGGGCATCGCATGAACCAAACAGGTTTGACTCCTTTACACCTTGTATCTTTATGAGTTTCATTTAAAAAGTGCTTTTGAATACCTAACTTGTTGAAGTGGATACAATGCTAAGATTATCAGTTTTTTTTTTATTCCACAGGAAACTTTCTTTGGCTAGCAAATATTGACTATAAGGACTTTGGAAGTAGTATTTTTTTTTTGTTAGAACGAATTTATCAAAAGTAAGGTTCGGGTTATTTCCTATAAGGTGCTTTGATTTCTATTCGACAAAGAAGAGCCCGCATGCTCTAGCTAGGCATAAGCATTCCTTATCTCAAGCCCGCCGTAGATTGAAAAGAGTTGGAAGATATAGGAAGGATTGCATTTTTTTTATCTAGCAGTACCTATGGACCCTGAAATAATAATTAAAGATAGAGAAGACAACTATTGACTTTCTAGCTCATATTATATAATTTTTTTGGGTTCCGTACTCCATCGGGTTTTTTTATGGTTCGTCCCTACACATTCGGCAATTAACTGAATCCACACGCTACCATTTGCAATTAGAATTTCAGGTGTTCATTCCTGATCCTGAAAACAGTTGAATCTTAAATTATTTTGAAGAACATGAAAAAGTTTATTTAGCTCATTGTAAAGAATAAATTGCATTAGGGTTAGATCTATATAGGGCTATCAATTGGAGAAGCCTACGTTCCAATTTTAGTGCCATTGCGTACTTGAATTACGGTTTTAATGTGCATATCTTTATCATCTGCTTTCATCAGTCCTCTGTTACAATCGCATGCCAGTCATCTATACTTTCGGCAACTCTCAATGTGCCTATAAACAAAGGAAAATGAAAGCAATATAATGTGTTAAAATATCAGACATTATTACGCTCCGGTAGCTACGCGCCGGCGATACGAAAGTATGCAAAGTATTTTGGCCAAGCAAGTTTGCGTTTTTGCATCTCAGCAACCTTTAAACTTTGATGTTTTTTTTCGACGGAGTCTGGAATTTATGCGAATTCCGTGTCTCTGGAAAGATATCTTAAGTATTTTAATCCATCTCTAACTAATTGCATACAGTATTTAAATAAATAAGAAGGTTTGAAGTGGGTATTAGTCACTAGGTATCCTTTTTAATATGCAGCGCTGGGTGCGTTCGCAGGAAACCTTGTTTGTTGTCTGAACAGGGAGATATCTCACTTCACCCGCGGCGTGGCTCGACACGGCACCCGTCTATGTGTACGAGCTCGAGAGTTTTATGGAAGAGTAAACAATTTAAAACACTACACGCCGGGCGTATTGGTCCAGCACTCTCCTCCATTAGCCTTAGCCGACACCTCGAGTCGCCGGTCCTTTGACGAAAATGATGTTTGTTCACAAGCGCAGTGACGGAGGTGCGGGCGCGACACTCCTCGCCACTTGGAACAGTTTGCTTTAGCTGCCTTACAGAGGATGGTAATCGGCTTGTCGATCTTGTTTAGTTGTGTATGTGTGGGTAAGTACATGTTTTTTGATAATAACGTCTTCTTGGACTGATTCTGGACAGTTGTGTATTTCAGGAAGTTTTAGAAGGCCTTATAGAAGGCATTGAAAGACAGGTAGTATGTATTCTACAGTAGCATTGCAATATAACAGAAAGGTAATCTGGATGTTGACATACATAACTACTAATTGCCTGTTATGTAAATGTTAGGTACAGCTGAAACAGAAACAAAGCGTCAGTAGTACGAAAATACAAAGGTTGCCAAGTACATACTTAAATATAAGGTAAATATCTAGGTACTTGGGTACCTTTGTATGTTCATCCTAATCTCTCTATTTCTCTCTCACAAAGGAAAAATACTGATATCTATTTAATAAAAGCAACGTACCCGTCTCCAAACGTCTTGAAATCATCTATTGACTCTGTCATCCCGAGTTTTTGTTCCTTTAAAGTTTTTCAAAACGCCTTTAAAACAGATATTTTTAATGAAAAAGCTTGGAGTATGTTTACTTTTTAAAATTCCTGTCGATCGCAAATCCGTTTGGAGTTATGAATGAGTGGTTAAAGTTATGGCCGTTACGATAACATCCTTCGGTTATTGGGTTAGTTTATTGTACACATTGTGTTGGAAGTGTCCGCTATCAGTTCTGGCGCCAGAATTAGTGTTAAGTGAAGGTGTTAACAGTCATTACACAATTCGTACCGCTTTGTCATGGTCACTTCCTGCCCTTCCTCATTCAATAGTTTTTATATTTTGCTTATCTTTATTAATAGTTTAGCGTGATGAGTCACCACCTCGCAGTCATACGAGCCGACAATTATTAAATCTGGTTTATGATTTCATTCTGGGGAGTCTGTTGCGCCACTTCTTCCCCGCTAAAACACTAAGGAAGTGGTGACTGGTGAAAAAGTGCTGGCGATCAGCCTAATTTGAATAAATGACATTTATTAAAGGTACACAGGGACAGTTTATAGCTATTTATGCAACTGTTACGTTATGGACCGTCTTTTAATACGAGTGCCATTTTTCGGTACAAGCGTAGCGCGTACCGAAATAGGTGGGCACGAGTTATTAAAAGACCAAAAACGTACAGTTGCATACAAGATTTTATCTACGAAGGAAGGAATAAAACACAGATATAGACAAATAAGTATTTCAGGAAGTGTGTTTAATTATTTCATTTCTCATATACATGTCTTGATTTTTCTGGTAGTAAATTATTTGTAGCCGCAACTGCTCTATTTGTTATATCTGGTGGTGTATTTTCAATATCACTTGATGTTGAAGACATTTTTAATAAAATTTGGAATAAAATTTCACTCAGAATTATTTTCCCGCGTCCATTTTTTATTTTATTTTTTATTTAGTCATTATTAGGTATAAGGTCAATATTTTTTTTCTAAACTTGTTCCATTTTTAAATACATCATTTACATTGTCTCGATTTCGAAGTAATATTATAGGTACCTGGCTGTATGTTCAGAATGTCTTTGCTTTTGTTTAAGAATTTATGACGATTCACATAATGCAACCCGATGTCGTTATGGGTATCATAATGAAACCGCTGTCAATTTTATAATTCGAATATAACGAAACCGGAGTAGATAAAAATCATTATCAGTTTGCTAAACAATTAGTATCGCTGACTGTAGATCCTACTTGCCGATTGCTCGGCGCCTGAATATTTCCAAAACATACATCTAATGAAAAACACGTCACCTATCTGTTCTTTCCCACGGTATCATACCTAATAGTCATTTAAGAACTCGCCGCCCCACATATTAATGGGTTATTAGAATTGTAAACAAAAGTACTTAACAAAGCCGCAAAAATGGAACGCAAAAAGGTTACAATTGTTAGACCGGGGAAAGGTTGACGTCATCGACTGTCTTGCCTTCTGAGGTAGGTAAACAAGGAAATTACTTATCACCTATCTTATCAGTGTTCGAAGCGCAAATCTTTGTGCATGAGGTGTGAGCACGTTGCGATCGCAGTTCGCACCCCTTTTTGTAAAAAGTTTCCCATGACTCTTTTCTGGGTACGATCGATAAGGATGTGTGAAGGTCTGTCGTAAATTCCTATTTCAAAGTTTTCTCTTTATCTGTGAACAATGCTAAACATTAGCCGCATTCAAAACAGATGGAAAAATTATCTCTTGAGTCGTTTTATAGGTGTAGGCTTGTCAGAATAAAAATAAATGAATAAAGGACTCACTTATCAAAAGAATGTTTTAGTTATCAAGGATTAGTTATCAAGCTTAATGCTTAGTAAAAATATTTTCCTTGTTGTGTAAGATAAAACAAAACAAGCGGGGGTGTCAACAAATCTCGTGCTTTTTGTATGACTTACGAGCTGATTATGCAGATTATGCATTTTATTACGCAAATGTAGTGATGTTGCTTACAAATTGTGCCAAATAGGAGCTTTGTATTTTGGATTTACATAAACAAAAACTTCCTCTTCTGCAGTTCTTCATTTTAGATTTATAGGGGGGTGGTGGACCGTGGTGGTGGTGTTTATTTTCGCTGAAAATAATGGGTCACTCTCTGGTAATACTCTCTTTTGCCTGAGCGAAATTTGATCTGAATGAAATTTGGTACAGAGATAGATTATAGTCTGAAATAGCACATAGGACACACTTTTTACATTTTTATCCCAGGAATATGTTCCCTTGGGATAATTTACGACAAACACGCGGGCGAAGCTGCTGATAGAAGCTAGTAAAACATAAACATAGCATCACCCCTATGTTCCCCGAAGGATTAGGCAAGGGTGCACCTACAGTACATTCTAATGTCGCCAATTACGTTTAAGTCCCATGTAATAGTCAGTTTGTTGCCGTCAACTGTGCACGAATCGAGATTCCGGGCAGCTACTGAGGCATTCCATAACAGATGGAAGAATCCAATAACACTTTTCCCAAATAGGGAATTGAATGATAAGGACTTCATGCTTAGCAGTAGCGCATGCGACCAGTAGACTGACCAGGCCGTATAGTTGTTCTATCTCACGAAGGCGGTCTACTTTTATAACATCAAAATAAGAGTAATTTTGTTACGATTCATCCACCTTCGTGAGATTGTTGTTCTGTAACTTAGTATAAAAATAAAGTAGGATTCGGACTCTGTCTATAAGTTTATTCTTCTTCTAATGACATTCAGTCAACCAGCCAGTCATTACTTAGCATAAAGGCAGGTCTACATGATGAATTTGTTGGGATTATTATGTTGGCCGGTTTAACCGACTTGTATGATCCTCTGGTGATGACATTGGAGCATTCAGGCATGAAGATTACGACAGAGTCTGTGCAGGCAGCGTTGCTCAAAGAAAGCTTGAGGAAAAGGAACACAACCGAAAAACTCTTTATATATTTTGGGCCCAGTAGGTAGCCACCCCGTTTGTGGCATCAGTAGCGAGTAAGATCTTCCAACGTGCATTTTTATGGGCACTTGGGAGTTGGGACTCTCTAGCATGTGTGCCATATTCTGAAAAGGAGCATTGCACTCACACTGGGTATCTGATGGGTCTATAAAACCCAATATTGCTAAATTGTATTTGCAGCGGCCTACCTGGGTACGCAAACGATTAAATGCTTTGCATAAACAAGTGTATTGGATTTCCTGAAAAAGCCAATTTAATTACATTATAGAACCTATTTTTTTTTTGTTAACGGTGTGAAACCTTCAAAAGGCGCCTGGACTTTTAGGGAAAAGACCAGGGAGTTTGGGATTTTTACCACACTAAAACTATCCAGGTGGCCCCCGTCAGCACGTAGAAGATGCCCCGTGAACCTCGGCCCATGGCCCCTCTCAAAAGACGACCCTGGATCCCCCTTTATGCAACGCCTGTTAGGGCACATTCCTGAGGAGACTGAAAAAGCGGCTCTCCTGAGCCTCGCTGTGCACGGCAGCACGTGATCACTGTGCCACCGTCAATCGAATCACTTGGTGAGAAAACAGTCTCCAATCTGACTGCCTGCGGACATTGTAGAACCTACCTGAAAGAAAAGAAAGTGAAAAGTAAAAACAGAAGTATACCAAGATAATATGTCAGGTCACAAGTCTTCAAAGTGATTATTCATTGGAAATAACTATTAGTTCAGTAGGTATCACCTCTCAGGTCTGACTCAACACTCGATGTGCAGTGCGGTTGACAAACAATTAATCTTTGATCAATGGGGTTGAGCTAACATGAGACTGTGATACTTCCATCGAGTTTATGATACTGCTATAAAGAGATGTGCGTAATCGTTTGTTGCTATCGTCTTACTGATTATGTTTCAGTTTAAAATTAGACTGCTTAATATAACTTTAGATATTTAATACTACTTGAAATGATGCGGTTTTTAGACAACCTTAGAGCTTGTGGTTTTGAATTTAGGTACTAATCGGCCCTGTGCTACTGCCAATGTTTACGTCTGACCTGAGATTTTAATATACACACAGTAGTTTTACAGCCCATCAAGTGGAGTTCATATGGAATTTTGAACAATTTATCTAAATATTCTTTATTCCTGTCGTCTAGGTAGATCTTCGTCAGGCGTTACGGTATTTGGAAGCCATATAATCTAACACCAATCTTGCCAAGGTTCGTGTTACCCAGTTACTGGGTTGTAGAGGTCAGATAGCAGAGTCACTTCTTGTAAAATACTGGTAGTCTGCTGAATCTGAGTCTAGCAGCCGACCTCAACATAATTGGTAAAACGCTGCGCAGATTGTACATAATCAATCCATATTTAAATATTAATTGTTAAAGGGTTTATCCGAACGCGGGCTTTCCATGGGATTTCCTGTAAAAGTAGGTCACAAATAGGTAAATCATAGCGATAATTAACCATGTATTTTGACATATTTCTCTAACCACATTCTATAAATTCCTATGGCGTTTCTAAACACCCTTACTCATCATTTCTAAATCACTGAGTAATGTTTACCTACAATGTGAAAACCCATACGTACGTACAGACGTACATAACACCATGTTTATTATCACCTTCATATTCATATATTTTAAAATTATAGCAAGGAGGATAAATAGAGCAAGTTGTATATGTCACCGTAAGTGATGACCTTATTTGATGATGAATGACTAAAACTCGTGAATAAAATAAGACTCGTGATTCGTGGTTTCTTCCATGCTTCAAGTTAAGGTCTTCGTGTCTTATGACTTTGGTTCCAATACGGAAACAAAGGGTCATTAGCTGCTCAATAAGTAGTTTGTGAAACCGCATAGGCCATTCAAACACAAATCAACACTGGACTGTTCTAGATCATGCTTTGATCTGAGAACACAATCTTCGTTTGAGTAGGCTAGATAGGCTAAGCTCACATGATACATTGCTTATTTAGAGTGACAGATAATTCAACATTCGCTCTAATAATATTATGAATCGAAATTGCAAGGATGCTTGGGCTAGATACTAGAAATGTCGAGAGTATATTATTCCCTTTGGAGGATTTGGAACGATTAGCCACGTCGTTTCTTAAACTGATTTTTTTTGGAAAATGCGAAACCGTGGACATTTTTCTTTTGGTTCTGAAGTTATGAAATTCTGCATTTCCTGCGCTTTAGGTATGTCATTTCAGCTGGAAAAAATTATATAAAGTAGAATTCTGAAAAAAAAAACATTTGTAATTCCAAAATTTCTAGCGTTAAGTTTTTCACTTGCGCCTGTTCTTTGTTAGTCTATAGATATCGAATGATTTGTAATTCTCTCATTGCACCTTTAAAATTCTTACTATTTTTTTTTCCTAAAATAACGTTACTTAGTTTTTGATCTTAAAGAGTAAAATAATCCTGCATGAAGCTGATGTTTCGTGGCTTCTGTTAAGTATTTTTTTTCCACCTACCCTCAGTGTTATTGATATTTTATTCAAAAATGATAATTAACGGGTAGCGGTAGTTATCTTTAGATGACATTAATAGTCATTCATTATGCAAGTGGATTAGCTAGAGGTGACAATCAGTTTTCCCGAGACGGACGAAACGAAAGCGAGATGTGAATGCAACGCTCAGCGGGTAGCGTTTGGCGTGTTTGGCGCGGCGGAGCGGAGCGGTGCGCGCTCGGTGGTGGTGGCGGCTGGGCGGCGAGCAAGGGATGCAGCCCGGTCGGTGGTGCACGCCGTCGCACCGGGCTGCGGAGCCGGCTCTCAGTGTCGCTCAGATCGCGACGCGCGTTGGTCGTGCGTCGAGCGCGTGTGGAGTGATGTCTGCGAGATGAGGCTGTCGCTGGTGCTACTGTGGCTGGGCGCGGCGGCGGCATGCGGCCCGAGCCGCGGCTACACCCGCCGTCAGGGTGCGCGCCGCATCACACCCCTGGTCTTCGGCCAGCACGACCCTAATATTAGTGAGAACAAGAACACAGCCAGTGGACCCCCTGAGGGTCGAATCACCAGAGACGACGATAGGTTCAAAGACTTAGTGCCGAATTATAATCCGGACATAGACTTCAGGGACGATGAAGGAACCGGTGCCGATCGCCTCATGACGCAGGTGAGTTTTCAAAGTTTCCCATGAATTTTCCTCTCGTTCTGAATGAACACTGAACTTCGGTGCCGACGGAGAAATGCAGCGATTCAGGAACTTGAGTTTCGAATGTTTAGTGGGCAGTGCAATTGAATGCAGCCCCGTTAAAATCGTTGGAAGTTGTCTGCAAAACAATGGATTTCATGAAGTGTCCGCTGTTTTGAAAACAGCTCCTTAGTGCGCGGGCAGGGACAATCGGCGATGTAAACATTACGCGCGTGGAACAATGGCAACAAATTGCGGGCGTTACGGTAGCTTCGAAGCGAGTGTTCCGATTGTAGTACTGCAATTACGCAGGCTTTGTCAACAAATATTTTGACTCTGTGACTAATGGATGAATGATGAATTCTTTACAATTTTGATGCCAGTTTCGGTGAATATATGGCCGTCGTAAAGTTTGGTGTCGAAGGCATTCAGTATCTTGCGTTGTCATTCAAGATGCTTTGTATAAATATAAAGACAACTCACGGGAAACTTATTGTTGAGGGTTGCTATATTGTACTGTATTTTGGTTCGCTTCAACATTACATATTAGAACAAAAGTGAATCGTATTTTATTTGACACGCATCAATAATTAATTAAACATACCCCGAGTTGTTTTAAAACTACCTTCTTCTTTAGAGGATTCAATCTTGTTTTGAATATTTAAGATTACAGAGGAAACAGGTGATGCGCATTTTTTCACTATGTGTTTATTGTACGGGTTCTACTTTTATACCGCACAAAAATATTTATGTATCAAACTATTTAGCCACGTTAAGAGTTCAAACTGTTTACAATTGAATGTTTATAGAACGCGAAACGCCTCGCAATCGCGTCGATAGAATTATTTCATAATAGTATTTTAATGACGCATTATTATCAATATGTAAATTGTCGATACGCTTTGCACATGGCAATCTGAAAGGATAGCTTTAATTAATTTGATACATTATATTCAGCAAAACGCTGATGATGGTGATGAAAATGTAGATTATATTCAGAGCAAAACTTATTAGAAAACACAAAAATATGTAAACTCTAAAAAACTTTTTAAAGAAATGATTAATTCAGTTTGTGGCCGGTAAAATATTTTCAGGCTTCGCGTAATTGGAGGCCTGAAATTAAAAATAATAACTGAAATTTGTTTAAAAGAAAAATAAATAATTAGGAGCCAACTATTTCTGATTGAATTTTCAGTCGTCCCGCTATGTGACGTGTTAGTGACCCGTGAGGCGTGTCTATTCCGTCTAAGCCCACGTGTAGCTATAAAAATCGGCTTAAAAGATTGCAGTAGTATACTACAACTATATAGACAGAGAATTACAGCTTGAACGTTTGTCGCCTACTACCAACATACTAACCCATTTCCTAGACTTGACTCACTACAGAATGATAAGCCATTTTCCTCATTTGTCTTATTGCAAATCATATTTTATGAACGTCTTTGAGACTTACATGATACCCTTTGTAGCTCTCAAACTTTCTTGGCGGTTCTGTTACTTTTTCCAACAGAACAATGAAACAGTAGGGTCAAGTTTACAGTTGTATATCCCTGTTTCAGTAGTTTACCGCTTAAAGTCGGACGGTTGTAACAAACTTTTGATAAATACGGCACTATGTTGGTACTTAATTTTGAAACCACGCTCGGTATTGCTGGGTTAATAGTTGACAAATTGCACTATGCGTTAGTGGCAGACTGCCAATTACTTTTAGTGAACTTTACAACTTGCATGGCGTTATAAGTACTAAATTAATGAGATTTACGCGTTCCTTCTAACTTGAGATTTTCTGTTTTTCATTGCCTTATAAAAATGTTAGCTTGAATTGTTGTGTTTTTCAATTATCTTTCTAAAATTGTTAGTTTCGAGTAGCTATATTGATTCGTGCTAAATACCTATAAATAGAGGAGATATACGCACATACCTACGTGTACATTGACGGACACGTTATAATAGTTTACATGAGTAATTGACAATCGCGGTTAGCAAATAAATACATCGTGCGTATCGTCAAAGAAACCGCGCGATGTCTTCTAGCCAAGCGATGCTGTGTTGGTTAGCGGGCTTACCTGCGAGCCCAGCTGTGCGTGGGCCCATCACTACATCGATATAGCAGATAAAGTAGGTGGGTACTAATCTGTCCGTCTCGAAGCAATCTCGTGAAGCACTAAATCGATGGGACCCGCGAATGACTCGCCGTTACGTTTACGGTAAAATACCTAAGTTGTTCACCTGAATGCGCTTGTCTCGAATTTCCCACGGTAAGTATTCAGGCGGATAATTTGTACTTATATCCTTTTTTTAAAAGAGATTGAATGAATTGGATATCAATATCTACAATCTTAACGTTAGGATTCACATTAAGTCTTAGCTTTGTAGAAACAGGTTTAGTTTGAGCGGAGAGGACTGGCTTGGACAGACAAAACTATTGAAGGTTGGTTCATGGTATGTGTCTGGGAACATCCATGGCTGAACCCTAACATGCTTTTAAAAGCCTCCAATAAATTTATGATATCAAACATTGATAATGCCATGAACAACTACATAAGGACACAGATAATATAATACTAGATAAAGATAACCATCTTCGGGAAAATTATAAAGTTATGACATTCCTTAAAAGAAGGAATATGCTGAATTAAAACAAGATTAGTCAAGCTGGCATAAAACTATAATTTTAGTCTTAGGCGATATATACGCCCCAATGTAACGTAGTACTGGCCGTGCGCCCGCTCGATGCCAAAATATCAAAATTGAACCTCCTTTTGAACAGTTTTGTTTGCAAAATATTATTTGATTTACATATGCTATGTTAGGTATGAAGAAATTCCAGCCATCAATTTTTCTGTATAAAAATATTTTTAAACATCCAAGTCGTTTTGGAGGAGTTTCCAAAACTTGCGAAAAAATATCGTGTTGTTAATTATTTTTTTAAAGCAAAACTATTAGTTACACGAAAAAACCTTGTGTTCAAAATTATGTACATGAATCAATAATAAATATATATTTTTTTCAAACCTTTTAACTTAGCTGTTACTGAGGAGTATGCTTTAGAAAGTTACCGTTTTACGGCACTAAAGCGTATGTAGGCCCTTAACTGAACGGAAACTGCTTTCTGAATAAAGTTAGTGAATGACAATAGATAAGTTATATTTTACAATTTTGGGACTAAGAAAGTCAGAGTAAATTTCACAACAGCCAAATACCTATATCTAGCTAGTCTTACCTACATTACATCCAAGACTATCACTAAATAAGACGTTCCATAAATATACAAAGAAAGATAATTAAAAACAAGAAACTGATTACAACAAATGTGCAAATCATGAAAAGAAAATTCACAAATTAACTAAAACGACAACATACGGTGTCAGTAAGTGATGCGTCAGTTACAAAACTATGTAAGTAGTAACCATAAGTTGTAATAAATCATATTTACACCTATTGTGTGTCTATCCATAAAGCGAGACAACAAGTTTATTCTGTATTTAGTAGGAAAATCGGTCAGTGGCTGGAAAACTAATATTTCAGCCTTCAGCAAAGCCGATGGACATGGACAGACATATATGTGTTTGGCCTCGCTCTAATGGCTTGACAAACATGTGCGCGTGTTGACAAACAAATTCACCATCGAAGCTATACAGTTACTGGTACTATTTGGGTCAGATGTGACATTCTATACCCAACTACTAAAAGGTCACCGAACATAATTGATTCTTTCATACTTCATGTAAACAGTTCTCAAGTACCGAGATATATAATATAGTGAGATTAAGTAAACTGTTTACAGAAATATTCTTGGTTGCGGTAAAATATTACATTTGCATTTTATATGTTTGTACATGTTGTGTTGTGTTGCTACTGGCACAAGTTATCCGTCGTTACTTGTCTCAGAAAGTGGAGTGCTAGCTAAGTAGAAGAAGTAATATTAGTAACACACAAATAACAAACATTTTTGCATCCCCGTAAAAATACACTCCGCCGAATTTGCTACGCGTTGTAGACATGTCTACGACGCGTAGCACATGTGTACTGGGCAAAAAAAAGCTCTTAGGATCATAAAAGTTACTAAAACATTTTTTTTTGTAAGTATCTACATGTCAAAATTAAGGGGACTAATTTAAATGACAAATTTAAATTTTATCACTTACTTTTTGTTTTAGTTTTTAATGGATTAGAATTTACAAAATACCAAATGGCAATAAAATATTGATTAGATGACAAACTTTTAGACACATGTTTATTCGAAATGGATACTTCAAGGCCTTACTAAAACTAACACAGAAGAAAGCCTGCTGTTTAGGTACAGTCAAGGGTCAAAAGTGCAGTCATATTCTCCCAAAACTCAAATGGCTAGTTTTAGTAGAAGAAGTTAAATTATCCACAACTGATCTAATATTTTGTATAGAAATTAAAGTATAGATTATTCCTACTAACCGCGAAAAGTTGAAATTCAGCTGCCGACAAAAAAAATGCGTTTTCTGTTTTGGTAGTGTGACTGCACTTTTGACCCTTATAGTACCTAGGAGGTACCTATACAACTGAGAATACTCACCTACTTAAAAATGTAATTAAAGTGCAAAGGTAAAATAATTACTAATCACACAATGAATAATAATCTAGCATTATGAAATTCAGTATGAGGTAATCGATGTACAATAGTATGTCTATTGTGGTCAGGAAGTAACACGTGTACACAGTACTGTCACCAACCAGAATATCTAGGAATTCTAGCGTCATGACGCGGACGTGGGGAAAAACTAAAGCTAATTAAATCCCGTAACAAAATTTACTATGACATGTACGTCGGATGTGCTATTTCTGAGCTCAACAGTTTGATGCAATGTCAATTCACTGTAATTAGAACGTAATCGAAATGATTTAGCGCTTTTGACAAGGTGTTTACAATCAGTGCCCAAAAACAAACGCAATACGGTTTCACGTCATCACACATAATTCAGTAAACCAACCCAAATCCTGAAATAGTGTTGAGGTGTTCAAGGATACTACTGTTTGAGCGAGTATTTGTAAATAATCGAGACCGCGAGTTGATTGCACAGCAAATATTTTAATGGGCGTAGGTATCTTTAGGCGGAATCCAGTTATATGCAGATAATAATCGGTTGAAGGAATGTACGGACGATGCGCGATGCGCGATGCGGCATGGGGCGCGCGTGTGTGCGTGGAAGAAAGGCCGGCGCGGCGCGAATCCGGCGTCGGTCATGTTATGTGCTCGCCGCGGGCAGCACATAGTCGGAGCCGCGCTGAGCTGCCTTGCATTCGTAAAAATCTCCAAACCGGTTCGATGCGCCTCCATTACTTTCTTTCTGCCTCCACCGAGCCTCCCATTTAACTCGGGCCCACTTTTTATCAGGAATCGGTATCTCCGTCTAATAGTATTATTTATTTCTCATAAATAAGAGGGAATATAAGTAAAGTTAATGCGCACGGGAAGCGGTACATTACATGCCAGATGCTTCACAGATAAATGCGTTATGCTCTTTCCGTCGGTTGTTGTGTTGCGTAACGTGCGCGGTGACAGCTCGGGATTTATGTACAGCGCACAGCTTCCACAGCCTTGTAATCTTTATTTACAAACAATCGCCCAGATTTACATCATCACCGCACTCTAATATTAAATGTACACATTATGAACTTTGCGCACATTCAGCTAAATATTGCATTACCTAATACATAAACACAAATCTATCTATTATAATATGGTCATACTAAGCCTCGGTGACTGATTGCATAGCCGTCAACTATTCCATAATATATTTCAAACTTAAATTCGAACAATAATGACAGTCAACCACGTGAAAAGGAACAAGAGTCGGTATTCCAGAGCAAAAATGGTTTAGCAATTGGCTGGTCGGCCAGCCAGCAAACCACAGAATAGGCGCAGAACCACACCGCGCGCACTCCTCCGATTCCAATCGGAATTACTTACCATTTTATGTAAGTTTTTATTTAATATTTTATATCCCTGGACGCGAATAAGCCGAAGGAGTAAGAAGGGTGCGGCGGAGGCGCGGGGGTTGAGGGACATAAATATCTCGGTGATTTATGGGCAAGGCGGTCGCGGGATAGGTCAGCATTATTCAATTTCGTATTTGAGGCTCGAGTTACAATGAGCTTTTACAGCGGCGCGCGCGCACATAGCGCAGCCAGCAATCCCACCCGCCACACTCGCTGACGTTATCTACTTTTTAAACCCTATTGTAATCCGAAGATTAGCCTCGTGTTTGACGTTCTCTCAACTAACGAAAACATTAATTAACATGGCATTTCTATATTTGTAGAACTGTTAGGAATTAACCTTAATTCTAAAAGCATGTTCTCCAACCGAGCGGTAATTAAGTAGGTATGTCAATAGTTGGGTAAATCAAATAAACGTTTTATATGATGGCACCGTTTTAAACTTACTTAATTATCGATTGTTAATATTGATTTAATTTCATTGCCTGATACGCTAAAGTGGTTTAATTTGTTAGCGGCAAAGACACCGCCGTCTAAATTAGATACTTTTCGGCTTATTAGCGCAGGATAAAAAACGGAACGAGGCCCGATCGCTTTGTGAATAATTGACCATAATCAAATTAATCCTAAAATTCTACGGTGGGTTTACAACGTTGTAAAATGTTATAAAGACCTCCTAACAGCCGTTTATGACAACGCGTTTTTATCAACGGCGCTCGCACTATCTTCCACTCGAATGTACTATGCGTACAGAACTACGGGTTAACAACTATTAAAAAGTTATAACTTTTCATACATGAAACATTATTTTACGATAGGATTATTCTGATGTTTATTTACTGAGGGATTTTCGGATAGTAAACACATATTCGGATTGGTTCTTGTTTGAAATCACATCTGGCGCGTTATTAAAATTAATAAAATAAACACTTCAGATGTTACCAAAGATTTTCAGTCCGTAGATGTGAAATTCGGATATACTCTTACCGCGAAATTACTTTTTTATGGACCATGTTACACTGAGTAATATGAGTGTATTGAATTAATGAAACCACGGATGCACAATTTTTTATTTTTCAAACATCCTTCCTTTCTAAATAGAAAATGTATGACGAGCGAGAGACGATGACTCACATCTGATGAAATCAGACAACTGGTTTTCATTTCACACAATAACTAGATACCTACTGTTATAAAAACAAAACGAACATGCAAAATGTATGACCATATTCATTTATTTACTATTGTTTGTATAACTTGTGTAGAATCACCGGCCGAAGCTCCGTTGCAGTCACACCTAAAGTTCCTTTCATACCGGCCACCGGGCCATCGACTGTTTCTGTTATAATTAATTTCTTCAACACCTGTTTGTAATCGGATACTCACATTTAATTGTTAACGCAGAAAATCCTCCGACTGCGCTTATTTACTGAGATAATCTTTCTTGTATGTTGTAACCACCACGTGGATGTGTCGTTATTTTTAGCTTCTATTGTTAACGACGTCCATGTTTGATTTAAAATGATCTTGAAAAGTGGACACTAAGGCTTTGTAATAGTACATTATGGTACAAGTGTGTAATGTTGGTAATTACCGCTGAGGCGCCATTGAGACCCGAGCCGTTAGGTGAGGGTTCTTAAGAGAGCCGAGGACGGTAATCATCAATACACACGTGTATCATACGACGTTTTTCAACACACTTGTGAAGAAAATAATACTAAGAAATCATTTACAACAGTGAAAACGAGTTGTGTAATTTTTTTCGCAATGGCGGGCAAAATTAATCAGTTTTCCTATGCGCGCGCATCTAACAATGGCGATCGGCCATAGACTAAAATAATGAGGTTTTTTTTTTTGGCTTTTCGCGAATAGCGTTTTAGCCACGTACAAAATGAGGAATTTCAAGTTTTCTTTATTACAGACAAAAACAAAAGTTATATTTAAGTGAAAGTTTTATTTATTAAACACGTACAAGTTGAAATTATCTATTTAAATACGAACTTGCATGAAATTTTTGCATTTGTACTATTGAGCACGATCTTTTTTGTATCGAAACTTTTTTAAGAACAAAGCAACACAACCAATAAATTAAAAAAAAAAACTCTTTATCTCACTTGTGAATAATAGTAGGTAATGAAAAAGTCACAGCTTGATAACAGGTGTCATTATGTGCCTAATTACGGTGAAATTAGAGCCACTTTATGAGCAAGTGTGTTGAAAAAATGTTTTATATTGTATTCTGCCGAAATAGTACATACAGTGAATTATAATTGTTCGTTTCGTATAGAAGCCCTTTAACGTTCGCAAGTTGTCGGCGGACACTTGTTCAAACACACGCCAAACTGTTCAACTGATAGGTCTTTGAACCTCGGCCGTGTTTGCGGTTTGTTTTATATAGTTGCTTCTTAAGGTGGCGATAAATTAACGATTTGCATTTCTCTCACAAACGTAAACAGTCGTGATGTATGTAAACACAAGTGTGCTAATACCTTAACATAAATCAGACATTTAGTGTGCACTGCACAGTGTATGATTAGTTGTGCCTTGTGCTGTCTGAACACAACACTGTTGGATAAACAAACCTTGCTGAAATGTGGTCGTGTACTCGGAAAAACTTATAACAGAACTGCATGACTTATTGTAGATTTAGTCATAATCTTGTAAGTGGAAATTCACTTTACCGATTAACTAACAAGGAAAATGTTCAAGTGACAATAGATAATGCTTAGAGCCATGTTTGTGTCCTATCATTTGAGACAGTACCATATTATGTAATTGCAACTCACAGGTGAATGCGGTAATAGAAACATTTAGTGGTTTGTGCAGTAATACAAATTATTTATTGCTTAGGAGATGGAGATTCTCGATGGTGTTAATTTATTCCGTTAACTAGCCACCTGCAAGACTCGCTGGTTAAACATAAACGCCCAGGATAACTATTGGAACAACTCATTGCATGATATTTGAGTTCAATAATCTGCCTAGCCTTTTCCCAACTATGTTGGGGTCGGCTTCCAATCTAACCGGATTCAGCTGGACCTCCACAACCCAGTAACTGGGTAACAGCAGTACCCCTTGACTATACTGGTGTCAGATCTCAAGCTTCTGACTACTCGTAAAGACGGTCAAAGATCTTCAAATCGCAGCCGGGACCAACGGCTTAGCGTGCTTTCCGAGGCACGGAGAAAACTCGGTATGTTGAAATGGTCACCCATCCACGGACCGACCTCGTCAAGCGTTGCTTAACCTTGAAGATCGACCCGTGCGGCTGTTATTATTTAGCCACGAGCTCCTTTAACTATTTAAGATATTTGAGCTCAATACAGAATGAAAATGCAACGCCCAATTTTCATAGATCTAAATTCAAAAATTTAATTTTCCCATTGTTGCTACTGCTTTACCTAATGATGAATGATATTTTCTTTCATTTCCAATAATCTTTCGGCACTTTACTAATCCGATATTCAATTAGCCAAATTATGCCAAGCAGCGAAAGTCAAGTCAACAAAAAACAATCCATTTCATACTATGGGGCCCATGGCTTTTTATTTTACGACGCATTGTTGACTATCCTT
Source organism: Orthosia cruda (assembly GCA_964057195.1). Classification (NCBI taxonomy): domain Eukaryota; kingdom Metazoa; phylum Arthropoda; class Insecta; order Lepidoptera; family Noctuidae; genus Orthosia; species Orthosia cruda. Next base: position 34,798,413 of record OZ059830.1, on the reverse strand, counting down.
TTATATTATTTTTTCATATCATCTCAAGCTCAACTAAAAGAAAAGAGAACCTAGTGGGTCGTCGCAAAAAGCGGTCCCCAGTGTTTGCGCGAGTGTCGTGTGTCTCCGACGTTCGTTTGTTTTAATTACTGCTGCAAATATTTGTCAGTTAGCTGTTTGTGGTTATCTTAGCGTTATCTGTCAAACCTCAGTCAATGCTAAGAGGCACGGGCTATGCCACTACAAACATAATGCGACGAGTGACGACCTGTTTTATGATTGTTCCGCTTTCCATCTAGTTAGAGAAGTTACTTACACTCACTGTTCCCACTTATCAAACTAAAATTATAAAGGCGAAAGTTTGTGAGTGTGTGTGTTTGTATGTTTGACACTTCTTCACGCTCAAACAGCTAGACCAATTTTGATGAAATTTGGTGTAGAGGTAGCTAACACCCTGGATTAGCTAACACATAGGTTACTTTTATCCCGGTAATATGTTCTCTCGGGATAATTTTCGACATTCACGCGTGCGAAGCCGCTGGCAAAAGCTAGTTTAAAATAGAGAACCTACAATAATTTAACTATACACTAGAGTATTTTCGCGAGTATTTCAATGTAATGTAACGTTCTTACGAATGGTACAATATAGACAAATGCTCAGTTTTTTAAAGCATTTCCATGCAATGTAACGTTCTTGCGAATGTTCGACGTTGCGTTCGACGTAATGCTCGCGGTGAGCATTTACCTGTAACATTTCTTTGTACCTTGCGTTTATTATTGACGCTCGTTGGTTTTTAAGATCAGGTAAATTTAAAAATAGCGTATGCTCAATGTTCTGTTACAAGTAGGTAAATTTTCTAGTCTATACTCACCGTAAATCAAGTCATAACATAACATCACGCCTATATTTCTCGAAGGTTCTGGCAGATGTCGGATGTGCTCCTTTAGTATACCCACATTTCGCCACTTATGTTTAAATAGGTATTTAGGGGGCGAGCTTATTGCCATCAACCGGGCAGAAATCCAGTCTCCGAACTGAGAAATTCTAGATGGAAGAGCTCGGTTAAAAACCCAATCACACTTTGCCGGACCCGGCAAACAAACCCAGGACCTCATGCTCAGCAGTATCGCTATCACTAAAGTCCTAGTTACGAGAAGATATAAGTTTTTTACTACTTGGTACTGGAACGTTCCATGTGTCAGACGCGTTCCAGTACCACAAAACATTAGACGACAGCGTTTTGTATCGCTAAAATATAACCCGACCAAGTGAAATTGGTCGTTAGTTTCGTATTACACGTATGTTACTTTGAGTTGATTGAATTTGATGATTGAATTGTCGCTACGTAACTTAGTAGAAGTTCTTTATTTACAAAATTTATAGCTTCTCGTGACGGGGACTTTAGAGCGATGAAAAATATAGAGTACAGTATTTCATCTAAAACCATGTAGAGCTCTTTCGCAATATTTAATGTGGTTGCGATATATAGTATCAAAAATATTTTATTTAGGAATTTGTGTCGGCTACAGATTAAGGCAATATAAATACTGTTATTTCACTTTTGACCTCTTTCTGCTGATTTTAATATGATGTTTTATTATGTTTACTCACTTAAGTATTAGTTATTGATCAATGAATATGATTAAGAGAATGTGCGAAGCTTTTCCTGGAAACAGATTTTCCTCGATTATATAAATTTTAAGTTAACATGGTGATGTAACGTTATTTGCATAGCTAAAACCTAACTTAGGTACTCCATCGAACTGCTAAAAACTTTTTGTCAATGTTGTCCAAATACCTATCTGTATATAGTAGGTACCTATCTTACCGAGCAAGGGCTTGATTAACAATAAATCATTAATTTAATAAAATATTAATCTCAGTTTGAAACCCAATTTATCAAACATGTCTACCAGAGAGAGATCATGAAAATATACGAAAAGTACTCACCTCGATTTCTACGTGCATTAAGAGTTTTAGAAGCTTAACATGGACTAAAAAACTGTTTTTACAAGTAACCAGTTCCGGGTCCATAACTATTAGGTATGATGCAACATTAGCCGACACAATTTATGGAATGATTACTTTGGCATCATCAGCAAAGAGTTTTGATACATCTCGCTCGATCGTAAATCCAAGGGATTTTCTATAGGAAATCTTTAGATATGGGCCATTGTTAAAAATAAACTTTACAGGAAGGATAGAGCGAAGCGTAATTTTGATATAAATATATGAACGGTTTTACCCTATTTACAAATAGGTACCTAGCTAAGTCATAACCTGAGAAATGTGAAGCCACATAATGTACCTACAGTACCTATAACTACAATATTTGTAGGTACTGCGTCATTCACGAACAAATTTCCTACTTTATTAGTCAATTCATATTTTCGTTTAAACAGGCTACATTGTATTTAGCCATATAACTCTTTTAATAAATTACCTACCTTATAAATAGGCATCACACATACCTTTTGTACATTAGGTACTTCTTCCCTTCCTGTTACGCTTGACGTCAGCCAACAGGCGCCAACATCAATGAAAGGTACAAAATTTATTGTTCGAGTGTGTTTATGTAAGATTGTTCGCATAATATCGAAGTGTTTGAGCTTTAAGTGCAATCCGTTTTGCGCTTATGGATGGATTTCGAAGATTTATTGCGATCCCTTCCCTGGGTTTATATGACGTTATGATAGATGACTATGAAATGGTAGTGCTGAGGTGATTCAACCGTATGAACCATCACTTGTGAAGTTATGAATTAAATATGACAAACTCAGTGAGGCAAAACTGATGTTCTCTGAAAATTTCCAATTTTCATTTTGTTTTCGATCCTTCATTGCCTTGAGTATTCGAGGTAAATTGGGACAATACCACCGCACTATTCTCAAACGACTGCAACTCCTGAAAGCCAGTATCAACAGTGGCGACAACCAGAAAAGCACCGAGGAAATGAAGCTCGACGAAGTCCCGGAGAATGAATTTAACTGTCTTGGATCCCGCGAAATTATTCAGAAAAGTATAACGGAGGGGAAGGAAAATTACAAAGTTCCACATCCCTCCATATCAAGCAGGAGACTTAACAAACAAGGCCAATAGGCACAAATGGTCGTTTACAACTGGGATACTCGTAAGCCCAGTTGCCTGTCCCCACGGATAAATATTGCATTAATATTAATGGGTCCTGGCATTGTGAGCTGTTATTTATATTTGATTCCAATAATAGGTATGGCAAAAACGCTTGAACGCACGGTAATTTGTTCTAGTTACCGCAAGGTCCGTAAAGTAATCAACTCCTGATGCAGCCTGTCCGTTATTCAACATAGTATTACTTTCATTCTGCCAAAGAATACACTCCCATATGATATGATGTGCAGATTGTTAACTGTGTAACTTACAAGTTACTTCATTTCCTCTCACACCTGCACACCTTGCCCGAAGCTATCACTTCATCATCATTTGCTGAATCGAAAATGTAATTACCGATTCTTCAAGTCAATAATGATAGACAACGATTAATGTACTTAAATTTCGAGTAAAAGCGGTCCGTAAAGGCATAAGTGGCCGTAAAAATCAGGCAGGGCCAGAACTCGGCGTGTCGATCGGCACTTAAATCTTACACCCAATAAAAGAGCACGTTGGTCTGGCTCAGGCCCGTAATTGGTCCTGCTGTACAGGTCTGCTCACAAGCGAGCGATCTACGGACAATACATTTACGACTCTCATTGGTCTCATTTAATGACGTGTGACAAGTACATGTTAAGAACAATGAGCATGTAATTGAGATTTTAACAATGTACAAAGATTTTCGCAATGTTTCATTGATGCGAGCTCATGCAAGCGGTGTTGCGGGTTTCATTGGGCTTTCGTGTTTGAAACTTGCCGAGATAGGTAATGTGCGGTATTGTGTAAAGAAAAAAATAAATGCTGGTTGCCAAATATCGATCATAGATACAAGTCTTTTCAGACATATTGGCGATTTTCCACATGACTTACAATGTTACGACATCTCTAATTTTTTTTATAAAAGTTCTTGTCCCGTTTTATTGTTGTAACGTTATACTTAACAACTTACAACGGCATTACCTGTTGATTGCGCCGATGAAAAGCTTCGCTCGTTGAGAGCTAGATCGTCGCGCGCGCATGTCTGCGAGCCGACCCGAGGCGCCGCGGGACGCCCCCCGCGCCTCGAACCGCCATCACTTTTATTTATATTTATTTACCTTCCCTTCATTCAACGAGGGCCGCCCTTTCGGCCCTTTTTGTCGCACCGTAATACGCCCGATACAAATATTGTGAAAGAGCCTGCGGTTTGGGTGAATTTATTGTGCTAAGATTTGATGCAGCACCGATGACGCCCGCATTCTCGAAACGACGGCTTTTAAATATACGTCGGTTACGTTAATGATAAAAAGGATGAGTTTTTGTGTCTTTTTCTTTGCTACAGTGTGCGAAAACTGAATGCGATTGACTGAGACTTGCGTAACGGGTAGCCTTCCATGTGTAGGTGATCTTATACCTATAACTTGAGGCAGTGAACTTTTAGTGTAAATCAAGTATTCTTTATCTATTACATTAAACGTACCTATATTAATTTGCATAAACGAAGCATATTTCATTTACCAAAACCATAAGAAACGGTAACTTCCACAAGATAAATTCCGTAGCGTCACGCGGTCGTAGCGCTGAAAAGCACCTCCCATAAATTATACTTACATATTACCCCGACTTCATATTAATATCGATGACCATAATTTATTCGAATATTACTAGAAAACAATGCAAAGATAAATCACTACAAATTGTTTAAAGTAAAGATCAGATCTTCACTCCATCTGTGACGGCGGCGACGTTCACGTGCATCAGTTATCTATCATGATAAATGGCGTATTTATTTATCCGACGAGCCTAAATAGCTATGGTAATATTGGCCCTACAACAGCACAAAAGGTAACAAAACACAAAAGTTGAAAAAGGTAAACCGCACTATTTACAAAGTGGCTAGCGAGGACCACACAGCCACAATCGAGCCGCGCGTGCGACTCAGCCGCGCGCACAATAAAAAAAATCGTTCCCAGCATAGATCTTTTTCGGTTATACATCTCGCATTTTGGTGGTGTGATTTGTGACGTTCGGAAATGTTAATGGCACGTCCTGTTGATTTCCTTTTGCGGTCTTATTATTTTGGAGTTGATTTCGCATGTTGAAAAGCTGAAATCCTTCTTGAAATACGCAAAACTCAGTGTATTTAGTTTAGAGTGTAATAGGAAGTGGTAGTTTGGTACGCGGAATCTCTGGGGAACGCAAATCGTTTGGCTGCGCGCGCGCCGTAATTGTTTACGCGATCACTTGCGGCGCGGGCGCACCGCTGACGGACGAAGAACAGAAACAGCCAGTCTTTGACACCGCAGCCGCACCCGGCCTCCAACTCGCCTGAGTTTGAGAACAAACTATTTTTAGATAGATATTTTGTTAATAATCTCTAATCAGTATTGTTTTCTTAATTATTTTGGGTTCTTTCCTATACTTCGCTCGCTATATAATATTGTGTGTTAGGTCGGTCGTTTCAGTCTTGTATTTTAGGGAGTTTTAGTATTTAGTTTCTCCTGGAGGTCAATGAATTAGCACAAGCTTATCTGCCTACTTTCTTCTTCATAAACACCACTGTATATTGATTTACGTGCAAAGCTTCTGAAATACAGATAACATCACTTGAAATCCTGTCTGGTTACAGCCTACTGAAATAACTAACTAACCCGTTTTATTCAGATGGATCTTTGCAACATATTGGGGGAAATCATATAAGGGACGATGTTGAAAGATTCTCAATTGCAAATGAAGGACAGCGTCCCTTGCAAGCTTTACTCTGAAGCTTTCTCTCGTACTGATTCTTCGAAGCGCGGTCACAGGCGCGGTGCTCTTGCGCATCGCCTCGCATATCAAGTATATTCGTGCGGCTCATTACACACGTGTTCGGTAGGTGCTCGTTATTAGCTGCACACACAAGCGCACATGCGCATGCGCTACTTTAGGGTACATCTAATTGAACGTAGGCGCGGCGGGGCGGCGGCCGGCCTAACCTAATTTACATTAATGCAAACGAGGAGCATTGTTCAGGTGTGAAACGCCAGTGTCAACACACGGCCTCTACTCAAATAGTTTATTAGCTCCACCCAGCCGTGTTCTGGCGGACAGACCTTTGTAATACTGACAGCCCTCTGAAGACACGCATACTTAACGCTTAAATATGACTATTCAAGACGTCGCAGCCATAACTAATATACATACTGACATATCTAAATAACATACGTACGTACATACGCACAAAAATGTTAAATATTTAACGTGAGAATGTATTCGATTCCTTACAATGATATTACACTTCAGTATCAGCTTTCACGTCTTTTCTAATTCAATTAAAAGGCAAATATACAGCTATCGGAATGGTTTAACACACCGTTTATGTGAAATTTATTAAGAAGGCGTAATGAGGAATTTACACATTATTTAATTTTGTTCTGCCTAGCACCTATGCTTGACAATTCCACAAAGTGCACTAACGATTTTACGACCGCTTTACATCTGCTTTATAGGACCGTTTAAGAGACGATTTAACGCCTATAAATGTTTTTGATTGTATGCGACAAATTGTGATGGTCAGGGTGTGTCGAGGTCGTTGACTGAGGTCCGCTGCGGTCAGCTGAAACACAAGGAGATCGCGGCGGTCAGCAGTTGTGTGACAAGCAGCGACGACGCGGCGGCGGTCAGCACGCGCGGCTCAGTCAACCGAGCTGTGGTCGCTCCAACCGTCCCACTGTCGCCGACGACAGTCGTCTAGCTGTTAACTTTGTTTTTGGCACAGCATTTCACTTCTTTATCTTCCCAAAAACTATAAAGAAAATCTTCCGTATCCAATTAACAATTGTTTAACAACCCAAAAATATTCAGAAACCTTGCACTGTTCAATCAACAATAAAAAATGCATTTGAATATATTTTTTTAACAATGCCCGTTAATCAGATGGCAACGTCTTGCATAAAGTGACGTCACTTTAGAGACAATGGTCGATCATAAATTATAGTGACAATCTGCCACATCGGAAATTAATCTCGGCATGTCGAGTGCCATGTATATCGCAGTGGTCCGTCCGTAATAACATATAAAAAATTACCGATTGAGACCTTGTCGGGAGGTAAAGTGCATTCTTGTGTTAGTTGCTTGAAGTCAATTCGCGGGAACGTGCGAATGTGAGTGAGCGAAATGCGCCAATTGTTGTAACCATCTCCGAGCAGAAACATCCCGACATGAATCATGCTTTTGTCTCAGCGAGAATTATCATAGTAAATTATGTATTACTATTGTATACCATATCAAATGACTCGCAAAAAATAGATAACGACTTTCACTATCGCTAGTGCGGTTCGACGTAACAATTTAAATGTGAAATAGATATGGAAATTAGGTAGTGTTCAGAATGCTATTGAGTCATGTCAAAGTTGTAATGCCGTTATAACGTAGGTGTGTGAAGATCTGGTTGTAAATAAAAGAAATACAACAAGTGATTTATCATTGTGTCGAAACTCGAAATAGATGAAAGCTTGCATAGTAATTTTGAGTAATTGGGATGGATAAGGAAAACCCTACGTTGAAAACGATCGAGGACACGGCTTCACTGGAATTTAATTGTTTACTCTATCGTACCATAATTTATATTCGCACATATGGTTCGCTTATCGAAGCTTTTATCAAGATCCTATATTAGCAACAAGAATAATGAGTAATTTGTTTATTTTTTAGCCATAAGAATCATATACAAATGGATAAATTTAGATCACTCCAAACATTATGAAATGAGAGCGTAGGTAATTAATTTTTTTGCCAACTTTTGTTGAAATTTGTCGGAGCTTATATCTATGTAAATCGATTACAAGAACTAACAACTTAAAAGTTATGATGCCTGTAATAGGCGATGCAGAATTTACTACGGCATGTTTTAAGTGTCCATATAAATTATTATGTACTGCTAATGATTTCTTACATGGCAGTCAAAATGTTATGAATGTGCGCTCAGCGCTTCCACGACGGGGCCGTGAACAGAGCACACGGCTGCGGTCGAGTTCAAGGGGAGTAGGCACGAGAACGTTTTATGACCAATATTTGCTGACGAATAACTATCTCCATAGTATACGTTTAACTCAGTGTTTCCACTCACTCCACGTTCAACACACTTTTACTACTACTTAGGAATGTTTTACCATTTCTCGGTATGAATCATATGTTCCTAATTTCAGGAATGTTATACGCGTCCTATATAGACTCACCCACTTCTGCGCAACAGTTTACGTTTACGCGATAGGAAAATTAGTTTCCTCCAGTTTTCATTTCGAATTTCAATTGGTGTGGCAAACGACTCCGGCCTGCAGGCTGTGGTATTAAAATTTAATTTCAATTATCATAAAATCATTCAATTTCACTTTTTCGTTTGTTGTTAAAATGGTTTCACGAGCATGTAATTGGTTTTATTTATGGGTTCGTTGTTTATATGGGAAGGCATTGATGCGAGCCTTCGTATCGTGTGCTACGTGCGTTTGTGATCCGCTCCCTTGCCGGAAAATGTTTGGGAACAAGTACTACGTAATAAATTAGTAATTCAGGAAAGACGTTTACTAAATGAAAGTGTCTATAAACTCGAACTGGAATGGTTTACGCGACATTGCAGCTGAACAATGGTTAAAGCGATGCTACTTTATTAGTGAAAACTATCGGGCTACAGGATTGTTCGTTTAAAGGTGAGATACGCGCTTGTCGGCTATATTTACTTACTGAAGCTACATTACAATTGGTCGCTAAAGCCTATTGGTGAAGCAACTCGTTATTGTGATGAAATCTACTGATGGCACCGCTCAACGTACTTAGTTGTTGCAATTCATCTGCGCTATGTGCACATCTCTTCATATGCTGCTGCTAGTATATAAATATAAAAAGCTTAGTTGTTGAAACGATGTACGTTTCCAGTATTTGCAAATGTTCAATGAGAATAGCGCCCCTTACTTAAGGTTTTATGTACATTAACCTATGACATCCGTATAAATCGCCTCTGAGTGGGTAGCTTAGCGTGAATGTATTGATATAAGACTGCGCGTCTGACATAACGCTTATTTACGAACTACCGTGCAATAGAAAGGCATTCGTATTGTAACGTTGCTATATTTATAGGTTCGTGGTTGGCGCATGTGAAGCCTCAACCGCATGCGATTTGTTCTCACGCGGTTTGTATTCCTGTCCCACTCCCTCTCTTGAAAATATGCCTCTGAGTCTCACTCATTTTGAGATTCTTTCTTTTTGATATTTTGCATTATTTACATCTTGTCTTTCGACTAGTGTTTTTCAATGTATCGAGCGTGTCTTCAGAGGTTCTTTCACTGAAAACAATGACTAGGGTGACTTAGGGTAAATTCCTTAGACATGGCCGTACGGGACAGATGACCGTCAAAATATTTTGCTCATTTATTCACAAGGTAGTTCAGTGTTTTTTTTAGTAGTGATGAAATTTTAGAGTAGGTTCGTATATCATCTTGAAATACTTATATTTTTTTAAATTTCTTTGTGTTTTTGTAAGTTTAGTGTGTTAAGTACATATTTTTCTTCGTTCTAACTTCAAAATGGTAAAAAATACTTGTTATTAGTTAGTTTAAATATTAAAGTGGCCATCATACCCGGCAAAAAGGAGAGATGGCCGTATAAAGGAAGGATATACTGGCCATATTATTTGGTATGCTCTTGACTTCGGAAGGACATCTCAATATTTTCAGTTTTATTTAAGCTTAAAATATCTATGGTCATCTCTAACGAATTTTGATTGGTAACTAGATGTTTTAAATTGTTTTACCTTGAAATGGTAATGACGTGCAAATGTGAAACGCGATATTTTCAATGCTTTGGATTTTTCTTTCTGTTGTTGTATTTAGGTAAGCTGAGCCGGCGTTATTTGGTCTAGCAACGATTGTCCCCGACGGAACAATGCTTCGGTTGGTTCGCGATTAATAAACTAATGGGTATAATTGTGCCCCCGCGGCCAGTATGTTCACGTCATTATTTTGACTATGAACGATCGACTTCGTGCCTCCGATAAGGCACACTCCAGTCGGTCGTGATTGTGTTTTATTGTTATTGAAACTGTCGCGGGTACGTTGGACTTCCTTCTTTGCAAATGATAACATTAATTCATAAAGCAAGGGTCTCGCCTCCTTTGTTTTTTCATAGAATATAAATAAACGTGGGATAGTTTCCTTGGGTTTTAATTTAGTTGCAGCAGAAGATTATTTAGCTAGAGAGATACACCGGCGCAGATGCAAGCTATTTGTAATTCCCAATGAGACGTAAATACAAAGTTATTGGTCATTGTTTTAATACTACGGCCGCTGCACCGCTGCACCGCTGCACCGGTCATAACTATTAAAATGCGCGATGCGTTGACCTGAAATCTGCACAGATATCTGGAAATGTTCAAAGCATTAAGCGTATCGTCCGACACTACCACTTTTAGACGCCGCGCCGGTTAGAAATCAAGGCTTCTCCTATTTCTCACATCTGTTTTATCTTCACAAGTTTTTTTTATAAATGGATAGAAACTAATGCTTAGAATAAATGCTAGAAAAAATTAAATATATACCCACTAGTATGTAGTTAATGTAAATGTGTAGGTACGTATGATTTTAAGGCATCATTTGTGTTCATTTTGTTTAGAAACTAAATTGCTTAATTAGCACGCTCGTAAAGGTTTGCGTAACCAAAGATAATGGTGTACCTAGGTACCATCAAGCATCGACCATTTACCTACATTGGTTAGGTAATACAATACAAAATATTTAGTTGGTAGAATTATTGTTTGAATGAACTAGCTCTCGCCATTATGTAACTTCGTAAGGACATATTTACTATTTGCCAACTTAATTGCTTCGGCTAAAGTTCTCGAGGTTTAGGGAGACAAAGCGACTGTAAATACAGCAATAGTTATCTGTAATTATCACCTGACACGGTTCAGGAGTGGTCACTATGATTTACAATAAGCCGACAACCTCTGCTCTTTACAACATTGTTTTCATTGCACAACACAATCATCCGTTAAATAAGTTTTGGTATTTTTCCAAGGGATTTGCCACAATACCTATTTTAAAACAACAGTTTCAACATCGTTTGTTTCTGCATAACATAAACAAAGATTGGCGACACTTTGTTGTCAAAACAGAATTTTATCTGTCATACTTATTTGCGAGAAGATGCAGTAGGGTATCAAATCCTTAGGGTGTGGTTCAATTAAATTTGAAATCGCAGAATTATCTCGGTCGGTTTGTAAGCGCAGTCGCAGTGTTTGGTGGCAATAAATTATCGCGTCGGAACACAAAAGATGGCATTGTGAAGTCGACACGGCGACGTCTGATAAGGATCGCACGCGGGACCGGCGCGGGCGCACGAGCACCGTCCGCCACTGCTATGGCCTACGACACTAGGCATAGGAACTTTTTAAATGTTACTAAACTAACAATATTCGAACAAAATGTGGTACCTAATCTATCAATGAGATAGAAAAATGCTTAAAAGAAAAGCCGTGCTACGCCGTTCCGTAGATCGCTACGAAATAATGGCGTAGCACTCGGAAGACATTTAAATAATTACTACTTACTTCACTGCACTAACAAATTCATACAACCAGCACTACAAAGGAATTTTCCTTTTAAATTTACGTTCGAAGAACAAAAGGACGTAAGAGAATATCTCCTTGGACTTGAAAACACATACATATTCAACATTAATGTGATCATGAAAAAGTTAATGGTGAATGTTTGATTTATCACGAGCTCGGCGCAAGCGGTCCGCGACCCGGCTGTTCAGCGACACGCTTTTGTGTCGCCGTCGTCGTTTTATGTCCAATTAATTTAAATAATAGCTGCCTCCCGACCTACCTGCCTGCGACTACTGCGACCCGTCTGTCGCATGTCGCTGCGTCTCGCGCCGTCACGACAACCGTCACATGTTCTACTCATTTGTTCCAAATGTTTGATGATAGCTTGTCAATCAAAAACCTCCTTAATTTGTGACACTCCAAATATTCTGTGATAAATAGCTACGAAGTAAATTGCTGTAGATAAGGACTCAAATGTTAACGACGGAGTTCCTTATACGCGTAACCAAACTAGTTTTCTCAAGGCTCAAAAACTAAAATGGGCCCACTAAAAGGTAGTTAACTTTTCTAGTCAGATCATAAGAGCTTGTTCATATTCATATATACAGTCCATTATGACCCTAAATAGTTATAAAGCGCTCTAGACTTTCAAATTAGCATGTCTTAAAAGCGGATTGATCGCTCAAAAGCCGTTCATTGTGTTCTCTAAGGGGGACATTTGTCTACCATTATTATTTCGGGCCGGTTTTTTCATGTACCTGCCTACATGGCGCCTAACTATTCTTATTCAAATTAGTGTTTCTTGTTGGGTAATTTTTAACATTTATTTACAATTGTGTAATCCGATCACTTGGAAGATAAATTGAATGAGTTTGTGTAAGTGAGATAAATTGATGCTTTCCATACCACAATCGGGCGTTAATAATGATATCGAGTTCCAATACGGTGCACTGGAGAAGCGGATAGTGAGGGGAAACCGGGGTTTTATACGTAGTTATTATATGTCTCATGGATGCGTCATTTATGTACCTACGTGTATCTTTGAGAAATTTGGTTTAGGTAAGGCATGATTATGACCAATAGAAGCGATGAAGCCAGGCGGGTTTCCCTGCGGTGCTCCGGGCAGGCTGGTCGGGTCAGGCAGCTTATTCATTAAGGCACAGTTCCTCCCACCGGCGTCGGTCATTTTACTTTATTTATGGCCGCCGACTCGAGGTGAGACCCCAATTTCGCATACGCCCGTGGCTTGATAATTATACCCTAGCTGCGGCTGAAAAAGGTCGCTGTTTTATATTGAATATGAATAACTCCCCATGATACCCTTGGTTGCTATATACCTAACGTTTGCGGTTAGCTATGTAGGTTACTTTAAGGCTGTGAATATACAGGATGTATACTAATTTGATGCTGATAAACTATATTATATTCTATTCTATTGAAGCATGGTTTTGTGAGTAATTCTAGCAAAATAATTATGCGCCGCGTTTTCAGGAATTGTCATTGTGTGTTCAAAGCTTTGTGTTACCCTCCCCCTCTGTTCGGAATTGTGTTCCTGAAAATCTAGAGAAATATTGGACAAAATGTTGATAAATATGGCAATAATACCTTAGGTATGAGATACAACTCACTTAAACCTGTTTGATACATCTTTAGATTCCATTAGCACTTTTTTTTTAATTTCTGCTAATATCATCATAAAAATATAAGACACTAGCATCTAAAATCATCATCATCATATACTTATGAATCAGTAAGTTAGCTACGTATGTAGAGTCTAACTTTATTCACAACTCTGTCGCAACTATGTATGTTTACACATACATAGTTGCTAGAACTAAACTTACATAAATATTCAATTTTTCAACACTTCGCACTCGATATATTATGGACGTATTTAATAACCGGTTAATGTATGTATGCAATTTTTATCCCTATAATGCATTTGCCTCACAGGTAATCGTTTATCGCAGAAAATGAATACTAAACGTACTTACCTATTTATTGCCACCAATAAAATAAGTCAAACTCAACGGAAACTTGTAATGGGTATGTATGTATGGATATTTTATGGATAGTATTACTCCTAAATAGATAACTTCAAGAATTAAATGATTTTTGATAAAGACGATGACGCGTGAGCTTTTACGTAGCGCGTAGCAAAGCTTGTGTTACCGACGTATGAACTGAAACTGGTTCTTGAATAATTGTATAGTTCAATATATTATTTGAGTTTCATATGGAAAATAAAATAATCAGCTATATAACATAACTTTTGTTTGACGACGTGGAAACCAAACGTTGCGGTCGAAGATCTAGCGCTCGTGAAAATGAAGTACCGCCTCGTGACTACGTGTCAAATGGCCGCAGACTACTTAATGCCAAAGTGATTAGCATGTTTTTGTGGGCAAGTCTCTAACACACAAATGTATGCTACTTTACAAATACCCATTCGAGAAAACTGCCAAACATATAAGATACCTACATAGCCATAAAAAACGGAGAAGATAACGTTACAAATGAAACAAATATTTTTCATGGTACACGAGCATGAATTTATTAAAGATATCGAAGGTCCAAACACAAGAAGGTCGAAGGATGTGGTGGCAAAAAGCTCTCTCATGTCCGCGATGTCGAGATAACATTAAACTGAGCATTTGTTATCCTTATCTCATGTTGGAGCGTGGCTAATGTGGCTGCAGGCAGATACACCCGATCGATTTATGTCGCCCTGGCACCCACGACAAATTGATAATTAATTTTCCAACGATGCGTTTGATGGTGCCGAATTATTTTGCGAGGTCGTTCATATCGCTTTATTTTAAATGGTGATCAGCATTAAACGGGTTTAAGAAACGTAAATGTTCATATCTACTAAATTAATAAATCGTGCCGCCGCTTCTCGCTTGGCACAATGACATCTGACTGATGTTCCACCGGACCTATGCATTGTTCACAAGATAAGCCGCATTAATTCTCGGTCATGCCACCTGATCGAGTTAATGTTTATTCTTTATGGAATATTTTCTATTTACTTTAAGTTTGCATGAACGAACTGAATTTTCAGTAGAATTATGTTATAAACCTATAACTACAGTAGGTTAGGTATTTTTTTATTTTTTTTTTAATAATTAAGCATCAAAACGATCATTTTAGGTTCGCATTTTAAACTTAAACTGCAAAACAGACCTTAGAAAGCTAAATCGTGAACGTAAACCTCCACAGCACGTAGAAGTGACACATTAAAAAGGTTATATGCAATCAAAAAGTTATGTCCCGCGCAGCTATTCTCACGCCCTCGCGCCAGCGCACACAAAAGCCTCATCTAATGGACGTCCATTGATAAAAACAGTTACTACCTCAAAATAAATAACAACACGCGACTCTCGAACGAATTATCTCTCGCTCTTTATGATAACCATTTGGAGGTCCTGTGACAAGTCCTACAAAAACCAAATGAATCATGTTTCGATAATGCGTCATCACATTACAATAATATTTCAATAATGTTCGTTAAGATTGTACAAAGCTGTCTATTTAAAGTGTTTTACGATCGTTGTCGCTGAATTCCTCGCAAGAAGTGATGCGGAAACGACCGCAACATCTTAGTCCCACGTCAAATTGTCTCTTCAATAAATCATCAATAGATTTGATGCGCGTTACTACAACATGTAAACCAATATTCCATGAAACTCTGCCAAGATATGTTTTACAGATCGAAAAAGCAAATTGATATCCTTTTGTTTATATTTAAGGTTTATAATTGTAGTTCCACGTCAGATTAATGTTGCAACGTTTTAGATGAAAAAACGAAAACCTTCTGTCGTCGGGTAATTTTGTAAAATTTTCGGAGACATCGGTTTTTATTTCGACCCAAAACAATCTGAAAACGTTCGATCTTTTGTGTAATACGACACTCACCGCGGACGCCAGCCTGATACGACAGCGGTCAAAGCGCCCAGATTTAGAAATATAGGTAGGTATGCCATTTTATATCGGTACAGATAACGTACCTTCTGGTAGAATGAAGAACTAGCTCAACAAGTTTTTTATGTCAAAACAAAGCAACAAAAGATATTAACTTATCAGCACCTTAGACACAGTAGTCGTTTCACACTGATTATTTGAAATAAAAAGACATGTGTCATAAAAATATGCGTGTCGCTCGACACATCGCCCACAAAGTGTCTGTAAGCGCCGCTCTAATCCTTTAAAACAATGCTAATGGATCTACGTGAACCCGCCTTAAGTCCTGTCTCGTATTTAACATTCGACCGATCGCCTTAACGCTTCGCTCGCCACCAATAAAGTTGACACTAAATTAGAGCTTTATTTATTTTCTTCCCGAAAGCACAAAATTGTAAATAAATATTTTATTATACTTGTTCACTGGACGCATTTTAGTGTGAGCGATGAACACGGGTTCACGTCAAAACATCTTTATCGGGTTATTTGTCTTATAAAATATTATCAAGAGGCTCCTCGGGACCGTCAGCAAAAGAGGACGTATAGTGTGATACGTGTGCGGCTGTTTACTTTACACCCACGTGATGTGGTCACCTCGCCAAGGGGCGAGGGATAAACAATGAGAGAGGCGATTGCTCGTCAATTGTGTAACAAAGATGGTTTATTTTTCTTTGAAGTTGAGATCCCGATGAGAATAGGTTGTTAGGTGTGAATCATAGCGGCAGACCGTACCGCGGAGATTATGCGTGAGCC
The DNA here is from genome assembly GCA_964057195.1 of Orthosia cruda. NCBI lineage: Eukaryota > Metazoa > Arthropoda > Insecta > Lepidoptera > Noctuidae > Orthosia > Orthosia cruda. The sequence continues at coordinate 34,782,034 of OZ059830.1, read as the reverse complement.
GCGCACCGGCGCGTACCAAATCCGACGCGACAAGCAGAATTATCAAGTTTTGATGAACTGATAAATCAATAACTCATTTCGATAACAGAGATGCGCCGGGCATCCGCTTTTTATGTATTAGCTTTAGAGTGAGCTTTGATGTCAGGTGAACTCTATATTTTACTTCTGGAGATTTCGGATGTTTATATCTTTAGATTAAAATGTGAAATATTCGAATAAATCATGAATACATACTTAGTTTTATCTATCAGTCCTCTGAAAGTGATCATATGATAGTCGAGGCAGCGGTCCAGTGGCGGTGGCGGCACAGCGCAAGTTAAAAGCTGTGAACCGGTCGCGTCGGAAGGGGCGGGCATCGCCTCCCGCAATCACGTACTTGTCGCGTTTTCATCACCTGCTCGCTAAAAGTGACGTAATTACGGATGCAAATCGATCAACAGCAGTTATCGAGTCGACGAGGGTTGACGCTGGGAATTAGCGCGATACGCCAGTTAATTTTTATAGCCTTCCGCGATTTAGCGAATATGGTATTTACGACGATGTAGCGACAGGCAAGTGCGCAGTTATGATCTACTTCTAACCGTATTTCAGTTGTAAACTCATGATTTATATTTTCTTGATGTTGCTTTTGAAGCTTACTTTATTTATAAGGTTTGCAGAACCTATAAGAAACGCAGAATCTAATAGCTGCAGGCACACCTTATTAAAATCACGTCTATCTTCCAAGACAAGTAAACTGGTGAGTTTCACTAGTACTGAAGCACAAGCTTTCAATGTGTTTTATCTATTCAAGAGTTGAACACTACAACTGCATCAGGTGGCCAAAGCATTTCAGCAATACCTACAATTCTACATCTTATGTCCGCTTTCGCGCATTTTATTCTTACCATCTTTTACTTCTCTTTAGCAATATCATTAAAACAATCTTCTATCAGAATCACTATGCAAAGAGAACGGTGAAAACAAAGGATAAATACACGAAGTTGATCGATGTCGGAAGCGTGGATTCCATCGCTCATTCGGATGACTTGCAACTAGTGAGCATGCTCTCATTGACTCCGCCATTGACCTCGCGTCAGCCAGACTTAGCGATCACAATAATATAAATTATGGTATTACATCCGTCTCGTGGGTATTAACAACTGTAAACATACAATAACGTAATATAAAACAGAACTTAACAGATCGGCCCCAGGGGTAAAGAAGGGTGCAAGCGTAACTGGAACCAATTATTTGTAAATAAGATGGTCCATTGTCATCTGCTTCGTACTTTTCCTCAATGAAGATTTTAAGATTTACGAAATACACGTGTGAATTGAAAGGTACATTATGTTAATCACAAAGCCAATACACATTCCTCGTGCAGGGAATGCAGCTAGTTATAATGTAACACGTATGACAACGGCTTGTAAGCAGATGCTGATGTAAATAATTGTTATTCAGCTTGTTCTAACACAGGTACAAAAGTAAACTTGCTTGTGTCTGGTAAGACACTTGCTCCAGTTGAGTGAATGAAGTGTAACGTTTCATTAACAGAGGTCTGTGGCCCAAGCAAACACCGCATATCGGTGTCTTGTTTCAAAAGTTTTTTTCCAACATAGTGAAAGGCGCCCGCGTCTCCTTAAAAGCCTTGTGGACTGTATTCGTTAGCGCGCCTTTACATACGGAATATAGCCCTCAATGGGAAAAAAAAACCTCTCAGAAATGAGTAGAGTTTGTATAAGCCATATTTGTTTGAATCCTTAATTGATCATGGACTGAAGTTTGGCTTACATTTTGTCTAAATAACATTTCCTTCAAGTCTCTTCATTTTCTTCTCTGAATTATTGTAGCTTGGGTTTGACTTGAGTTATTTGCAAAGATTTAGATACAGTTCGCCTAAAGCAAAATAGAGATACATGGTTAAGTACCTCTCTTGACATGATGAGTTCTTGCTCACAAATAGAATTTGCTAACGAGTCGAGGCGATTACGGCTGGCAACACTTCTGAATGTGTTAGCGCGTCTTGGCCCCGCACTGCACTGACGACAGCCGCATTAAGACAACAAAGGGTGATATTTTTCGTGGACAAACATTAAAGGGCTTTGAACATGACAGACAGGTGATGCACCCACACGATGCATATTTATGATGTGTTCGACAGCTAGTACGACACTAGGAATTATGGTCAGCCAATATTTGTAGTGTTTACATGCACACACTGCAATGAATAGCCAAGGGACATATCCTAAATAATCTTCATGCGTTAGACGCGGCAACATACAAAATCAATATTATGTAGATTTCTAATAAATAAATGAGACTGTAAGTGATTGGCTAAGTAATCAACGCAATCCGTGGTCTGTTACATTGGGCCGAGTGTGTGCTATATAATTACGTAGTCAATCTAATACAGGTTATAAAAAAGTAAAAAAAAAAGGAAAATGGCCGCCGGGGCTAGTGAATCACACGTTGCGGTTTCTCTGACTATTTGTGACTGAACAAAACGATCTGAGAAATCATTCATGGTCCCTCCCAGGCACTACCATCCACCAATACGAAAATAAATAATTTCATTGCCCTAAAGACAAGGTTTTAGTCTGATACAAGGTATATTTTGCCGACTAATTTGTACTTTGCAGCGTCGAAAATGTTATTTAGCTTTGACTCAACCATACGTTTTTGGAACGCGTCATTTCTGCAGGTACCTAAGTATGATGGGAAATAAGGCAGGCTATAAAAATCAAGCATTAAGTGGTCTTATTTTAGCTTAAATGATTTTGTGTGCCGTTTAAGTCGTCGGGTGGACAAAACAGATCTGCAACAATAATAAATGTTCTCGGCCCGTCACTAAAATTGAATGTTTACACTTTTTAAATGTTTACATTATTAATGTTTTGGTTAATACAGGCACACTATATTAATTTATTTGGATTTAACACTTTTCGCAAGTTTATTGGAATGCTATAAATTATACACATTCGTAATTTGAGTTGAGATACAGGTAAATCCTCTAAGGTGCCTACGTGAACCCTTACCCAACACCCTCGCGTAGAAATTTTTGGGTTCGCGTGAACAAAATGAACGGTCGGCACTACAAAAAAATGCCCTTAAACTATTTGTTGTGGTTTCCACAAAAAGACAAAAAACGGGACATCAAAAACCAGTCAGCATTGGTCGGCTTTTCGACTCCAGTGGCCTTGTAGAAAAAAAACCATGTGTTAAGGAATGTAAAGAGCCATTTAATTATCCTAATATATTGTTATGGTCGCGGAGGGAGGTGGTTATAAATTAGCGGCAAGTCCGAGCTAGGACGAGGTGGCGAATGGTGCCGCGCCAGGCGACCGCTTGTAGGGAGACCCATTTAGATAATATGAGAGATAGGAGATTTAGCGACATAATATTTTACTACATTATATTGGTTTAAGTGGTGTTTAGGGACTGCTATCTAATATTCCGTGCGCGCGCTTGCACAGGCGCGCCTCGCGAGGCGGCCGCAGACAGCACTCGTTCTCACGTTACTGCAGCCGCTCAGCCACTGTTGCAGTGCGATGATCCTGAGAGTTTTTATTCCATTTTTACCTCAGTTCCATCGAGCGGCCTTCATTATGCGTCCGCTAGTGCTTCGGTCGCCACCGGTTCAGGTAGCTTGGAGTTTCGCTTCAAAACTTGACCTTAGGTATTCGATACGCTTGTTATATTTTTTGTTAATCAATATAATTGAATATGAGCTTTTGATGTGGTGTAATTTGATAATTTGCGAAAATAAATTTACGTAAATTGACTTGGTCGTAAAAACTGGTTTAATATTCGAATCTTATTGGATGTGTAAGATCATGTAGATATACATCCATACTTATGTGGATGCATATCGAGTTGATGATAATCGTGATATTAGGGTATGTAGGTATCGGCCAGGACAGGGCGAGGTGTCGGAGGCAGGGCTCCCCGCTGCGCGTGAGCATTGTGATCGACAGCTTGTTTACTAAAAATATGCATAATGAATTTATAATAGCCTATCGGCCTGCCACGTCGCCTCGCCCCTCCGTGCCCATATGAGGCCTGCTTCGTCTGCCTCTTTAGATATGAATGCACAAATCGATACCTGCCTACAGTTTAATACAAAGGTACATATTTTAGGAATGTACCTACTGTTAAATAGTATTAGAAATGGCCCACTTGTTCAATCGAGTATAATAATAAATCTGGCGATTTATTGACAAAACATCTTCTAAAGATATTTAACTCATATTATTGAAGATTGCCACAGAAAGAATGTTGGTGTTACGATGGTGAGAGATGCTTAATTGCGCCACCGATGTGTTCCCACGTTTAAATGCAGCAAGTGTTTGTACAAGCATTTAGCATTCGATTGTTTTAGTGCGGACCGAGACGTCTGCGGAGAAGCAAACATTGAGCTTCCTGAGCGTGCAGCACCGTCCCCCTCCTCCTACCCGCCACCCCGGATTTCACGCCGAAGACTTCTCGTCTCTGTGATTACAGACATTTTTCGCTAACGATAAGCTTATTAACCAGGACAATTACCTTATAAAATAATCGCTTACAGCAAGAAAAGCGAACCCTAATGCATGAGGAATTTCGATGCCGTGAAATGTCAAAAAATAAAAGCACCGCCGACGATGCTAAATATGTCGCAGTTCTGGCAACTCTTTATTAGGCGGTTGAAACGTTCGTAGAAATAATTATATACGGTGCTCCAAACTATCTGTCGCTTGAATGTGGAGGACTACACCGGCCAGGCGGGGCGCCCGGCCCGGTTCTAGCCTCGATTCGTTACGTCAATCTCAAACTTTTTCACATTGCAATCTGCATAGAGTGAGTTGACATCGCGCAACAAAGCCACCATGCAGTGCGTCGCGCTTTGTCCGCATTTCTTTATAAATATTTTGACATTTCCCTCATTCGTCCCGCGGAGTTGGTCCACAAACAAATCCGTGTGGATCCTTTTGTGCAGCGTGTGTAATTTGATTTATTCTTTGACGACAAACGTCCGACATCCTGTGTTGTAAGGCGTTGGCGTTGGGGCGGCGGCGTTTGTCGATTTGTTAGCACATCTATTGGTATTTTCTTTAGTAGGTGTAAACAAAAAGTTTCGCATGTCTTTAGAGCATCGATATTGTTTCTTAGAGGTGCATTGAGTGCGCACTCCACTTACGGACGTTTTAGGTGGTCGACGCGAATTGCGATGTAAATATTAGATATCATGATGTTTGCCGAGGGCTCTGTTAACACGTGGGGCTTGAATTGTTACAATATGCACTAACATTCTCGTTTCTCTGAATACTGTAAACTCTGCGAGCTTTAGTAAACGCTTACGATGTTGAATCATTGTTTATGTCTGGGCGTCTACAATCTTTGGATGAAAGGACTGGATATATATATAGCTAAAATACCATTGCGCTATGCTCTCTTACGTAAATGTTATTCAAAATCCATACACTTACTGTATCGTTTCCGGTGACCCGTTTTTAGATATCTCGAGAACAAAGAGTGAACTTCTAAGTCGAATGTTTCAGAGATGCAAGGAGAAGCTGAACACGTTGGCAATCAGCGTGATGAACCAGTGGCCTGGTGTTCGTCTGCGGGTCATAGAGGGCTGGGACGAGGAGAACTCGCACCTGGAGCAGTCGCTGCACTACGAGGGTCGAGCTGTCGACCTCACCACCAGCGACCGAGACCGTTCCAAGTACGGCATGCTGGCCAGGCTAGCCGTGGAGGCTGGCTTCGACTGGGTCTTCTATGAAAGCAGATCGTATATTCACTGCTCCGTCAAAACAGGTACTTGTTTAGTTGAGTTTTTTGAGGTAGTGTGGTACTTATCATTGATTTATGATGGCAAATGTACAACCAAGCGAATTTACCTATGTTGCCCTGACGGACACTTATTAATGAAATTATGGCTACAAAACTCATCCAGCAATAGGTACTTTATAATCTGAACGGCATATTAAAACCATTTTAATAAACTAGGTAGAACATATTAGTTTTTTAAAACCTACACGAAACCAATTTCAATAACTCGAACAGAATATTAATAGTAAATAATAAAAAGCAAAATTTATTAATACAGATATAGATAATACTTATAAAACATAATCGTAAATGTTTTTCATAAGAGCGCTACCTATTTCTTAATGCACACAAATGCGTTTAAGTCTTTTGTATGGCGGCGCGACGTCGCTCCATATTTGGCCCTATTGGACGAAAATCTTTTTTGTTTCTGCTCAAACAACTGCATATTTGCACAATATCACTTAAGTCTAAGTAGTTCAAACTCCACCAAAATTATGGAAAAGCCGGGTTTCCAAAATAGTGTAAAGAAATCTGGGAAAATTATTTGTTTATCAATTCGCGGTTCCCGTATGCTCAATATGTTTATTAACGTATCGATTTAGTACGATTTTGCTAATTTATAGTCATACATAACAGGAAAATGTGGTATTTCTTGAGTTATTGTTTGCTTTCTTAGTAAACAAACGAGATTATGTCACTGTATCCTACGTCCATTATGTTCATGGTTTTTCCGAAAAGAAAATCCACAAGAATATTAATGTGTTAGATCATGTCTGTAGACATGACATGTTATTGTAACTTGATATTAGTGATATTTCACTAATGGGAAGTATACGTGTCGCGGGAAAACTGTGGTTTCCTGAAAATGTTGACACTGATCTACGTTTAACGTAGACTACTTCGGTGCTAAAACTGTTGCGTGGGAAATCCGAGTGTTATCAACTACGGGTACATAACTGTACACTGTGGGCTACAGGCTTCGGGACGGGCCAAATATATAGTTGAACTTTACAAGAAGAATGCATCTCAGACAGCTTCCCGCGCCCGCGCCCCGGCGGTGTCGATCAAACGGACGAACGAGCCTCTTGTTAGCATCCCTCTCGCTCTCTCCCGCGGAGAAAACTATAACCGTCTCTTGCGCACGCCGCCGCATCGCAGCCAATCCCCCACTTCTATAATTACACCGGTGATTCAATGGCTACTTATATCTATATATATGTATACGGCATAACGATGAGAGAAGCGCGTATTTATATGTATGCTTGTGTTTTTAGATATTATGGAGGCATTCCGGCGCGTTCGCATAGTTCCAATTAATTTCGCAGATGGGTCTAATAAGTGACCCTTTGTTTAGAACTTCAGAGCTGTGAGCAAATTGTTGAATGTGGGCAAAGTTATTAACGATACCACTTGAACAATTGTTAGATTGAACTGACAGTGGTCAGTAATCTAACAGTTGTTATGGAGCTCCAAGAATATCTTTTGTTTTGTTACGTCAATGAATTACTAATGTTATTTGTAGTGCTGCAAGATGTTTTTCATTCTTATCTTACTATTTATATTTTAGCGAATCGCTAATTGTATTAGCTATCTCCTATTCAGACCCATTTCCGTTCCTTTCAGTTTTATGACACCTTACAGTTTAGAGTTTAGGTTAATTTTCTGGATCTTTTACAATGTTTTTGTCTGTAGTATTATGTTATCTATGCTTTTGTATAGGTCGATTTTAATCATTGAAAATATTAGGTGTGTCATGTAGTACACCGCATTTGCCTATAATCGGTTTCCCATAATTGCTTTCTACTAAATGAACAGGATACCTATCGATTAAACAAGTTTGTTCATTAGTTTTGTGCCAATGTTTAGCGATTGTATCTAGAATTAATATAAAGTGCCGTAAAGGATTTAATTTATAAATATGCAAATTCTTAATCTGAGAGAGATTTGAGATGTCATTTTTGACCATTCTTATTTGTCAGGTTCCAGGCTCAAAAGTGCCTCCGTCGTATACATCTGGGCTGTTGAAGATTTCATATAATTATTTTATTCCAATCATATTCCAGACAAATTTTACTCTCTTGACACAGAATGTAGGCCGTGTCCTACATTCTACACCATTTCTTTGGTATATCCTTCGTGGCTGTATCTCCGGTCGATGACACACCACACATACTTTGGACTTTCCAAAACGCAGCGTTTCAGAAATACTACTTTCGTAACCTTTAGTGAAGTTTCCCCATAAGCTTTCTAAAGGAGCGGGCGGGCTCCTTCCTAACATCAAAGGATCAGTGACATCATCCACAACTTAAAATGTTCATTTTAATTTATATTTATGTATTTCGTATAAAAAAAAAAATACTTTTTCATCAAATCTATAACTATAAACATGGAACCTATATTTTCTGTTTCCTATTTACCGGTTTTAGAGGCCGCTCAAACGGTTGCCTATCTTACAGATTTGGATATTAATGCGAGTCAAAAGTTGTAGATTAATATTTTTTGTTTACATATGCAGTCATTTTTGGAGCTTAAAGTTTTAACACGAAATTTTTTTCTGTCAAAATATCGGTCATATACCTACGCCATATAGCGGCACCAAATAAAAGTCGTAAATTTATTGAAAAAGATACCTAAAGTCATCCTAAAACGATAAAGAGCATTCATTGTTTCAAAAGCTCGACCACTGATACCCGACGGAGTCTCCCGCGGTCGCAGGCAATTTGTTTCGATGTTTATTCATTTATTCCGGCGTTTTGTACGATCCGAGTCTTTTAGTATTAATTTGGATCTTATAAATAATTAATGTGCTTTGTGTAGGTATGTGTGTTGCGGTCGTGGCTCTCTGTTGGTCGCGGTCAAGGCCGGATAGCGCACGAGCATCCACTGCTCCTTACGCTCTCCCCTTACATATACAAATCTTCGTCAACCTGTATTTCATTAAAACTATCTATCGCAAAACCACTCTCACCCGCATACTACGATACTATTTGTTTATTAGTTAATAAATAAAATAAACATCAAAGTTCTTTGTCAATATTTTTAGCATTCAACTGTAGATTGACTAAGTCAATAACACAAACCCAATAGAGGACAATTCACCAAAAAACACTATTGTGAACCATCTACCCATAGGCATCATGAATATTTAAGGCAGGAACATTTTTCGCTCTATCACATGGGATGAAAAAGAGACGGAGAAAAACTAGCCCATTATATGCTCGTATATTAAATTAAAGCATTCAGTGATCAACTCGGCGCCAATAAAACTAAGCCGAGCGTTAATTTTTTGTGTTGGACTCGATTAATTGATTTCCATTGGTCGGCGATGATTGTTTTTTTATTCCGATCGTTGACTTATGGTATTTATACTAACGTCATCGGTTTAGGCGTGCACTTAGACAAATTATATACCTAGTCGGACTAGATAATACTTATGTGTCCAAATCTGTCGCCTACAACAGGATCTTGAAGCAGACATATCGTTTAGTTTTACAATTCGTTTTATGATGTTTTGTAATTGACTGCATAGATTGCAAACGAGAATATTTTATTGGGAAAAGAAGTGATTGAATTTTATGAATTATAACATCGGTTACTATAAATTAACCTGATGCTTTGGTTCAAGCTAGTTGAATAACATTACAACATAACATTCTTAAGTAAGACATTAATAGAGCAATGTTTTATGTATCAAACTAGATCCGTTCGTTTATATTTTCACTTTTTGCGACTATTAAAAATTCTCTGAGCCAGCGGCAGAATAGACCAACTTGTATATTGACTATCGTTCCGCATTATTATGGGGACATAAAATCGATGTAGATTTTTATCAAGACAAGTGTATGCTTAATGCTTTGGAATCTGTTCTACGAATTGAAACAATGCTGGGGGCATAGTATAGGAACAGTTAAAGGTCGTACACAGAAGAGGCTCGCGGTAAATGGGGCGTGACCGCCGGGAACCGGACAGGTCACGACTCACTACATGTCACCACCCTAGCTTGAACTAAACGACGAATTTTAATAGGTTAAAGACATGAATTTTATGGAGATGCTTCCATTCCTACATTGCGTATACATGTTATAAAATAAACGTTTGAATGAATTTAAAAACATGTTCGGCAATTCAAAAGGCTATCTACGTGTAGATTCTCAGGTATTTACTCGTAATGTAAGATATCATTATGCTAGGTGTTAAGGACCCCATTGAGAATTCTTAACGAGCACTTACCGTTTTAACGTAGTCTTCACTTCGGATTTTATCTTTGATTACCAACGTGTGAATCCTCTCAAATGCGAAACTGAATAATTATAGGTAATTCGATTTTTCAAATTATACCGCAGGAAAATTAATATTTGTTGGTTTCGAATGTAATCTAATCATCAGATCGAATGTTATAAAAACAAATATTAATAGGCAATAAAATTGAAATGATGGCCTTAAATTGATTTTGTATTAATCAAAAAAGTTTTCTTAGGTTAGGTTAGGTTAAAACGGGCTGTTTAAAATATATAAATACATAAAAATATACTATAAATTGATTTTGTATTAATCAAAAAAGTTTTCTTAGGTTAGGTTAGGTTAAAACGGGCTGTTTAAAATATATAAATACATAAAAATATACTATAAATTGATTTTGTATTAATCAAAAAAGTTTTCTTAGGTTAGGTTAGGTTAAAACGGGCTGTTTAAAATATATAAATACATAAAAATATACTATAAATTGATTTTGTATTAATCAAAAAAGTTTTCTTTCAGTACTAAGTTGCGACCAGCTGAAGACTTAATGATTTATTATATAATTAATAGATAATTAAATTAGTTTAGCAGCCCAGAAGTTAATTAGCAAATTAGTTAGGCGTAGTTAGATATTTGAGAAGACATGACATAAACCACTAATTAAGTAATAGTTAATTATACCTATTTGCATCTTAAGTGATCATGGTAGAAACAAGTTGTCAACCGAGCTTTTATTCAAAAGCTCTTGTCTACACGGCACTTGAACCCTTGAACAAGAGGAGACTTTAATGTTGTATTAAACGCGTTAAGTAGGTCGCGGCGTTATCAAAATATACAGTCTGTACGTAAACCGAACAAGATGTCGGACAGATTAAACAAACTTTATATTAGCTGGCATCCACCACACCAATTCTGCCGTTATTAGACACACAATCATGATCAGATAAAATCTACATCAGATCAATGAATTGATCATGTGTCGAACAAAAATCTATCACACCTGATGGTAACCGATGAGTTGGTCGTCAATGGAGCACGCTTGCCTTGAAGTAGCCTATTCACTCTTTTCTTAAAGATAACGAGCTCTGCAGGGAATGCCACAGTTCCACTCCTTAGTTCGAATGATATGACAGGAATGCCAGTCAGTGATAGTGTCAGTTGGCAGAACGTAATGGAAGAAGAAAATGGAGTGCGCCGACCACTATTGGAAAAAATCTCTGGCAGGGCATTCCACTCCTTAATTTGAATGATATGAAAGAAAAGGCAGTCTGTGAAAGCGTTTTGCAAGACGGAATGGTAGAAGAAAGCTTGTTGAGCGGTGCGCCAACCCCAAGCCAAGTTACAAGGGGCAAGGGCAGCAAGAAGGTGTGGAATAATATTCCACCACCATTAAGGGTGCTTGGTACAATCCATACGTTCAGATCACGTTTGCGGCAGTATCTGATAGATGCTCAACGGAAACAAGACATGGTGGCTCTTAGTATTTCAATTTTATAAGATGTCCACAGTACCTAATTATCTTTTCAATCTGTGTTACACAAAATATTTCCTATTGTTGCCATTTGTGTCCCCAGTCCGGAAGAACTGTTGTGTCATAGTATTTTTTTTTTCTTATTGAACCTATCTTGAACATCTTTACAATAATACCTTCCTTTACTTGAATATTATATTCCCTATATCCACTACTATACTACCTACACTAAATAAAAAGTATAACCCTTTGTTTTAATATCTGCACTTTTAAACGCTCATTTACGTATTTATGTTTACTCATTTATTATTATTTTATTCTTAAATAAAACTGTTCGCTCCGTCACTTGCCACTAGGTTTAATTGTTTCGGAGTCACCCAGTCGACACCGGCTATCGCTGAAAACCAGCGCTGTGGCTCTGTCTCGCACACGAGTCCCAGCATTATGCTGAGCGATGACCGTTTTGCGTAGTTGTGACGCATACTTTGTAATTATTGTATTTGAGTTTTTTTTTGTTATTTTTATGGTATGCGTCGTGCCTGGCGCAAATAAACAATTTTTCTTTCTTTTCTTTCTTTCTTTCTTTCTTTCAAGATGTTGATTTTGAAAAAAAAATATGAAGACGAGCAACATTTTTGTAAGTTATAAGGCAGAGGATAGAAGCGTGAGTGCACGATGCTGCGCGGTCGAGCGCGCGCGGGGCATGCGTGCGAAAGGCTCGGGGTGACACCCGAGACACCACATCCCGGAAGACTGTGGCCGAACCCCAAGAGGTTCCCACACCCGCTAGCCTGAATGCCTCATACCGATTATCGATTAATTTATTCAGTGTATCGGCGAAAAATCACAGCGCTCATTAAAATTTGCTTAAAATCGCAGCGCTCATTAATTCTCAACGAAGCTCACTTCGCAATAGAGTGTTGGATTTATAATTAGGCTTATGTGTGCTTAGAATTGTGAGCAGTGGTGGCCCAGTGGTATCGGCCGCGACTTACAAGTTGTAGGTCGTGGGTTCGAACCCAGGCAGGCGCTTTACTTTGTGTAAATTATTTCATCACCACTGCTCTCAAAAACGGTGAAGGATAACATCGTGAGGAAACCGGCATGTCCTAGAACCAAAAATTCGAAGGCATGTGACATCCACCAACCCGCACTGGGCCCGCGTGGTGGATTAGGCCCATTCCCTCTCACAGAGAGGCCTGTGTCCAAGCAGTGGGAACATTAATAGGCTGATGATGATGATGATGTGCTTAGAATTTAACAAATAATCTGTTTCTAGTTATAACAATTTACAATTACATTGACACTACTTAAATTTCTGAAGATTAAGTGCTATGCGATGCTTGTTGGCCCAGACAATTCTTGATCTATCTATTTACCTTCTTAATTTGATTCTTTACTCCCATGAGTCCCTTGCAATACAGCCGTAATTAACTCTGTTTTCCTTAAAACTTTATAGCCATTTGTTTTTCCAATGTAAACCCATCTTTATCAATTTTCAAAGCAATAAAACGAGTTCTAATTAATATTAGCTTTAACAAAACTTGTTTCCCTCGCTTTTATTGAAGTTAACAAGCCGGATATTTTTACTTTGTGCCCATTAACTTTAATTTGCGGGTAAATATTTAACATTGACATAATGTGCAGCTTACATGCAGTCATACTTTATCAGGCAGGCGTATAATTTTATATTAATCATATTTCAATTTTACTTTCGCACTCAGTTTCGTTTTATATCTCAGTAAAGAGCCTTAACGTCGTCAATTCAGTCCTGGTGGGCAATAAATTCAAACGTTAAGATCTCAGTACCACATTACAATCCCAGACGCTACATATTGCATCAGAGTTAGTGTCGCTTGCTTGGCGTTTAAATCATTCTGCTACCGCGCCGATAGACCGTACACACATGCGAATTACGAATTGGCTAGATCAGAGTTTGGAGAGGCAGCTTTATAAATATTAATTTATTGAAAGACTAATACGTTTAATGTGTTTATCTATCTACCGTTTAAACATATAAATATGTAGATATTTCTTATTACGTACCAGTATAAATCTTACAATGAGAATGCTTATTTTATATTCCAAATATTTGAATACTGCTTAAAAATAATTCAGCGTGACAAAATCAAACAGTGCGAGATGCAGTTACAAAAGATGTTTAACATACTGACAACTTGTTGTACATCTTTTTGGGAATTTCCAAATGATCTGTACAATTCTGAAATGTTTTCTCACGCTCACCTAGTACCACAGATAAAATAAACCTTCCCATATTTATTTATTTTCTTTTTACATTGTAAGATACGGCGCGTTCGGCCGCCGCATGAATCATAACCGGCGCGGTTTGGCATTTGCATGACCACGCGTCGGCTAATTGCTATTCTACACGATATAAATCAGATATAGTTCTACTGATCCCATGCGAGCATCTCGATAGCCTTACATCGCCCCAACAATAAAAGGTTGCGGCGGCCGACAAAACCCTATCGATAACATTGCTTTTTATCGAATGAGGCCGAGCTTTTAGATCGGGTGATGGGCTTCTGACAAATGTTTAAGTTTCATAACCGTGTAGCTTTTAGAAAAAAACTGAGAAAGCGTCACATTTCGCTGGTTCGACATGTCATCCATCGACGAGATAAATTATTAATAGTTTCACGTGCTTTGTGGAGTAATGTATGGTCACGCGTGGCTTGGGCCGAACGGCGGGGCCCGGCGCGCGCCGCCTAGCTCTCCCGGTGGTCCGGGCGGGGCGGGGTCTGCGCGGCCACTCGGCTGCGCCGGCGCACCGGCCCCGCGCTTCCCGCCCCCCTCTTCTACCGCACCCGCGCCTCTTATCGCCGCATCTTCAGCCTAATGTTACTTACGTCACTATGAAATCGCGTGTGACTGGTTTTAAGGCTTTGGATTCGTTAACTTTGAAGCTTAATAAGGTCGGGAATTAACTTTTAACTTAGATAAAATCTTCCGCATTGTATGTTTGGACATTTTTAAATAAATGCGAAGGATATTATTAAGGCGGTACATAATAATAATTTGACAAGTAACATCGAACTGTTCTGCCGAAAATATGTCACAAAAAAATCTACGCAAGTAAATAAAATTGCCATTCATGTAACGTTACCCACAAAATCAATAAATCTGCACCCCACCCAAATTGTACAAAAACGCAAAGGTGTCCGCCGCCTATTCAATAACTCGTGTGATGTGTTCACCGGACAACAAACGCATGTTGACAATAAGCGCTTGACTTTGAGCAAAATCTAATTTGTGTAGTTATTGTGTAATGCGATCCGCTCCGAGCCCATCGCTTTGAGAACAGCTTGTGAACAAGGATCGACTGAATTTATCGGTCGGTTACACAACAAATCAAAATTTAACGAGTTCGCGCAAACCAGAGGCTTTGCAGGGTATCTTTAGCCGTGCTCATTTGCGCGTGTAATTGCACCACCCACTGTAACTGTAACTTAAGTTAAAAATACAGACGGTTAGCTAATACAATTGTTATAACGTAACAGTGGCGGCTGGGTTCTGAACACGTTCAAACTTGGGTCTTGGTTGGGTAAAGTTAAGCCATTTTTATTTATCTTTTGGATGCCATTAACTTGCACGTAAATAGACACTTTTTTGCTCGAGCCACCAATGATCCTAATAAAGAATTAAGAGATTACGTACAGGTACAGTTTAAGCGGGACGAAGAGATTTAAATAAATACTATTAGATAAAATACAAACAAAGATCAGGTTTCTGTGCGATTTTTTGGTCGCAGTTTTTTCGCACAAACAATGAGTGAAAGGAATTCTAAAAACGGATTGAATTAACTTATCTAACGCTTAAAAAGTTTGTTCAAGGGATTACGGCTCCTATTTCCTGGAAAACTTTTCCTTGTTATTGAATTTGGTAGACGGCCAATATATCTGTATAGCATCGGAGCCGATCCGAGCCAATTGTTGGTTTAAGTAAAAGACAAACTCGAGCACAGTGGTAGGTAGGTTATTCTTGCCGATAACCTGGGCACAGTGGGAGCTGTCCGCGATTCTCTTTTGTTTCGTATCTTATCCGATTTTAATTACGGGCGTAGAGAAATCTCGTTATTCCTTAAAGGGATATGACTGCGCCGAGCTAATTTACTATCGTCCCTTGCACGATTTTATGTTCTCAATTTTATTTTATAGCCTTTGCTCTATGGGATGTAGGCATAGCAAATGCGTGGCATCTCTGACCCGTGAATCAAACTCCTCCTATATAAATATTTAAAGATCTTATATTCATATTCTTTATTATATTCATATTGTAAACAAAACAAACAGATATAAATACAATAGGATAATTTATGTACAAAGGGGAGCTTAACCCAAAATTGGGTTCTCTAACAGCAAACATCAAAGTAAATACGGATAGTTAATCAAAGCGCAAAACAAAAACTTAAAAATCTCTTATTATTGAAATGAATCCTGTGTGAATTTAACTCATTTTGTTTTATCGTCTATTTCAGAGTCTTCTGTGGGAACGGGAGCTGGTTGCTTCCCTGAAGGAGCCATGGTGTACACAGAGAAGGGTCCCCGTGATATCGCTACGATACAACGAGGAGACAAAGTACTGTCAGCTTCTGATGACGGCAAAATGGTTTATTCCGAGGTATGTATACAACATGCATGATCCAGAAGTCTAGAATATTTAAATATTTATAGCAGGATGCATACAAACTTGACCAAAATTTAAAATATATTTGGCTCTTAAATAAATTGAATCTTATAGTTTTGGTAATTATGCAAGGAATAAATGAAAATATTGGAAAAAAACATAAAGCCATTGTCTCATTTTCAGGTGTTGACATTCATCGACCGCGATCCGAATACAACTCGGCAGTTCATCGAAGTGACGGCAGAGAACGGCGTGAAGATCACGACGACCCCGTCGCATCTGCTGCTGCTGGCGGCCGCCGACGGCTGGCGGGAGGTCTTCGCGGCCAACGTCGAGGTCGGCGACGTACTGCTCACGCGGGGGCCGGCCGACGTCATGCGACCGTCGCGGGTCGTGAGCATGAAGATGTTGAGGAAGCGCGGAGTGTACGCGCCGCTTACGAGGACCGGCACCATCATCGTGGACGACGCGCTGGCGTCGTGCTACGCGCTGGTGCGGAGCCACTCGCTGGCGCACGCGGCCATGGCGCCGCTCCGCTGGATGGCGCGGTGGAGCGCCTCCAGCGAGCTACCGCGTGGCGTGCACTGGTACGCCAACGCTCTGTACTCGGTCGGGGACTTCGTGCTCCCGGCCTCGTACAGGTATCGCTAGCAGTGAGAGTGCTGACATTGAGTGGTCGCTGTGAGTATTGGCGCGCGCGGGACGTGCACAAGGACACTGTTGTAAATATCGGTCGTGTAAATAGTAGAGTGCGTATGCCAGATTACGATATGTAAATACTTAGGTCGCGAACGTTAAAATGTTTAATATTATACATATGCTCGTCGTTAACGAGCTTTACTTACCCTCAATGGAATTTATTTATTAAGTAGTTTTAGGTACTTTTTGCAAATTTTGCATATTATTTAGTTAACTTACGAATATTTTTTTGTAAATTGTATCGGTATTGTTATTCTGCACAATGCAGAAATACTTAAATGTATGCGCTTATGTTATTTTAAGTTACTGTATAAAGATTATGAATAAAATTAATTCACTTCTTTAGCAAATCCGAAGAAATTGATTTCTGCAATGCGATGCAAATGTGTTGCTTGCACCAGTGAACAGTACTCGTACTCTCGATACGAAATCAGCTGTAACCAGACATTCCATAACTCTAATCCTTTGTCTACTTACACACGTTAGAAATGATGAAATTGTGATCTTGGTACCTAAAAACGTGCCTTAAGATTTTTTATTTATTGTTATTTATAAGCTAGGTGTCTATTTATGAATTGACGAAAGTATTTAGGTCTAACTTATTCTATTATGTCTGATACCGTCTTTATTTCTAAGTTTCTAACTATTTATTTAATACTCTTCATTCTTCCAAGGTTTTCTTTTCAACGCTTGACATCGTGATATGTTTCCTTTAATTTGAAAACGTTATTTTATTTCTTTAACAATGCATGAGTTTTCCTCAATTCTTGACTTGATGGAAACATTAATAATATGCATGAATGCAGTACCATTGTAGTATTGGTAGCCACTAAACTTATTATAAGTCGATGTCAGGTTGGAGCGTCCCCAGGAGCGACGACTTTTAGATCATTTGTTAGATCTTGAACTGAAGTATGGGTTCCTATAGATTGAATTTAGTGGAATGTTGTAAGACTTGTGAATGCAACGATAATATTTAGAAATAATTTCTAGGACAAAATTGTTTGAATTATTTATTAAACATTCACATCTATGCTAATGGATTGATGTCAGCGACAAATGTTAACTAAAACTCTATATTATAAATAATAGTGATTAGTGCTTATGTAGACAATACTAACAAATTTTATAGGTACATACATAAATCGGAAAGCTTTAACTAATATTTGGACAATACATTTATGCCATATTAATATAACTTAGTTTAAAAAACTAAATGCTATTCAGTGGATGTAACAGTGCAGCCCTTCCAGTGTCATCTATGAAGAGTTTTATTTATAATTTGATATCATAATATGTTAACAGTCACTGTGGCATGGAGTAGGTGTGTGTTGATCTTTTGGAGTTCGAATATAACTAGTTTTTGTATAATAATCATAAAGCTTCACTTACCGTTATTATTTTCTTCTGCATCAAACAGAATATGGTCGTCATTGAGTTTACTAACAACCTTTACAGTAACTGAATATTTATTTTTGTAAAGTGATAATCTACCTGTACCTTCATCTCATATTTTAATTATCTCAGTGTTCTTACCATGTTTGAGAGGAATTAAGTACCAACGAATGACATGATTTACATATTGGCTAACACGCAATTACAATGCAAAAATGTAAAACAAATACTGATTTGCTTCTCACTATAGATTTGTATGTCATTGTGACGTCAGAATGAAGGTTTATTGGAGTTTAGCAAGTCCTTCATGCTTAGAATTTTCGTAGATTTTATAATCAAACAGTGCGTCATTCGTTACTGATCATGACCGTTATAAATATTCATTTCATCCATGTTTGTAAAATTATTTAAAAACGCATATACAGGTGAGTTTTCCAAGTTGGATTGGATGGTTAAATTCGAAACTTAGAGGAATAGCGAAAAATAATTTTATACAGTGTGAGTTTTTCATTCAAAATCAACGGGTGCGGTGTGTGGCTAGAAATATTAATTTTTCAAAAATATAATGATGCGAAAATCTTTGATGAAAACTTGTATTAGTTTTCATCAAAGATTTTCGCTTTTCCTCAAAGTATCGGATTTGGCCATCCATGCCGACTTAAAAAACTCATCGTGTAAAGGTATCACATACGCACAGATAATATAATACTAGCACATACGTTAATTGCCATAAAAATACATATATCAAATAATAAATTGTTTGTATAGTATTTGCTTATAACGGTAGATCGAACGGTATCCATGTTTGCTTTTATCTCTACGAAAAAATAGATCTATTATCATATCATGTACTAATTCCTTAAGCTAAGTATGCAAATGGAAGTGAACAGTAATATCTAATTTTAAAATTGAAGGCATTATCCTAATATTGTCACAGAAGCGTAAAAGATATTGAACTTTCACACATAAGATTTTTTTTCCTTGTATCGAATAAAAAAATTATTTTGAAATATTTTTTTTGATTATGTTTTTTAAGTTATGATTACCGAGAATTGGGCTATCCAAAAACATTATAGTTTGGAAAAAAATGTGTTGTTAATGTATGATGTGGTGTGGTGTTAGAAACTCAATGACGATACAACTTATTTTGACAAACAATAGTGTTATCGATCCAAAAAACAGCACAGCTTTCACCGTCAAAAATATAATATGAATTCTTAAAACCGAAAATTTGTTTTTTTTTGTACTTAGGCCTATCTTTTCTGTGCTTCCATTGTAGTGCTCAGAAAATTATGTATTAATATGATATTTAAAACCATAATGTACTTAAACCTTCTAAAACGAATGGGGAGCCATCTTAAAGGTTGCTAACTTGACTATACAATTAGGTGATATTGCTCTATGTAAAATACAACGATACGTAATAATTATGCTTTTACACTATTTATTTATTGACGTTATATTTGTATTAATATAAAGCCTGTCTCCACGAGTTAATGTATAATGGAAAAATGTATATTTCAGAACTTCTTGTAAAGAAAGAAAATGTTGGGGATATATTTGATGTACCACTGTCGTATTATCAAAATGTATTATAATATCAAAATAAATAAAATGTTGGCTTTGTGGACATAGTTTTTGTTTTATTGGTTAAGTTTAATTTTACGAAAAGTGTGATTTTTGCTAGATAAAGGAGTAATTACTACTTGTAGTACTAATAAAAATAATAGTTTAAATTTAACTTAAAAACACGCTTTAACAGAAAACTAAACTAAAAAGTAGAAAATTATTTTTAATAAATTTAAATTAAGATCGAATAATCACACTAGATTAACAAAAAAAATTTATTATAAATTTATTAAAAAATATTTTCTACTTTTTAGTTTAGTAATAAAATAAAGAAAAATTACTTTTTAGTTTTTTTTAACTATTATTTATTTTTAACTTTTTAGATATACAAAATAAGACAAATTTCTGTTTGTTTTTTATTTTTACTTATTGCATTGTCATCGGTCCTTGATGTGTGTGCACAGTTTCAAATAAAGCCGACGTTTTGAAGGGAGTGAAAATCAAATTCAAAGATTCCGTTACATAGATATAGGTAGTTCTCGCCAAACTTCTTGGCTTAGCTGAGGTTGGCTACAATGGCTGCGCAGTAGTAAATCTCATACAAAAACAGCACCGATCTTCGCCTTGCGTATCGCAAAGTCAACTTCAGGGCGGCCCAGAAGTTTGGCGAGAACTATATATACATACCAAACTAATAAAAGCGTGTTGAAAATATGCAACACGAACATTGCTGAGTAGTTTCCAAATTTTTTATTGCAGATAAATCTTCAAATAGCGCGCTGTCTTTGGAAAAATATCGAGAACTATGAGATTCTTACCTCACTAAATCCTATTGGAATTACCATCAGTATCCAGACATGGAAGCCTGTCACCTTCTAAAAGAGAGTAGTATCCATCTAGAAACAACATTCTGCAATTACAATCTATCTGCCAAGGAGGTTTGTTTGCATGATGATTTTGACAACAACACCGGTTTCTTCATGGTTTATTAAGAGGTGTACTACCTAAGTATAATAACAAATTAATATGTTTAATGTAATATTAGGTCGATCTGTTCAGACTTCGGATTGCAAATCTATTACCGATAGTTTGATTGTCTATCGGTTTGAACCGCGGCAATAACACGTTTTGCTGTAAAGATAGATTTAGTTACAAGCCGGAGGCGTAACTAGTAATTATATACATCCGTTTAATGTTGTTGTGGAAACAAAAGTTGTAATGATTTATTTAGGGAAGCTACGTTTACAGATAGTATGTAGATTTTGCTTTATAAAAGCACTAGCTTCTGCCAGCGGCTTCGCCCAAATGAAAGTCGAAAATTATGCTGAAGAAACGTATTCTCGGGATAAAAAGTATCCTATGTGCTATTGCAGTGGTGGCCCAGTGGTAACGTCCCCAACTCACGTGTCGTAGGTCATGAGTTCGAACCCAGGTAGGCGCATTACTTTGTGTAAATTATTTTATCACCACTGTTCTTAAAACGGTGAAAGAAAACATCGTGAGGAAACCGGCATGTCCTAGAACCAAAAATTCGAAGACATGTGACATCCACCAACACGCACTGGGCCCGCGTGGTGGATTAAGGCCCATTACCTCTCTCACAGAGAGGATGCCTGTGTCTCAGCAGTGGGAACATTATAAGACTGATGATGCTATGCTATTCCTGAATATAGTCTATCTCTAAGCCAACCTTCATCCAGATCCGTTCAGCCGTTCTAGCGTGATTTTTTGATTGGACAGAGGTGTGTGTGGATGTGTTTGTATGTTTGACAAACACATCCACACACACCTCTGTCCAAACTTTCACGTATATAATACTAGCTTCTACCAGCGGCGTCGCCCGCGTGGAAGTCGAAAATTATCCCAAGGGAACATATACCCGGGATAAAAGGTATCCTATGTGTTATTCCAGACTATAATCTACCTCTGTGCCAAATATCATCCAGATCGGTTCAGTAGTTATTGCGTGAAAGAGAAACACACATATATACATCCATCCATCCTCACAAACCTTCGCATTTATAATATTAGTAGGAAAGGAGGATTAGTAAGACTACATGTCGTTTTTATTTACTTGGGTGACATAATTGACTCATAATATCACGCCGAAGGATGAGCAGAGATGCATCCATATAATATGGGGTGTCAATATGGGGGGTCCCATGTAATATGGGGTGAGCCTATTGCCATCAACCGGGCACAAATCTAATCTACAGGCTACTACTGAGAAATTTGAGATAAAAACCCAAGTGTCAAACTTATAGGTTGACGTATGTACCTGTGTGTTTGTGTATCTGTCTGTGGCATCATAGCTTTTAAACGGATGAACCGATCTTGATTTCGTTTTTTTTTATCCGATAACGGCGAAGCCAAAAGGAAGGGTTATAATTTTAGCAGTCTATGTATGTACTTACGTATGTTCTTCCGTAGCGCCTAAACTATTCATCCGATTTTGTTGAATAAGGTGTCGATCGATTCGTTATGGCTCGGTAACAGGCAGAAAAAAAGCAATTGTCGGGTTACAGTTTTTAATTAACCTTTTTTGTTTGAAAGGTGACTTTATCGAGAGTGTTTTTAGCTATGTTTGATGAAAATTGGTTCAGCTGTTCCAATTTATGGGCGTTTTACTGTTTGAATCGGGGTGATTTCGCATGATTTCGAGTCATAATTACGTGTTCAATAGATTGTCGATCGAAGCATGTCTACTACTAGATAAATTACGTAGGATGTTTTATTTTTTTTAATTTTTCCTATATGACAAGTAAAATGGAAAACTGCTGTTGTAGTGACCGGTTCTATGGGGCAATTCACAGGCTCGTTCACGCACTAAATGACCACACTTCAACACGTCTACTCTGGCCAGCGGCTCTCGTAATACTGACGCGGTGCGCACGAGATTGTGTATGTCTGTGTGGGGGAAAATGGGGATGGCAAAGTGAACGTGCGAGTGAGATAGATACACTACATCCCTTCCTCATTAATGATTTTATTAAGAATATATTTAATATTAATTCATTTTGTATAATGTATTTTTGGTATGCTTAATGTAATCATAATTATATTGTTTGTTCTTCACGTGACAGATTCTTGTCTTTTTTTCACGCTCTCAATATCCCTACACCCTCCTATTTTTCTTCAATTTAATGAGAGAAAATAAAGCTATCACCAAAATCTCTGAAAACTGTAATTTTACAGTGTACTTTTATAATTATTTTCTTAGTACGTGGACATTAGTATGTGTGACATGAGTACTTGTTTGTGATTTTAGTTTTTTACGTATTTTGTTACATTTTCTAGATTGTCACTGGGAAAAAAAAAAAGTGTGAGTTGATGTATGTTAATGGCAATCACAATTCCTCAAATTTAATGGCAGCGGCCCACCAATTTAATGGTAGCAACCCACCAATTTAATGGCAGCAAACCCACCAATTTAATGATAGCAACCCACCAATTTAATGGCAGCAACCACCCACCAATTTAATGACAGCAAAACCCACCAATTTAATGGTAGCAAACCCACCAATTTAATGGCAGCAATACCCACCAATTTAATGGTAGCAAAACCCACCAATTTAATGGTAGCAAACCCACCAATTTAATGACAGCAAACCCACCAATTTAATGGCAGCAAAACCCACCAATTTAATGGTAGCAAACCCACCAATTTAATGGTAGCAAACCCACCAATTTAATGGCAGCAAAACCCACCAATTTAATGGTAGCAAACCCACCAATTTAATGGTAGCAAACCCACCAATTTAATGGCAGCAAAACCCACCAATTTAATGGTAGCAAACCCACCAATTTAATGGTAGCAAACCCACCAATTTAATGGCAGCAAAACCCACCAATTTAATGGTAGTAAACCCACCAATTTAATGATAGCAAAACCCGCCAATGTAATGGTAGCAAAACCCGCCAATCTAATGGCAGAACAACCAACCAATTAAATGGCAGCGTCTTTTTACTCCAACTATTCCTATAAGCATAATCAGCCTATAATGCTCCATTCGCCGGAAAGCGAACCTCCCCTCTGCGACAGGGACAAGGCCTCAATCCATCACATGAGCTAAGCGTTGCCCGGCAGACGTCACACGTCCCCGAATCACCAGCTCCAGGACATACGGTTTCCTCACCATAAGTATTTTTTTTTATAACTGAGTACTATTTCGTGACATTGGAAATCTGACAATCCACTACACCAATCGAGTGTGGTCACCTACGAAACTGTTTATGTAGGTACCTTTATAGTTTTACAAAAACAGTTCAGTGTTAACGTTAACATTGCATATCTTCACAGCTAAATAACTTAAAGGCTATCGATGTCGCACTTGTTAAAACTGACATTTCGATAGTTGTCTGGTCCCCGAGGTATCTTTTTACAACAGCAGTGCACTTGGTAGTTTTAATTGATTTGCGCCCATATGGCTATTCTGATCCAGCGCGCTCTCCAAGCTGTACACCACTTTAAATCATATCGTTATCTACGTATATTGAGGTTAGCCTTCATAATACTCATTCCACATGAAATAGGCACGATTTCAGAACATGGCCCGCCTTGAATCTAACTAAATTGACATAACTCGCCTAGGATCTAGTCATACCTTATGGCATCAGCCACCTTGGATCCAGCCTCCTAAACTGGCATCACCCGCTCATGATGTAGCAAACCATATGCCATACAGGCATTAAGTCTGCCTTTGCACCCTTGTGCATGAAGTCCAAATAAATAAATACGTTCTTTTTTTTTCGCTTCAAATACGCTTAGCCGTCAGGCAAATCTTAGTTTGACCATAAACTAACTTTTTTGTCCGTTTGACGTTAATAAAGAACTCATACTCAAACTATATATTTGTACATACTTATGTGTAAAGAAAAGTAAAGAGATCGCCATTGCTCATCGTATCTACTCTAATACATTCAGGCGTCCCGCTTTAAATACCCAGAAAACTGTAAGTGTAAATTCTGTGTTGTATTATTGTATAGTGGCGTGAATCTCAGTGTCATGACACCTCTATTTAAATTTTCAGTTGAAAATAATTTATTTTACAATGACACAATATAATTATGTGTACAATCAACAAGATTGAAACCTGACCCACCATATACTAATTATTCTACGGGTATTCTAACCCAATAGGTCTAATCTAGCTTAAATATATTTTTTCTCAACAACAACATCGATTTAATAAGACAGTCATATACTAATATATTATAGAGTGAAAGTCAGTGACTATTAGTTTACCAATCTCGCTGTCATTTCAATGATATTAGCAGATTGAATATTTACTCAACATCTTGATATTTAGCATTTTTCTTTGAATTCAGAATAAACTCATAAATAGTAGTACTCTAAATAGTTCGTATTTTGTATTTATTTTATCAAATTCTATTCTGCGCTTCTTTATATAAGTAAACAATGCGTGACGACAGTTAATTCCAATATCTGCTATAACACAATATTTTTTTTTTCTTTTAATAATCTTACTGCAATGAACAAAATGGTCGTAGTAGTTGCGCGACCAGATGCCTGTACTAACTCAGTTATTTATAATTTTGAAACATCTTATATCCACCATATGATGACTGGTATATAGTAAGAAAACTCTAATGTTTTGAAGTTTACAAACGGATGGGTCAAGAATCAAACAGCCTAACTGTATATATTGGGTATTGTTACGTACGTAGTATATTTTGATGTAGTGTATTTTTGATTTATTTTATTCCTTCTGTGTTAGTTTGACTTTTTACACCTGACTACATCTACCCTCTTTTACAAAATCTCTCCAGCACTCAAAAGTTTGGTAGTAGAAAACCGAATCCAGAGCTAAACTCGTCTTTGTACAAATATTTATTTTATTTTGTATGTCCTGTGTACAAAAATAATTAAGAATGTTCCAAATGCAATGGTATAAATCTGTTTTCACGACCATTACACTCTCAAAAATGTACATACCTGATAGGGTCAGCAGCTCAAACCCTTTTGTAGAATGGCAGCAACTGCCTACGCAACTGTCATTTCAGACAGATCGGAAACCTTACTAATATTATAAATGCGAAAGTACGGACGGACGGCTTCATGTCCGGCACCCAACCATGCTAGAACTGCCGAACGGATCCGGCTGAAACTCAGCACAAAGACAGATCACAGTCCGGAACAGCCCATAGGCCACTTACCCTGGTGTAATGTCCACTAGGAATAAATTTCGACCTGCGCGGTTGTGAAGCCGCTGGAAGAAGCTAGCTCATAAATATTTTTTCGTGCCCAGAAAGTAATAAGTTTAGTATATTGTTCCAAAACGTACTGTATATGCTTCGTAGGCAATGAATAAACAACGAGGTCTTGAAAAGATTATTTCAGAGTTAACACGAATTTGTTAACTAACAGTGTAATTTAACTAACTTTATCCATTTATAAATCAGTCATTCCTTCTCTTTTTACGTTTAATTTGCCCTAAAACTACGTAACTGAAACCCGTATTTTATATAGCACTGTCTTTTCATGAGTCACCGCTGTTTACATCAGGAATTCGGACTCATGTGCATGGCTTATGTAACCAAAACATGACTGCTTGGCCTTAGGATGTTGCAAATATTTACGTGCCCATTACGAGCTTTTTAGAATCTGCGTGGCTTGACGTGATTCAATTTAAACTTGAGACCTTCCTTTAAGTAGTTACGGCTACAAATGTGGATATTTAATTTTATATTTTATTGGTTATTAAGATGTACCCATTTTTTTTTTTTTTTTTTTATTTTATTTTTTTTTCCAATCCCCCTTTGGTGATATTATAGGTTACTGTTTATTGTCATTAACATTTTAATAGGTAGACGATTCAATTTTAACCTGTTTATTTTAAGGGTTAGGCTCGATAAACAATTAATAAATACGTAGGCATTTAGGTATATATGTTCCTACAATGTACATATTCACATAAACAGTCAGTGCGTGTATATCTATGTTTTAAGTTCTTTCATTAGGATTTCTACATAGGCGTGGTTGTAACTGCAAACTTCACTAGAGCGACTATATAATCTTTGGGTTTACTGCTTGATTTCGAATGTCATGTGCCCCATGACTAATTCTCCTAAGTCATCAAATCAAACTTCCGAATTACCGAAATTCAATAACATCGATGTACCACAATTTCGAATAGTGTCCAAATGTGTCCGAATGGAAACGAAATCACAATATGTCGCCATAAAACTTAAGTAGTCAAGCAAAACGTATTTCCCGATCTATGGAAACCCCTATTTGAATTATTAACGGTGATCAGAGAATGATTCCATTAAATAGGGTGGACTCTCGATTGTCTGTGTAAATATTACAAAGATATCCGCGTTGCAGCCGCAGTAGTTAGGTTCAAAATAACAATGCATCGATTTTATTATTTTAATCAGATGTTATGATTTGAAATCGTAAAGTAAATTTTGTTATTTACCTACCCACCAATATAATTTACAATCGTTTTAGAATAGTTAGTTTGATGTTTCTTTAACGACACAGTTTTTTGTTATTAGACACAACTTAGTCATGGCCCTTGGCTCTTTGATTAGAATAACACGAATTTCTTTACCTTCGTAATACTAAATGTCCTTTATTATTAAAATCTAGTATGGTTATTTACTCAATACTTAGGCAGAATTTATTTTCCGCTACATAGTTATGTTTAAGCAGTCGTATGATGTTAACACAACAAATAGGTATTTACTATGTAATTTTTTTAAATTTTTACACTTAGGACCTGCTTAAATGTCTTATTTTCATAACGGAATGTGGGCGCCTAACGATAACAAATAACCGTGTGTCATGTCATGCATTATCTACTTACCCCAATCCTTCTTCTTTTTATTTACACCAATGTTTTTCTTACTTTATCCTCGTCGCCATTTGTAGTGACCGGTTCTATGGGGCAATTCACAGGCTCGTTCACGCACTAAATGACCACACTTCAACACGTCTACTCTGGCCAGCGGCTCTCGTAATACTGACGCGGTGCGCACGAGATTGTGTATGTCTGTGTGGGGGAAAATGGGGATGGCAAAGTGAACGTGCGAGTGAGATAGATACACTACAGCTGTGCTAAGTGATAATGTTGCTAGCGTCATGTATGTCAGTTATTGTCGTTAGTCATTAGTCAAAGTTGACTTGTCATCAGCGTTATATGATTAATCAGTGTGATATTGAGAACGAGTAGAGCGAAATCAGCGTGCGAGAATTTTGCCTCTACCAAAACTTCATCAAGTGAGCGGTGCGAGATGACTGGACACAACACTAACCTTATGATTTGGTAGTTTTGGTAAATATGAGGTGACATGCAAACTACAAAAATACTTGACGTCACACAAATCCTACATTGCGCTATGTTCTATGTTAAAGGGTTTGGTTTCCGCACATTGTCCTTCAGGTGGACCATTGTGCGTGGTTATTCCAACCAGCACACCTACTCCCAGAAGTTAATAAAGCTCCTGGTTTGCTCTGAACGTCTGTGTAAGATTTGGGAGACCTGAGGGTTTGTGTTCTAATCTGGGTGACGCCTGTGCTCTCAAAGAGCTTGTGCACTACGGTTTCCTCAGCCTCCATGCACGCCCTGCACAGAGGACTGTCCGTTATGCCTATTGTGTGGAAGTGTTTGTTTAGCGAGCAGTGTACCGTGATGGTTCCCGTCATCAGACACAAGCCGTTCCTGTCCAGGCGTAATAAACGCCTGGTTAGCCGACTATCCAAATAGGGCATAGCTTCTTTGGACTGCCTGCAGCCCGGTGTCGGGGTCCACAGTTCTCCTCCTGTGTCTGCGTGAAATCCTGTAGCCACCAGCGTATTTAGTTGAAGGGGATGGATACGACAGGCTCGGGTCTACAGACCACCGTGCTGGATCCTTGTCTAGCAAGCTCGTCAGCCGCGTCCTTACCCAGCGATCCGCTGTGTCCAAAGGGACAACGTGTTGCAGTGTCAACGTGTTGTGGCTAAATACAGTTATTTGTTATAGTACGTTGTTACATAGAATGTATTAGCTTCGGCGTAATATATTTTTTCAGAAAGGATTGGAGAACTGAGGCGCTGTCGGAGAGTATACGTATCCCTCCTGAGGTCAAGGGCGTGGACCGCGGCCAGGGC
The DNA here is from genome assembly GCA_964057195.1 of Orthosia cruda. Lineage (NCBI taxonomy): Eukaryota > Metazoa > Arthropoda > Insecta > Lepidoptera > Noctuidae > Orthosia > Orthosia cruda. The sequence goes on along the minus strand of OZ059830.1, from coordinate 34,753,103 downwards.
TGCCTACTCCCGCACGGTGATGTGCAGAGGAAGCAGCCCCAGTGTTGCCTTTAGGGCGGCAGTAGGTGTGATTCTCATACCGCTAGTGATTGAAACACAAATAAACCGCTGCAGTTTTTCGAGATGTCTTTGGCCTGTGCTCATGTCTGTCCTGGGCCATCAGACCAATAAGCCGTATTTTATAATTGGTCGGCTGACTGTGGTGTATATAGCCAGTGGGTGTCCTTGGAGCTCATCCCCTAATGCCTGCCAAACTGTCGCTTGCACTGTCACAGGGATATGCTGGCTTTTGTAGTTATATAATTCGTGTATTTTGTCCAGTTCAGTTGTTTGTCCAAATAATAGTCTGGCTTAGGGTTGTTCTAACGAATCGCTGCAGTTACAGTGTCATCGGTTTTCTCTTTTTGTGAAGATACTTAGTTTGGTTTTTGTGGGGTTCACTGAGAGTTGATGCTTGATGCACCATTCCTCTACTACTTTCAGGGGACGCATGAGATTGAATATACTATTTTCGTGAGCCCTGTTTATTGTTATCGTTATGTCATCCGAGTAGCCTACAGTGAAGTAACCTTTGTTGTTGAGTGTTTTGATGATGCTGTCGACTACCAGATTCCATAGAAGCGGCGAAAGGACGCCCCCTTGCGGACAGCCTTTCTCGACGACGGCCATTGTGGTGTCCCTACATCGCGCTATTTAAGTTCACCTGTCAGGTCAGAAGAACTTCCTTTTTCAGTGATGTTTTAAAGACTTTCCACTCACAGTCAACATCTCGTAGTCAGCCCGATAAAAGTTCCATTGCGGCCTAACACTACGTGCTGCGGAACTACCGCCGGTAGAAGGCACGGGCGGGGCGGACGCGGCGGGTGCGGGGGGCGCGCGTGCACAGGGCATGCTGAGCGCGAGGGGCGGGTGGTGCGCGTCGACGAGCACGAGTGCATCGTCTGCCGCCACCACCGACACCTCCCCGCCAAAATTTGTGCTCAGAACCAAATCCAACTGACGACCCAGATGGTTGGGTATTGTGTTGCTTTGAGTGAACTCGCAATAGGACATAAAACATTCATAGTAATTTTTAACATTTACAGGACACGAATACAAATTAAAATCACCAATAACAATTATTTCTCTATATCTATCGCATAATTTTTCTATTAACCTAAATAACGTCAAGTAGTCATTCTCAGAACTCCCTGGAGGTATGTAAACCACACAACATAAAAACAAAAATCTATTTTTAAAATAAACCGTTGCACTAACCATTTCAAAAACGCAGGTGTCTATCGACGCGTCCGCGATTTGTACTTGTCGCAGCTCATATCGGTGTGTGGCCACTAGGAACGCTCCTCCCTGTTTCCGACCATCCGCTCGATCGCAACGTATTATTTGATATCCCGGTGGGATTATTTCAGAATCTTCTATGAAATTATTGCAGCCAGATTCCGTTATTGCACATAAACCAAAATCAAATGATTCAATACTGGTTCGGAATTCATCCAGTTTAGTTCGTAGACCTCGTACATTTTGATAGAATATATCGACGTTGTGGCTATAATATGTTAGTTTTCGTTCTGATTGAGTTCCGAAACCAAATCTACTCGCTGAATGCCGCATTCATTGGCCAGATTTCTGCCTGGTTCAACTTATCGAAACATTTTTCCGGTACTCCAATAACAAACGACGAATAATCTTTCTCGATTTTGTGTTTGATTTTATCAATTTTGATTCGATCATCTGATTCACATACATTTTTCACGTGATCGGCTATGGCTTCAAGAGTGGTATCCGAATGTAGTCGCCAAGCATGTAGATATTTTTTCCGATCAGTAACTTGAAATGCCTTAACTCCGTATTTGTTCCCCTTCTGACCTCCTTGAGTTGCCTGTTATTTTTTTATTTCGAACAGTCGTCCATCCTGTTTCGATCTTCTCCGCTTCATCATTAGGTGGTCCACTAGTCGCCAGTGAGCTAGTAGTACTACACAAAGTTTTTTCCGGTAAAATTTCGGTTGACTTCGTGGCCCCACTTTTATTATTTTGACCTTGACTTACGAACTCGGCAAAAGAAGTTGCAGAATGAAGATTTCGGGCAATATCAGCTGCTATTCCGTGAGTTTGGTTGTTCTGAGTTAGCTTAGCTTCTACTTTTTCTTCGAGCACCCACACAACCGGGTTGGGCAACATAATTAAAATGGTGGGGACCATTTTAATTATGTTGCCCAACCCGGTTTTTGTTTGAGAAAATTGATTAAGTAGAAGCGATATCTCATTTGCCTGGCTATCCATGCGAGCTATCATGTCAGCTTTAAATTCTCTCAATTCTTCGAGTAGTAGGGAATCTGAATCCATTGTTATGGGCGAATACTGCGTTTGACTTCCGCGCTGACTGCTTACATTGTTAACAGTAGTGGTGGCATTAAAGTTTGGGATGTTTATGCGGACCGGGGTTTCACTGTTGCCTCTTTTTGGCTTAGCACAGATACACTCCGGACATAACCATTTCTTTTTATATGCCTGGGTGTATGTCTTAAACGCATCTATGTTTATTGTTGAGTTGGCTTTCAGTCTAATCGGATTCATCTCAACACCAGTATTTGAAATGGAGTGACTGCCCATCTGATTTGGTATTTTAGTTAAAACTTTTATTTATATCCATATCCAGACTCATATAGAAAAGTCCTTAACAAATCAATTTAATTATGTCAGCTGAAATAATATTTTTCCTCAAATGATTTCTCCAAACTTTTTATCTATTTTTAAATTCTCATAAATAAGCCAGGCCGGCGATTGACAATACGTCCTTGATATTGATTTAGAATCCAATTTCACAAGATTTTTCCAGGGTAATATCAAAAGGGTCTGCGACTGAAAAGGTATGCTTTATTACCTCGTTAAGCCTCAGGGCCAAAATACCCTTTTAATAAACACGAAATTGGAAATCTTATTGTCGCTAATAAGGCCATCCTTATAATATATAATAATATCCCCGCCCAGTTTTTTTATCCAATGTCAGTCAATGGTTAAATATGCTAACCAATGTTTTCAACTTTCGGTAAAACGCGTTTATCATAAATTTTTATTTGATTTAAACAAAATCATAACTCTTCAACTTATTCGATTGTTGGACAGAAACACAATTGATAAAAACGTGCATTTTAGCGAAACTTGAAACCATTGATTAGTAGATTCAACCATTAATTGAGTGAATGAGTGTGTTATTAACTACGGATAAAAAAACTGGGCCAAGGGGGTGTAAGTGAATGGGTAATTATAATGACAGCCGTGTATTACACCTACTTATAGTATCCTATTACATTATTTTATTGTAACCTTTTCATTTATAAGCAGTAAAGATAATAGTTAGTGAACATACAATTTACTAATTATTTTCTTCGCGAGATCTAATACATTCTATTTAATCGATTTCCGAAACTCAACGATCTTCATTGCCTCGTCACTTTTTTGCGGTGATGGCCAGGCCACTGTTGATTAGGACTGTTTTGAGGATAGCGTGGCACGTTTGTCAAAAGAAAATAAACTTCAAAGCAAACGTGCACCGTCATCGTCGTCCATCGTACCTCGTTTCTTAAAATGCTTGCCTAACAATTTAAAATAAAATTGCCCACAAGGCGGAAAACTCAACGCCACTAACTTAGGTATAGGGAAAATAAGTTTAAATATTGTAGATAATAAGTAATAATACAGTTATATTGTTGTGGCCTAGAACTTCGACACTTTGATTTTGTAAGTTACTTTAAATATTTCTACACCGGCAACGGTAGTGTATGTGAAACTGTTTATTATTAAGATCTTAATGTACCATATACTCAGAAATAAATATATCTTATCTTATCTTATCTTATAACGGTACCGTGATTAATCGAATTTTACTCAAAAGAAAATATTTTATAATCGCACTGTAGTGTTAGATAGATATTCGATCTATACAGGGCCGGCTTTATATATTTAGGATATTTTTTAATCAAAAGTGTAAAAGGTACTTGTGGTAATGGTTTTAGGGTACAGGTAGGTAAAGGGTGTAACCCTTTGTACAAAAAACCATTACCACAAGTAAGTTCCACGTTCTGTTTCAAAAAAATCAGGCTTTGGTCTACTTTTTAGTTGCCCCAGATCCTCCATATCTTTAAATCCGGATCTGAGTAAGCACGAAATAATTGTACCATTAGATACTAAAATAAATGGCACTTAACGTATATATAAGAAAACGTTGTCATATTTATTACTGATTAGTCTCACAGTCAGACCACTAAATTGTCCCAGTGGGAGTCGTTTAATATTATTTTTTCTGGTACACTACACAAACAAATAAACTAACTAAGCGACAACTCTCGACTAAGTTACGTTATTAGTTTCTTACAATAGCGCTTTCCTTCGAGCTTCCTATTCTAAATAAATTAATGTTCTGTTAAAGTGTAAGGCTGAGATCTCTGATGGCCAATATAATCTGTAGATATTTTTCCCTCAAGGTGGCAATATCAAAACATCAAGGTGACTTTGTATACGTAAAGACATGACGTTAAGAAAGTACCCAATAAGTACCTACTTACTGAAATATCTTCTTCTTCTTCCACCTCGCCACTTCCCGTTACTCGGGGTCGGCTTTCCACTTGTTCCGCTGATAAGCATCGTCAGTAGATAGGCCGCACTTCTTCATGTCCTTCTGGACACCGTCATCCAAGATGTCAGCGGTCTACCTCTCCCTCTCTTTTGTGTCGTCATGGAAAGGCATTTTTTCACGATGTGATCATCGGGTCTCCGCACCACATTGCCGTACCATCGAAGCCTGGATTCGGTAAGTTTTTCGGCGATGGGTGCAACTTTTAAACTACCCCGTACATACTCGTTCCCAATTTTATCCTTGAGAGTGACTCCACCTGCCCATCGCAGCACGCGCATCTCCGTGGTGTGCAGTTTCTGCTCGTCACTCATTTTGGTTGCCCAGTTTTCGCTGCCATAGCGTAAAACTGGTCTTACCGCTGTTTTAAGACCTTTTACTGAAATATAATTGCAATAAATCCCTTGAGTGCTCGAAACGTCGATCCACGCGAGATATGACATTGGACACGGATATCTTGAGTTAAATACTTCGGGTCTGTTTCCGCGATTGCCAAACAGGTCTCAGCTGCTCGAAGGTAGCTCGGGCTATGGGGTTCCGTGAAGCGATGCTTCACTACTTCCAGTCTCTGACACGACACTCCCGAGGTATGTAAATTTGTGGACGCGTTCCACTGCAAATCCAATTGGAGTTACAGGTTTTGTGGAAATTCGGAGACGAATGCTACGGAGCAACGATCTAAGACTTATTCATGCTGCAAATGGATATCGTGTGTGTGTAAACCCTAACTCTCTCAGTACCTCAAGCTGTTCCAGTATTTGTTAATTTATTTGTAGCTTTATTTGTAGTGTTTATTTTAACAACTGCTTCTGAGTTTAAATATACCGCATTTTTTGCGTTTCAGCTACATAATATTTAGCAAGACTTAGCGGGATAATCTTGAAACCAGTGCTATCCAATCATTGAATTGTGGAGGTCAGCCGAAGGATGGCCAGTGCTATAATTGTCATTCTCCAAGCTGCAGCCCTAAGTTTCTCACATTCAGTGGACTCACACGGTCATCACCAGCATGTATTCGGTCCACCTATGAGAGGCTTTGAAAAAGAAAGAAAAGGTATGTAATTGCCTCAAAGCTACATACAACCATAAGATTACAAGAACAAGAACAGTGGATAGTAGATCAGTGGGTGGGTAGATTTTGAAAACTAAACCCTTAAGGCCGTACCCTGACCAAAAAATCAGCGTGAGATATGAGCATTCCTATGGGCCTAGCGGCACTGGTGGCACATGAATTACGGTAGTGAATACGCCCAGATTTTAGAATAAAATCTTTATAAAATCAAATATTGGTCTTTTCAAAAAAAATAAACTTACAAAATGTTGGTTATCAAATTGTCTATCCATTAGTGTTAGTACAAAACAATATTAATGGTCACTTTCCGAGGAGATGCATGCTATCAATCATTATTTCTCATTTTTATGGTTTTGTTGGAAGGACATTAGTGAAACATATACTTCATTTAAAAAAAAAAGAAATCTACAATTCTGCAATCAATAATATGTGGAAATTTAATGTATTTTTATTAGTTGATATTTCATTTTAAATTACGAGAAGATAGCTCCTAAAAACTGCACCAAAACGGCTAGCGCGGCGTTTTGCTAGGGGTAGCGCCTTAACAATAGTATTGGTAGTTCTTAAATTATGTTAGAAAAGTAAACAAAAAAAGAAATAAAAGGACTTAAAAAAAAGGATAAAGGAAAAAAAGAAGAACTGAAAGGAAGGAAAGAGGTTAAAGGATTTTAAAGTTACGCCTTAGGCGATAGCTTCATGTAAATTTAAAGTTACGCCTTAGGCGATAGCTTCATGTAAATTACTGGTATTGAGCTTCCAATTAGGCTGACATCCGACGAACACAACGTAGTTGGGAAAACTTTTAGGTGTGATGAGGATTTAGTATTTAGGAAAATATTATTTGAAATCAATCAAGATTTTCGTGCTGAATATTATTTTTTTCTGTAATTAGACACACATTACTTAACTATTACAAGAACGCTATATTAGCAAATGACAAGAGACTCTTACCCCTATATTCTTAGTTGTGTCATCCAATTCGACTTCACCTCGAATAATCAAATTGGCGGTTTTAGCTTGTTATTTACATTTACCGAAGAGTTTCCTATTGTCATGATGGGTCAAGTGGAGGTCCTTCAAACTGACTTGTAGTACAATGAAAATACTTGAACTTACGTAAGCTTTTACCCGACTGCGGGAGGATAATGTTATTCGAGCGTATGCATGTATGCCTATTTCTAGGCATGCGCTACAGCCCAAACGGCTTGACGGATAATGACATATGAGGTGTCGTGGGATTCGTCTCAATTGTGGGAGTGAGGCTACAAAATTATATTATTTTTTCGTTGTCATAACAATATGTGTATCAAATGAAAGCTAATAAATAGACCATTCCAAAACTATATATATTGTAGAATTTTAACGTTACTATTTTGGCACAATTTGAAGATAAATGTAACTTTGATAGCAACATACTTAAGTAATATTTTACCACATAAATAACTTATCTGGAGAACTCGTTCATTAATAAAACTAAAAAGTCTGAAATAAACCAAATTATTAAAAAAAAAACCCGACTGCTAAAATATAATTAACTGAAAAGAGAAAAAGAAGTATTAGGTAGAATTTATTTGAAGACGTAGATAAGTTTTTTAGTAGGCCTAAGTTTTACCACTAATATTTATTTTTATATTTAAGCTTCTTATTAGAGGTGGCGATCCTGTTATTGTTTACGAAAACATCTTACTTAGTAGATTCTCATTACTAAGTAGAACTTTAGTATGATGTAGTCGTACGAGATTCAACTTACGCTTAATATTCAGGTAAACTGGGATTAAAACTTAGCTTAACATAAACTTACGTTAAAACGTACGTCAAAGAACTAAATGTAACATGTGTAAAAGGATCTTAACGAAACTGAAAGCCACTTATTCTGCCGGTCTTTGTGATAATTTTATACTAGACCGTACCTGGGAACCTTTTCAATAAGGAGATATAGAAGATCAACGTTCACACCTAAAATAAAAGTCGTTCTAAGAATTTATTTTGTACTGAGTTACTTAGTTTCATGTACAGAAGACGTAGACTGTATATTATATATATATCTTTCTGAATGTAGTATATATTCCTATGTATATGATCGAATGGAAGTACTCAATTCAAATACCAATTAAATCATTATCATATCAGCAGAAAGACCTCCACTGCTGGACATAGGTCGCCATATTGACTGGTCCCGTGCGTCTAGCATTCAGCGGGTCCCCGCAACCTTCACATACCTTCACTATCTCACCTTCACCAAGAGTCTTTAAGACAAGAGTGAATCGATTTTTTCCAGGCAAGCGCGCTTCACCGTCGACCACATCATTGCTTACCATCAGGTAAGATTGGTCAAGTACTAGCCAATAGAAACAAATGGTCATCGAACTTTTCTGCTCCATCGTCTATCTGTTCTGCGAGCAATGTGTCCTGCCTACTGCCACTTAGTACACGCCACTGGCAGAAAAATTTCATAGCTTAAAGCTAATAAAAATCTTCTAAGAAATAAAAGCTACGGTATTAGAAATATCGATAATAATCGATATGTGAGGACAATGGAGTGACTTGAAAAATATGTACAAGCAACGCAAAAAAAAAACTCAGTTTGACTTAGGGTTGGAATTCTGCCTCATACTGAGCTAAATCTGCCTTTTTTGAGACCTATTTTATCTATCTACGGTTGGTATGGTTTGTAAGTTTGGCGAGATTATTAGACCGAATTCTTTTGAAAATTCTTAGTTGAATAATCCTCCTAACAAAAACCTTCTAATTAGAATCCATTTTGAATGGTGGCAAAGTCACAGATAATATAATACTAGCATACATAGTTAACTACTTTTTCTTGTTGAAAAATATTATATTTCATTTTCTTATTTACATTAATTTTACCGCATCCCTAAGCAAAAGCACAGAAAATGAAACCTTTAAGTCAATCCAAAAGTTCATAACATAATGGAGCAGTAGCGAAAATATAAAAAAAAAACAAATCCGGATTAAGGAGTTTGATGTAACTGTTGTTTGCAATCCATTAAAGAATTGTCTAATTAAAAATAAAAGGTAAAATATGAACGAAAAGCCATACTTAAACCGTTGCCTTGAAAGCTTTTTTCTTGTCGCTTTTACTGGATGATCGCGTCTAGTTTATAATTTCGGCTTCTATTCCTGTTATTAATTAAATTTTACTTCGAAATTTGAGCTTCGTATGTGTTCTATTGCCGTGCGCAAATTCACATTCTAACATGTTGGGTCTTATAGTGCAGAGATGGATAACATTCGTCTTAAAGTAGTCGCCTCCATCCCGTTGCCAAACGTAGCGAAGTACTATGGATCTATGTGAACGTTCGTCAGTATTATTTCAGGCTCGAGTGGGAGCGCACGTTATTTTCCTGGATTTTATTTTTGGAAATGTAACTGTTTAGTACTTTCAAACATCTGTTGAACCTGTAAATTAAATTGACAATAACTTTTCGGGATCTCGTTAACGGTGCCAAGTTTTACGCCAAATTAAAATTACTGCCAAGTTTTTGTTACAACTCTTTGACCCTAAAGTTTTTGTACGAAGTGAAATTTCAAGAGATGCTATTATTTTAATAGACTGTACAACATAATGGTGATTTTCGCGTTCTCAGTGTATGTAAGGTGAGTTTTACACATCTATCACTTGGTTGACATTGATGATATTTTTACATGTCACTGAATTTTCACAAACGAATTTTTCTCTTTGAAAACGAATGAGCTTTTAGGCCGATGTATGTTTATCATAATGATAAATTGCGTACCGAAAAAATATTTACATATGTTAGCCTTTTTATGGTATAATTTATATGCGTTATCTTTATTTAAATGTTTCATTTTAATTGTCAACGTTGTTAGAGTACCCTTATATCTATTTAGCATATTTTGTACAAGGATGAAGTTTTTTATAACTTAAGTCTACGTGGCTGGTTGAGTAACTTGTAAAAGTATTGTCTTTTTACAAAAGTTTAAGCGTTATTTAAGTTCAAAAGGGTGTTAGTAATTATTTTTGATTCTTGACGGGGTGAGTAGGAAAATAAGTACGTACTTGAATTTCGTGCGAGAATCTAAAAGAGGACGGTTATACGAGTACTTATATTTATTTTAATAACGTATGAAGCCTTTTATAACTTTGTATAGTCTCACGTATTTATTGCAGCTGTAGTGTTGTGGACTGGTTTTAGTTAGGTAAATTTATTTTTATTATATTATAACAGTTTGCATAACATGCACATAAACCACCGAAAATCAGTGCCGTGCTGTGGGTCCCCCACGGCACAGCATTTTGCTGAGTGGAAGCCTTCTTGCCACAATCACGACATGCATCTGCTTTTATTTATACTCGCATTTTTTTTTTCTTTAATAAAATATTACTTTTCTAACATAATTTAAGAACTACTACTATCGTTAAGCGTTAAGTTTTCAAAATCTTTTACCACTGTTCTTTTTCTTGAAATGTAATGTCTGTATGTCGTTTTGTGGCAATTAAATAGTTTTTCTTTCTTTCATAATGTTGTTTAGCAGCTGGATCTATATTGCACGAACACGAAGTCATTCCTATGTGCTTATTAATTGTGTATTTTATTACACAACGTGAAATTGAATTTTGCGACATAAGTAGGTGTATATTATATAATCTTGACGAGATAAGATAGTGTAGCCTTGTGCTTGGGCGTAGCAAAACGATCAAACTTTGTTAGTCCTAGTTAGTACCTATTATAAAAAGATTTGATTCCAATTTTAAATTGTCTATGGCAATGCCCGCTTTAGAATTAGCACGCACTGCGAATTTTATTCGCGCAAATTTTGTTTCCTTCTACCTGTTCATAGAGCTCATAATATTCGGGCGAATAAAATTCGTGCCGTGGTGCAGTGGATTCTGTGGCAAAACACGGATTTCTTTCGGTATTATTTCCGCACGAATTCTTTACCGCAATGCAAACAACTTCATACAATTCCATAGGTCGCAGAATGGGCGGAAAAAAATTGCGCGAATAAAGTTCGCAGTGCGTGGTAAGCCTTAGCGCATGCGCGGTTAATGCGGTGATGTGCTGGGTTTTAGCGCCATTCATACGTTTTGCAAGTTTTGCTATACTGAATTTCATGAGTTATTTAAATTATTATTTAAAAATGTCTGAAATCAGTGAATGTGAAGAAAATTTGACTCCGCCCGATATTTTAAATGCGGCGAAGGAAATTACTCTTAATTTATTACCAGCAAAGTCGAGAAAAGTATAATTATGACAAATGCTATCACGATTTTATGGCATGGAAAATGCAAAAAGAGGTATTTAGTAGGTTCAATCCTAATTTATGAGTGTAGATAAAGTAGTGTATGAAACTGCACATAACTAGGTATTAAAACATTCGTGTGAAAACTATTAAAAACCTCGCCTACGGTTCGGTTTTTAAACACACACACATGTTTTAATACCCCTCATTATGCAACAGTTTCATAAACTACTATTAATTTTTTATTTAGGGAGTTATATAATTTTACGCTTTTAACATAGAACTATCGTTGGGCAAAGGCGGTTCTATGACTTGCTGAGGGAAAAACGTTATGCTTGTGTCTGCCCGCCGATTGGTACCAAGTCCTTTTTCTAGTTGTATAGAACCAAGCTTTATCTACAAAGATCAAACAAAAACACACTAACTTGATGACGTGCATCGAATGGGAAACAGGTCATGCGATAAAACTTGCTTTACATACGATGCATGCATACCATCAATTAGTTTCCATTCTGAACTCTATCAACTAGTGACATGTAGTTGTCAAATTCAGTGATGAAGTTATCGAAACTTCAAAGTTATCAAAGCTTTGTGTAACATATAGTTGTGTATCTTATAGTATAGTAGTGGCCTGCCCCGGCTTTGTTTGGGTTATAATAATTTATAGCCAATAACCATTTGGAATAATGTACCTTTCAAATTTGAAAGATTTTTTTAAATAGGTTATCATACATGTCTGAACAAACTCACAAAATTCAGGCTCTGTAAAGAGATGGCCTAAATTTTGTATTTATCTGTATTTTGTATTTTTGTGAATATAAGTTAAGCCGAAAGACAGCAGATGCGGAAGGCGACTTTAATCGTATTATTTAACTGACTTCTACCCGTAGTTTCACCTAAGTGAAAAAAGTTTTAGTATTCTAAGGAAACATTATACAGGAGTATTACTATATTTTAATTTAGTTCATTGTCTACATAAATGCTAACCTAACAAAAAACCTCTTATTAGAATCCATTTTAATTATGGCAACGTTAATCACTTTTCCTTGTAAAAAATGTTATATTTCATTTTCTTATTTACTTTAATTTTACCTCATCCCTAAACAAAAGCACAGAAAATGAATTAACTCAATCCAAAAGTTCTCAACATAATGGAGCAGTAGAGAAAATATAAAAAAAATACCAAATCTTTTGAAGGATTTTGATGTAGCTGTTGTTTACAATCCATTTAAGAATTTTTAACCGATGTCCCAAAAAGGAGGAGATTCTCAATTCGATTGTGTTTTTGTTTTTTTTTGTATGTACACCGATTACTCAAAGACGCCTGGACCGATTTGGAAAACTCTTCTAATGTTTAAAAGGGTATACTTCGCATTTGGTTCCTTAGTCATCAGGTCAGGGTCTGATGATGGAATCTTGGAGAAATCGAGGGAACTCCTCAAATATTATTGGCAAAAATATGGCGATTTTAGCATTTTCATCAACAATGCAATCATTTGCACTCATAAAGTATCATTTGGTGAAGTGGAACTAGTGAAGAAGACCACAGATGGCAATGGAATTCCTTAATGCTAAGTATGTCACGGGTCTACGATATCTCGAATAGTTAAACGACTATGATGAAGCAAATACCTATAAATAAATGGTAATGATGAAAATGGTACCATCGCACTGATCTGAATATGAAGCCTGCAGGTAGGCACTGGAACGCCGAAATAAAACAATGTATCCTAGTCGTGTTTGGGCTTATTGGAATTGTCATGTGCTGTACTTTGGCTATATATGAGTTTTTATGGCACTTGGAGGTACCTATAAAAACTAAAAAGAGAAAAATAAAAAAAAATAACAAACCGTCTTCCTAAAATAAAACACTACCTACAAAGTAAAAAATTGCTTTCTTTTCCGAAGTCGATGACGAAGCACGGAAAACAATAGGTACCAAAGACACCGACTTCGGAAAAGAAAGTAATTTTTCACTATGTAGTGGTTTTTTGGAAGTCGGTTTGTTTTTTTGTTAAAAAGCTTTTTTTTATTATGAACGAGAAGCCATACTTAAACCGTTTCTTTGGAAGCTTTATTCTTGTCGCTTTTACTCGATGATTGCCTCTAGTTTATACTTTTGGCTTCTATATTCTGTTATTAATTACATTTTACTTCGAAATATTGAGCAGTATAGGGGCTCCAGAGATTAACCTACATGTCTGAACAAACAAACAAAATTCAGGCTCTATATAGAGATGGCCTAAATTTTGTTTATATTTGTCTGTATTTTTGTAAATATAAGCTAAGCCGACAGACAGCAGACAGAGACGCGGAAGGCCACTTTACTTGTATTATTTAACTGACTTCTACCCGTAGTTTCACCTAAGTGAAAAGTGTTTGAGTCTTCTAAGGAAACATAATACCGGAGCATTCTTATATTTTAATTTAGTTCATTGTCTACTTATATATGCTTAGTTTCATCCTAATCCGTGCAGGTGTTATTGATTAAAATCACCAAACTTTGCAACCCCTTTAAGGGTTGAAGTTTAGAAAATGCTGTAATAAGTGCTTGTAATTATTATATCAAGGAAGTAGAAATAATCGTGAGAAGCTGGAGTGGGTCGCTAGTTGTCAGATAAAGAACGTTAGAAATAAAGCTAAAGCACACACACACAAACAGATACTCAACAGTATTATGTTTACAGACAGTACAGTATCTGTGATACTTCTAACAAGGAACTACGCTCCTACTTCAATCGAATTTCCTTCTTAATAGAAGAAAAAAAAGTAATATAGTGCTTCTTGTGAAAGGGCTCGGCCGAAGAAGTAGTACGACTACTATTTTTAGCACTAAGTAGGTTCATAGCGATTTCTTAATTATATGGTGGTGTTTTCAAAATCCAGGTTTTCCCTTAAGTTTGTGTGTTTCCTTCTCAAAATTTGATCCTTATTAGCGACACTATCGGATGGAGTGCTATTTTTTTTCAAAATTCAATTTAGCCCAGTAGAAATCAACATTAAATTCACAAAGCTTGATTTAGTTCAGGATTTTTAGTATGTTTTTCGAAAAACTAAATTCCGTACGTTTTTCAAAGTTCATTAAATTTTCAACCATATAAGCCTAACTGCAACCAATAGACCCTACAGGGTGCTATGGTCTTTCGAAGATTTCCATGTGCTCCGCACCTACCACCAAGCGCAAAAGTGGCTGGGGGTAGATAAGGACAAAATAAATAGTAGCGTAGGTACTCTTAGCGTAAAAGGAGCGTGACGTAATTAATTATGTAAACTACTTAACAAGTAAACACGGGTGGTGAGGGAATAGTGTAGGTATACTAAAATAATTGTCACCCCATGGGATAAGCGTTTTAGACACATGGAGTTAAATCTGAATAAATATTTAATTTTCGTAACACGCTTGTGATATATTTACCTACACAACATACTATAAGGACGATAGCCAGAGGCTAATAAATTAAATACATTAACTTTTACATTTGATATATTTCGTACGAATTCCACAATATGCTTGCCTTCTGGGCGGCTCCACTAGAATTGACAATCAAAAGCTTTTCAAAAACATATCACTTATTTTCTGTTCGAAATTCATTTACCTTTCAAGTAATACCAATTGCCAGTGTTTTTTATAGGCAAGGTTGCCTTCTAGTTAAGCAGAGTCCTCACAATACCGTCTACGCCACCAAAAGGCAAAACTTACCGAATACTTTTAACCCAACTTTTAACTGCTGAAAATATCTACATATTTTGTGTAAAAAATTCCGAAATGTTTTTTTTTTTTGAAAATATCTCTATCGAGATGTTATATAGAAAACTAATCTCGCGAGTACGATACATTAAAAACAGTTTCATACATTTAATAAAAACTCGTTCAGCAATATACGACAAATCTTGAACAAAGCGGATAAACCGCTCAATTCGAATACGTAAAATGTCTAAATCTTCAAACACTTTTGTGAAGAACCTTTCAAACAAATTAGAAGCCTTAACTCGACATTGGTTAGCGGGTAACAGGCAGTGGGTGATGAATTTAATGATCGGGCCGGGACGCTCAGAATCTGCTGTTTCAACCCTGAATCCCACTAATATTATAAAGGCGAAAGTGTGTGTGTTTGTTACTTCTTCACGTTCAAACGGCTGGACGGATCTGGATGATATTTGGCACAGAGATATATTATAGTCAGTAATAGCACATATGATGCTTTTAATCCCAAGAATATGTTCCCTTGGGACAATTTTCGACATTCACGCGGGCGAAGCTGCTGGCAGAAGCTAATTAAAAAATAAACCGCATCGTTAAAATAAAACTGAAAATAAATGTAATAAAAGTATATGTAAATGTATGTACTTATTGCCTCAAGCGCAGACAGTCACGTCTTTACCCTGCCTTTGGGTTCTGATATCTCCGAAGTACACTAATTGGGTCGCACAGGGTCGGGCCGCAAGAACCTACCAAGTTCGTGTAAAATCTTAAATTCCGAAAGTTTCGGTAGATTTACTTTCGGTATTTCAAATGAAGTTTAGTAACTTTGAGGTGATATTGATATATTGGTAGGTCCAACTACATAAGCTTTCTTGTTTCTTGAAGTTTTCTTAGAAAAGGCTGAAGGCTCAAGAGTCTATCTATCTTAAAGTTTCGAAACGTAAAAGCCCAAATCACGCAACACGATACCCAGGATCGATTGACGCGGATATGAGTTAACTTTGAAGAAATAGAGCACGACTCTTCCGGTTTTGTTAGCACTTACACTTTTTTTACAAAGCACTTAGGTTTCTTCCTGGGAGCGTTAATAGCTAACGTATATATTTCCGAGAAAAAGATCGTCATTAATTAGCTCTATCAGGCGTTTGGCAACGTGTTTCCAAACCTACGTGTTCGATTTACGAGTGAATTTATCACCGGCATCGAGCGAAAAGCAGTGACGGATCCCGCTCGCTTCTTGAAAAATACGAACGCGTGGAATGGCATCAAAACTGCTAGAATGTAGAACGAGTACACATCCGCAGACTCACGATGCGTACATTCGTAAATTCACGGTCGATCCTAAACATTGTAGCAACATAATTTCGCCTAGAATAACGATAAAAACAAACTAATACATTACGTAAATTCTTTTGTTTCAAATAACTCAGTGTTTGTGATAATAATATATTTTGATTTAAATTTGTTGGAAAAGCCAAAAAAATATGTAAACATGTCATAAAGCTTAGTTATTTGTGTGGTAGTATTTTTTCAAAATACATTATTGACGGTAATAGTAACAATTTATTGGGAATAGGAACCGAAACGTGCTTTGCGTAATAGTAAGTGCTCGTTCACACTGAGGTCCGTTTCACATATCCGCTTTATCGTAGGTATACGTTTTTATTCTGCGCTAACGTATGTAGTTGTATGAGCGAGTTCACACACACATCAGTATTAAAATACTGATCCGCAGGCTTATTACGAATCTTTTGCAAGAGCAAAACGATAGCGATTTTTGCGCAATAATTGCTCTTCAATACAAAAGTTTTAGAGATGTTGGCGGTTTTTTTTAAATAAGTGCATTTGGCAAACAACGAGCGATTAGCAAACGATTGTGTAGGACTTAACCATACCTACACTGCAGGTAATGCCGAGTTTTATGACATAAAGCGTTTGATCGCTATCGTTTTGCTCTTGCAAAATATACGTAATAAGCCTGCCGTTTTGTTTGAAAGTTGGTGGTACACTGATTAATGTGGTTTGTGTACATTACCCCCAGTAGCGACTGATCCACTAAAACGGTTCTGTAAATGCGGTGTGAACATCACCTCCAGTAGCTACAGATCCGTTAAAAACGATCCTGGAAATACGGATGTTCTGTGTGAACGTGCCCTAAGTCGTATTTGTTGTTTCTTTGATTTATTTTATAAATAATCTGGCATTAGTTATGGTCATTATTTTGCATTCTGTCGTTTGGCTAGTGTCTGTGTGGGTTAGTCGAAATATGCTTGCGTTGTACTTGTGTTGAATTTCAGCCGGCAATCTAGAGAACACGTCGTATGACCTAAATTACACAACAGTCCATTATCGTCGTCGGCGTAGTTAACGTTTCATGACGCTTTCCATTGCCTGGTGTATCAAAAACTGGCGGCGTAAGAAAATACATAAATTTTAACAGTATTAATAAAATTAAGGGGATCTCAATTCGGCCGTCTTTTTAGTGGATTTTCTTAGAAAATTTTAATCATGTAGAATGAATACCTAAATTAAATTCGGAAGACCAAAGTGAGTATAGTGACCTATTAATAAAGGAAGTAATATCAGGGGTTATCTATTAGAAGGACTACTTAAAAGACCGAATCAAAAAGTTAAAAAAGAGACAGGCTTTTAAAAATTAATTATATAAACGTCGCGTCGAAGAAAAACGATTGCGAAGAAAGTTTCAATTCGACTAAAACATTTTTGTCGTAAAACAAATCTTCACAGCGGTCTTTGTTTTTTTTTTTTTTTTTTTATAGAAAACGTTGCCCCACACTAGGAATTTCTTCCTGTACCGTGGGTGCGTTTACAAACATATAAACTCACTTACATAAACACCCAGAGCCGGAACAACTATCTGTAGGTCATACAAATATTTGTTCCGTGCGGGAATCGAACCCGCGACACGCAGCGCAGCAGTCAATCGCTCAACCACTGCGCCAACGGTGCATTTGTTACAAGACTGCATTAATATCATTATTGGTTGACTGGTAGAGAATGCCTTGCTGCATTAAGTCCGCCTATGTATCACCATTGTACATGAAGTTTAAATAAATAAATAAATATCGACTATTTTCTTTTCTGGGAACGGGTAACAAATTATTATATACTAGTTCCTGACTACCTTCATGTTTAAAATTATATTTAGTTTACATTACAAGTGTTTTTATTTACGAGCTGATGGTGCATGCATATTTATTATATATTTAAATAATTTATTTGGACCAATACGCGGCAATCTGACGTGTCAACTCCATTTGCGGCTTCAGTAGTGTTATTCTGGTCCTCAGAAGTGGTCAGTTGGTCACACTTAAAACGAAGTGGACACTTCGTAAAAACATTAACCAAAGTCGAAATAACAAATGATCGTACAAAGTTACAAACAAACTCACTCATACTACATCAGTCAGGGAAGAATTCCTCTGAATAAAATATACCCATAATATGTTGCGTTGAAATGAATGCGATCTATTTCTAGAGCAATATCTTTGATTTATAGTATTACATACGCAACGTTCATTCAGGCCGAGGGGAAAGTCCCTAATCTGAACGTTAGATAACAATAAAGTAGGTAATCATAATCAGACGGGTCAACCGCAGGGAGGGCTCAGTATAAATACTCTAATACTTCTCTCATAAACCCCATTTAGTGAAGGATTTTCTCGTAGGACTTTTTGTAATATATTGGGCTGGTTATTACCTACATAATATCTAGTATACCGGCTTTTAGCAAATACGACCAGCAACTAACAAAAACATTCTTGGACTTTGTAAAGCTCTTTGGTAAATCTGATATTTTTGTTATCTACAAAATGAAAACTAAAATATTTTACATAAATACACTGACCTCTATCATACAAGTACGCTGGACTTCATATTATCGATGACAAAATGAAGACATTTGCTTTCGCCAGTTTGGCGCTGATAGCAACGTGACTGAATGTGAAAGTCCATGGAACTAATATTAGAGATGGGACACAGCCTTCGGTAAAAAAATACTTTTATGGGCTTTATCGATCGTGAGAATAATTTAATACGTAAGAGAAAAATCCCAGTTATTTTTATTATGATTAATTTTTTAGTAATAGAATAATTGCTGTAAAAGTTAACTGAAAAATATTTTCAGTCGGATTGCAAGCTGTATACTAGTGGATAGCGTGCTAGTAAAGTTATAGCGCAATACTGTCAGATCAGTGCGATTTAAATATGGGGATAGGCTAACAACTTATCCTTAAAATTTTGTATATTTGAGCAAGTATCTCCTCGCTCAAGTACACTAGTTAGTTAATACTTACGAGTTTGTCCTTTGGATTCACTCGGTTGGCACCCATCGGATTCGTGAAGGGAACATTATTTATACAATAATAATAATAATAAATGAGATGGATAATCATTTACAACGGACGTAGTTCTCGCTCTCATCGCTGAGATCCTGTCTCTGTAGTATTAAGGTGCAAATAAGAGTGACATCGCATTCCAACAAGGTGAAGACTTATATCAGTTTTCAAATCTGTTTCAGATGAAGATAATAAATTGTTTGACTTCAAAACATTTGTTTATAAAATTATAATTATCATGATATTATTCCAGAATTAATTCCAGTCTCAGGAACGTGGTGATTGGTACAAGAGAGAGGCCTGTGCTCTGCAGTGGGTGAAGTCGGGCTGTGGATGATCATGATGATGATTCCAGAATATAGTATTACACATTGCTTTTGAACATATTTTTACTGATTATTAGGCATTCATATAACATTCATCACCAATACCAATATGAGATATTTAGTTCTAACATACTACGAGAAGTCAATACAGTAGATGAGTGATACGCCTTGCCAAGTCCACTATTTTGATATTAGTGTAATTTAAAAATATCACTAATACTGATATATTAGATACAATATTATAATATTTCCAGGCAAATATATTAGTATTACCTAATTTTGAGAAATGTAGGTATTATCCTATCTCTAAATGTGTCAATTTTAGTTCCTGAGAACCTCGAGCGGGCGCTTTGAATCAGCACAAAAATCAACTGTCATTTCAAATAGTATGTTTAGTCCAGCGTACTTGTATAATAGAGGACAGTGCCTAAATATGTCCCTGTATGCAAAAGACAAAACCAGTCATAACATCAGTGATTTACATGATGTCTCTTTTTAAATAGTGTGGACTGTAGGCATGGTAATTTCCACGTTACTGTGAGTTCCATTGTGAACTCGTACATCATACTTACTGTTCCGTATGATATCGGACGTTAAGAATCTCACCATACCATATCTGCCCGTGGGTGTCGTAAGAGGCGACTAAGGGACACACCAGAGAATGGGCAGCAGCGTTCTCTGTGCACTTTATAACAAACTGCGATCGCCAACCCGCTTGCCAAACGACGCGATTATGGCAAACCCCCCCAAACCGATGAATAGCGCAACCACAAAATGGCCCCTAGTGCCCGGGTAATAACCTAGTAACGGTAGCGGTCGAGGTGATGGCGTGGCAAGGGGTGCGAAAAATCCCCGGAGTGGACCCGGCTACCCCAATAAAAACCGACGACTGTACCTGGCAACATGCAACACGCGAACACTCCGGACCGATGAGAAGATAGCCGAACTCGAGGAGGAGTTAAGCTGGTTACGATGGAGTATCATAGGGTTATCTGAAGTCCGAAGAGAGGGGGAGGACTCAATAATCCTTAATTCCGGCAACCTGCTCAACTTCCGAGAGGGCGACCGGCAGTCCCAGGGTGGTGTCGGGTTTATCGTCCACAGGTCCCTTGTGGCCAACGTAGTGAGGATCGAGAGAGTGTCGACCAGGGTGGCGTACCTTATACTCAGAATATCCTCAAAGTATTCGCTGAAGGTCATACAGGTCTACGCCCCGACCTCGGCACACCCCGACCACGAAGGTGAGACTATGTATGAGGACATTTCCAGAGCCATGCATAGTCATAAAACTCACTTCACCGTGGTCATGGGGGATTTCAACGCGAAACTGGGTAAACGAGACGATAATAAGCTGCGAGTGGGGCAATTTGGATTTGGACGACGGAACCACCGGGGACACCTACTGGCCAGTTTTATGGAGAAGGAGGGCCTCTATATGATGTACTCCTTCTTCAGAAAGCGTGAGCACAGGAAATGGACCTGGCAGAGCCCCGATGGTGCAACGAAAAATAAGATAGACTTCATCATGTCGACGAAGAAGCAAGTGTTCAATGATGTCTCTGTGATCAACGCGGTTAAAACCGGAAGTGATCACCGTATGGTAATAGGCACATTGAACTTAAATATTGTAGCGTAACGTTAGCTCAGTCGAGCTAAGCCTCGTTAGTAAAAGTAAAAGGTAATATAAATTAAAACTAAGAAAAAAAGATATTGAGTATAAAAACAGAAGGGCTGGCTTCGCACGACGTGGGTTGCTGGAGTTAGGCAGTTAACCAGGCAGCAGGACGGGCTGGAAGCCGTAGTATGCCCGAGGTAGGCGGGTGAGTGGGCACCACGACGACAAGCAGGCAATCGGGCAGGTAGGTAGTAGAGTAGGTAGCAAATCGGTTAGGCAGGCAGCTGGACGGACTGGAACTCTTCAAAAGTCGTTGTAAGCTTGAGAGAGACAAGTGAGCAGACACCACGACGGTCTTTCAGGCACACGGTTTGGTATGCAGTTGTGTAGGCATACAGTAGGTAGGAAGGCAGGCAGCCAGGAATGAAACGTATAGTAGTCAGATACGTAGGTAAAATCATACACAGTATATCACTAACAATATATATATTTTAGTGCACTTCAGATTTTATTACTCTTACACAAGCTGGATATTAAGGTTTAGAGAGTTTTAGATAAAAAGTCCACTTCTTATTACTCAGTAGTATACCGACTTTCGGCGTTCAGTCCCGTTTCAAAACTAAAAAGTTGACGCCCGTTTTTCATCGTTCATATATTGTCTAAATTTCAAATTTCAATTAAGAAATCAAGACTAGAACGAATAAAAACGGTTCACAAAGGGGGTCAGTCTACGCTACTCTTATAATAATGTAAACCTAGCTTAAAGAAGGTCTGGTCCATGGTACCTATGTTACGGTCTATGGTTTAAGAAAATAAAATAGACAGACAGATGTCATGTCAGATGAAAATGTCACCGTAGAAAAATATTGCGAGAATTACAAATTAGCAATATAATTTAAGTTTTGAATATTAAAACAATCAGAGATAACTAAAAGTATGCTTTTCAGATGATAACAATAGAAAGAAAATATAAAAATGGATTACAAAAGTTGATACAATATCAAAAGATATGAAGGTATGGTTTGTATAGTGTTATGAATTGTAAATAGACTTAAAAATATGTGGCTCTGTTTAGCTGAATACCACAATATTAAGCTGGAAAGATCTCGACTGATGAAGTCTACGCTCCGTCCAGCACAGATTCAGATTCAAAACCATTAA
This sequence comes from Orthosia cruda, assembly GCA_964057195.1. Classification (NCBI taxonomy): domain Eukaryota; kingdom Metazoa; phylum Arthropoda; class Insecta; order Lepidoptera; family Noctuidae; genus Orthosia; species Orthosia cruda. The sequence goes on along the minus strand of OZ059830.1, from coordinate 34,731,010 downwards.
AGCTTTCAGCTCGAACTCCAGAATCGTTTCGAGTGCCTAGGTAGCTCCATGGACGATTACAACGATGGGTTCGTGGGAACTGTCCATACGGTCGGGTCTAAGTTTTTCAAGACCCGTCGTGCAAATAAGAACAAGAAACTATCCAATCCAACTCTCAAGCTCATGAAGGAGAGGCGTGAAATGATCCTGCAGTCTTCAGACGATGCGTGGAACTATCGGCGGCTCAATAGACAGATCTCGAAGTCCTTGAAAAGCGACCCCCGCCGCTTTAATACTGAGCGTATTAAAGACGCGATTGAGCGGAATAAGGGCTCCAAGGTGTTTGCAAGAGATCTGGCTATTGGGCAGAGCCAGCTTACAAGCAGAAGACCGATGATGGCAGGATCGTATCCGCCAAACCGGAGCTTCTGAGGGAGATCGAGGGTTTTTATGGGCAGCTGTACACGTCAGTCAGCAAACCTGTTGCGAATCTAGCAAACGACCCAAGAGCTAGATTGACCCGGCACTATACCGAAGACATCCCGGATGTCAGCCTCTACGAGATTAGGATGGCTCTGAAACAACTTAAGAATAACAAGGCACCGGGCGATGTCGGAATTACGGCCGAACTCCTGAAGGCGGGTGGAAAACCGGTACTTAAAGCCCTTTAGAAGCTGTTTGATTCCGTCATACTCGAAGGTAAAACGCCACAGGCATGGTGCAGGGGTGTGCTGATACTCTTCTTCAAGAAGGGCGACAATGCCCGATTGAAGAATTATAGGCCCATCTAACTTCTTAGCCATGTCTACAAGTTGTTTTCAAGAGTCATCACGAATCGTCTCGCGCGCAGGTTTGACGATTTCCAGCCCTCCGAACAAGCCGGTTTCCGAAAAGGCTTTAGCACCGTAGACCACATACATACGCTACGGCAAGTTATATAGAAGACCGAAGAGTATAACCTACCTCTTTGTTTAGCGTTTGTGGACTACCAGAAAGCCTTCGATTCGATCGAGACTTGGGCTGTACTGCAGTCTCTCCAACGGTGCCAAATCGACTACCGGTTCACCGAGGTGTTTGTACAAAAACCATGTCAGTCCGACTTCAGGATCAGACGTCGGAACCTATCCTTCTGCAGCGAGGTGTAAGACAGGGAGACCTCATATTTCCGAAACTGTTATCTGCTGCACTGGAGGATGTCTTCAAGGTTCTGGACTGGAGAGGGCTAGGCATCAATGTCAATGGCGAGTACATCACTCACCTTCGGTTTGCCGACGATATAGTGGTCATGGCTAAGACTATGGAGGACCTCAGTACAATGCTCGATGACCTCAGTAGAGCTTCCGAAAGAGTGGTTCTAAAGATGAACATGGACAAAACCAATGTGATGTTGAATGCCCATATTGCACCCACTCCTATCAAACTCGGAGACTCTACACTCGAAGTTGTGGACGAGTATGTCTACCTGGGACAAACGGTCTAGTTAGGTAGGTCAAACTTCGAGAAAGAGGTCAACCGTCGATTCCGACTCGGCTGGGCAGCGTTCGGGAAATTGCGCGGTATCAGTGTCTCAAGACGAAATTCACCAGTGTGTGTTGCCAGTGATTACTTACGGGACAGAGACGTGGTCGCTCACAATGGGCCTCATCAGAAAGCTTAAAGTCACGCAAAGGGCAATGGAGAGGGCTATGCTCGGAGTTTCCTTGCGTGATCGAATCAGAAATGAAGACATCCGCAAGAGAACCAAGGTTACCGATATAGCCCGAAGAATTTTCAAACTTAAGTGGCATTGGGCAGGGCACATTGCTCGCAGAACAGATGGCCTTTGGGGCCGAAAAGTTCTAGAATGGCGACCGCGTACTGGAAGACGCAGCGTTGGAAGGCCTCCCTCTAGGTGGAGCGACGACCTAGTCAAGGCTGCGGGCGTCCGGTGGATGCAAAACGCACAGGACCGATCAGTGTGGCGAAGCTTGGGGGAGGCCTATGTCCAGCAGTGGACGTCTTTCGGCTGAAATGATGATGATGACATCATACTTTGCTGACGTACAATGCTCAACATTAACTAGGTGACAACAAAACTTGGCAGAAACTTTCCAAGGTTTTAGGAAGTTTGAACTTACATAATACTTGGTATTTTTTTTAATCAACGGGATTACCTGTAATAAAATAAAACATTTTCAGCTTTTTTCATTCTTATGAACTTATGTACGATATTTTTTTATATATTTTTCAGCATCTTATGAACTTATGTACGTAAAATCTTTTATATATTTTGGCAGCCTTTTTGTCACACATGGAATCATGGATTTTTCACAAAGCATTGTTACAAATAAATAATTCTGTGAAAGTACTTATCTCGGTTTTTTGACAGATTGGCCTCTTATTGCAATTTTCGTATGCTACTAAGCGATGGAAAGAAATATTTTTTTCCATCGCTCTTTTGTGACCCGCACAGGAGACTCGAGATAGCCAAAAATACAAGTGCGAGTCGGACTCGCGAACGAAGGGTTCCGTACCACTATCGCAAAAAACGGCAAAAATATCACGTTTGTTGCATGGGAGCCCTTAAATATTTATTTTATTCTGTTGTTGATATAGCGGCAACAGAAATACATCATCTGTGAAAATTTCAACTGTCTAGCTATCGCGGTTCATGAGATACAGCCTGGTAACAGACGGACAGACAGACAGACGGATCGTGGAGTCTTAGTAATAGGGAACCGTTTTTACCCTTTGGGTAAAAACGGTACTAATTTTTTTTTTTTATTATTTTTATAGTGGTTCCGCCACTATAACAATAATAAAAAAAAAAATAACCTCGTGCGAGACTAAAAAGGCTCCTATTTGTATATATGTATGTGCAGCGATATTTAAAAGAAAATAACGATGTACTGATATTCTGATAAGGCCTACTGTGGATGCCACGGACGGATGGCTTGTTTCTATTTATATGCGAAAATCTGAGCGATAAATCACATGGACTATGTGTGTTATGTACTATTTATAATTATTATATTTCGAATTACTACAAAATACAAAAATATTGACCGAATAAACTCTACAAGTTGCTAAATACTGGCTGGAATATTTTTGTATTAATTTGAGTCACTGACCTCTATCATACATTGTACACTGGACTTCATATTAACGATGACAAAATGAAGACATTTGATTATCGCCATTTTGGCGCTGATAGCAACGTGAATTAACGTGAGAGTCGCATGGAACTAATATTAGAGATGGGACACAGCTTTCGGTGAAATACTTTTATGGGTTTTATCGATCGAGAGAATAATTTAATACGTAAGAGAAAAAAAAAACTGTTATTTTTATTACGATTAATTTTTAAGTAATAGAATAATTGCTGTAAAGGTTACTAAAAAATATTTTCAGTCAGATTGCAAGCTATAAACTAGTGGATAGCGTGCTAGTAAAGTTATAGCGCATTACTGTCAGATCAGTGAGATTTAAATATGGGGTTAGGCTAACAACTTATCCTAAAAACTATCACATTTGAGCAAGTATCTCCTCGCTCAAGTACACTAGTTGTACGCCCATCGGATTCGTGAAGGGAACATCATTTATATAATAATAATAATAAATGAGATGGATAATCATTTACAACGGACGTATTTCTCACTCTTATCGCTGAGATCTTGTCTTTGTAGTGTTAAGGTGCAAATAAGAGTGACATCGCATTCCAGCAAGGTGAAGACTTATATTTATTTATTTAAACTTCATGCACAAAGGTACAATGGCGGACTTAATGCCTTAGGCATTCTCTACCAGTCAACCAAGGGTGGTGAAGAGATAACATGGCAGGTGCATTGTTTAAATCTGATCTAAATATTATATGATACATACCTAAATAAATATATATATATTTAATAAAGTAATGAAAATAAGTTATCGAGATGACCTAACCCCCGCTGAAATCAGTTTTCAGCTCTGTTTCAGATGCAGATAATAAATTGTTTGTCTTCAAAACATTTGTTAATAAAATTATAATTATCATGATATTGTTCCAGAATTAATTCCAGGTTCAGGAACGTAGTGATTGGTACAAGAGAGAGGCCTGTGCTCAGCAGTGGGCGAAGTCGGGCCGTGGATGATCATGATGATGATTCCAGAATTTAGTATTACACATTGCTATTGAACATATTATAACTGATTATTAGGCATTCATATAATATTCATCACCAATACAAATATAAGATATTTAGTTCCAACATACTACGAGAAGTCAATACAGTAGATGAGTGATACGCCTTGCCAAGTCTACTATTTTGATATTAGTGTAATTTAAAAATATCACTAATACTGATATATTAGTTACAATATTATAATATTTCCAGTCAAATATATTAGTATTACCTAATTTTTATAAATATTGGTAGTATCCTATCTCTAAATGTGTCAATTTTAGTTCCTGAGAACCTCGAGCAGGGCGCTTTGAATCAGCACAAAAATCAACTGTCATTTCATATAGTATGTTTAGTCCAGTGTACTTGTATAATAGAGGTCAGTGATTTGAGTCAATCGGCACGGAGAAAGAGAATAAAAGGAATTTCTTTTCAGTCTCTCAGAACAATTGTTCTGCAGGATTTAAGGGATAAAAGGGTCAGAGCACTCGAAATACAAGCCATTTTGTCCCCTACTTATTCGAACACCCAGAACAATATACTACTTTCTTTTGTTTTAAGAAAAAGGTGGATTTTTAAAACTTATATAGAAACATAGATATTAGCATTTATTGTCAACACTGTACATAATCATAGTAACTTAGTTTTTTAAGACTACTTGCTATTTCTCGCCTGCACGCGACTTTTTCAACTTCTTAAATAAAATATATGTCATGGACATCATGAGCATCCTATGACGCTCAGCCATTGTATTGCTTTCGATCATTGAATGAAAAAGAAATTGTAATTGGACCATTAGGTATTTTCATAGAGTGTCCACTGCTGGACATAAGCCTCCCCCAAGCGTCGCCACATTGATCGGTTCCGTGCGTCTCGCATCCAGCGGATCCACGCAACCTTCACCAGGTCATCGGTCCACCTGGTGGGAAGCCTTCCAACGCAACCTTTCCGCCCCATCGGCCATCCGTTCTGTGAGCAATGTGCCCTGCCCACTGCCACTTATGTTTGGCAATTATTCGGGTTATGTCGATAACCCTGGTTCTCTTGCGGATCTCTATATTTCTGATTTGATCACTCAAGGAGACTCCAGCATAGCCCTCTCCATTGCCCTTTGGGTAAGCTTTATGATGAGGCTCATTGGAAGCGACCACGTCTCAGAGCCCTATGTCATCACTGGCAACACACAATGGTCATAGACTTTCTTCTTGAGACACTGTGGTAAGTTGGACGAGAAGATACCGCGCAACTTTTCGAACGATGCCCAGCCGAGTCGAATTCGACGGTTGACCTCTTTCTCAAAGTTGGCACTGGATCGTTTGTCCCAGGTAGACATAGTCGCCACCACAACATCGAGTGTAGCCTTTCATTACAAACATATAAACAAACAATTTGACCAGTTTAATATTAGTTCAGATTGTTTAGTGGCTACTTCATTCTATTCCTTCTAGTAGTAGCGGTTGATTAAATCTATTTCCCACGACCTTTGAAGTTTTGTTTCTTTGAAAACTATTTCGAGAGCACGAACTAAACAATTTGTCTATTATTTCACTCGTTTCCTTTAGTACACTTGATCACACAAACAAGTACAGACATTATTTCATAAATGTTTGTCTTTCTCAGTATTTTTTCTGTAATTTGGTTGTTTTGTGCTCGTTACTATGTATTTTTCTCGTATCGAATTATAGATAATGTGTATTGTTACTGTCATGTTCTGATTTTATATATCATGCGCAGATATAGGTCATTTATATTCAAATACGGATAATTCTTAGAAATAATATAAAAAATATATTCAATACACCAAGAAAACCTTTCAGTACGAGTATCACCCACATCAATACGGCAGCTAAATGATAAGGGTCGGACTCGATCTCCGCATTTCATGTTTGTTTGCACACTTGTTCCGATTCTTGACGTTTACGTGCGTGATCTCCGTCGATAAACATCTTCCGTAGTAAATCTAGTGTGACAATGTGTCCAATTTCCCTTATGCTCCTCAAAAGGGTAAATGGCATATTAGCATAGCAGCGTAGCTTCGTAGCCGCTTAGCATGCATCTACGAAAACAATATATTATATAAGACAGTTTTAGAAAGTGTCGTAACGGTAATCTAATGAGATGATGAAATGACGTCGTGCATTAAATTCCTTTCATAAGAACTCTTCGTAAGAACCAGAACCTAAAACTATAAAGATATTGTTTTTAATTAGTAATAATGTTTAGGATCACGATATATTACGATTCAGGAAGGTAATGAGCCAATAGTTGGAGGTGAATCAATGACCCTCCATAATTGCTCATCTAGGATGATGATGCGTTAATTTTCCTTTGCCTTAAAAGGGTTACTGGCATATATCGGCGTAGCAGCGTAGCCGCGTAGCATGCAGCTACGAAAAAATAATAGAGAATATAACTACAATTTGCTTAGTATAATACTTTTTTTCTGGTTTATATAATGATGTTCCCTTTTTTTATTTAGCCTACTTTGTCCCACTGCTGGGCAAAGGCCTCCTCCACATCTTTCCAGGGTATTTTGTCGCCTGCCTTCTCCGGCCAATCTGGTAGGAACTAGTCCAGATCGTGACGCCAGCGTTTTTAGGCCTGCCTCGGTTAAGTCGTAGGTCTCCAGGTACCCACTGCGTAGTTATGCTGGCCCATCTGTCCCCCTGCATCCTGCAAATGTGACCCGCCCAATCCCACTTCAGCCTCGCAGACATGTCTCCAACATCAGCGATGCCTGTCTTGGAGCGTATAATTGTATTGCGGATCCGGTCGCTCAGTTTAATTTGTAGAATGTTACGCTCCATCGCTCTTTGGCAAACCTTAAGTTTGGACTTCTGAACCTCAGTCAAAGACCAAGTCTGAGCGCCATAGGTTAGGATAGGCATGTTACACATGTCGACAAGCTTACGCTTTAACGAATTTGGAATGTTCCCTTATGTCCCTCAAAAGGGTCAAGACGTATTTGGCTTAGCACCGTAGTAGCGTCGTAGATGCGTAGCATGCCTCTACGAAAAAAGCATACAAGAGAATACAACAAAAATCCGTAGCTTTCGTTGTAGCTCCACTAATAACATAAATTGTGATTTTAATATCATGGAAATCTTATGATGTTCATGATATTAAAAACGCTTGTAAAATGCGTTATGAAAATCTACTTTTCATTACTTTTCAGGCGATCCGCAAGAGTTAAAACGATTGGGTAACACTGTCAACAGATATTCATTTATTAGTCAGGATACGGATGAGGTACGGTTTGGGCTTTATTAGAACCCTGCCAGTTAATAAGTATTTGCATAGTATGAATGGAAAATCAATATCTTGGACTGAATTGAGATCTCAATCAGAGGTCCCCAATCAGTCTCAATTTATTACCGTTTCTATACTATTGTATACAGGTGACTTATTATTCACTGGAAATATTTTAGAGAGTTGAAAGTAGGACCAGACATAAAATCTCGAAACAATATCAGGTGTTTCGTACTTTTTGTCGAGTTATGCAAACACAAAAATATTGAATAGCGGGTTTTTTCCACATTTCTGAGTTGATACTACAATAAAAGTTTTCACTTATATGACTTGTTACACCATTCAGTTTAGTTCACAGGCAAACTAAATAAATGTATAGACAAAGTTCCTGTTTTATTAGTAAAGAACTATTTTTATTTTGAACAAAATTTGTATTTTTTGAATTTAAATTATTTATTTAATAAAAATAATTACCATTATTATCTATACATTGTTGCCATCTAATAGGAAGGTCATTTATGCCTTTGCGATAGAACTCTGGTGATCTAGATTCGACAAACTGTGTAAAAGCATTTTGTACTGCCTCCTGAGAAGAAAACTTTTTATCATGTAGGAAATTGTCCAAATCACAAAAAATGGTAGTCCGTTGGAGCAAAGTCTGGCAAATACAGAGGGTGACGAATGGTTTCTAATTGCAGTTCCTCTAGAGTTAATACGGTTTCTCGTGCTGTATGAGGTCTTGCGTTATCATGGAGCAATAATGTTGAAGATCGATTCATGAGCCGGGGCTGTTTCACTGCTAGTTTTTTTATCATTGTTTGGATTTTGGCACAGTAGACATCTGCCGTTATTGCTTGACCAGATTGGAGAAAGCTATAGTGAATAACACCATGCTGAGACCACCGAACAGTTACCATTACATATTTATTGGTAAGCTTTGCTTTAGGACACTGTTGCGGCGTTTGACCTGGGGTTAGCCATTGCATTTTTCGCTTACGGTTATCGTAAAGAATCCATTTATCATCACATGTCACAATTTGATCCAATATTCCTTCATTTCTGTATTGATTCAACAAGGCAACACAAGTTTCAACACGCGTTTCTTTCTGCAGATCAGTCAAATCATGAGGCACCTATTTTTCATATATTTTTTTTATTGATTTTTCGCAAATGAGTCAATATTGTTGGCAAGGTAACGTTAAACCACGTAGCTAATTCCTGGGTAGTTTGGCTCGGATCGGCTTCCACCACCTCTTTCAATTCATTGTTATTCACCTGTGTGTTGTTATGCACACGTGGTTCATTCTTCAAATCAATGTTTCCATCACGAAAGCGTTTAAACCAAAATCGCACGGTGCGTTCGTTAGCAGTCCCCTCTCCAAACGCAACATTGATATTGCGAGCTGTTTCTGCCGCGGTAGTTCCGCGTCGGAACTCGTATTCAAAAATTACTTGAATATTCAAAGTATCCATCTTTCTTGTCTAAGCTAAATAAAAAAGACAACTGAAGGTCGATAATCGAATGTTGCACATTTTTTAAAAGGAGAACTTCATAGGTACCATGTGAAAAAAGTTTTACTCAAAAATCTCAAACCATGAAGGTTCTATGTCAATTCGAAGTACCTATTACAATAAAACGGCAATTTCATACTTTAACCCCTATTATGTTTGTTACTCTTTCACGCAAAAAGTACTGACCGGCTTTTGTTGAAACTTTATAGAAATATAGCTTATACATCAGAATAATACATAGGCTATAATTTATAAAGATTTTGGGAGAAGTTCTAATACCATGCGGGCGGTGCCGCAGGATGCAGCTAGAGGCAAAATTGCTTGTTTGTATACAGTAATCTCTGGAAGTACTGAATATATTGGAAAATGTTCGTTGATAGAAAACTACTCTATAACTGAATGTCACTTTTATCCTGATAAAATAAATGGCTCCTCTGCGATTGGTTACGGAAACGAAGCAGTGATATAAAACAAAAACCGGCCAAGTGCGAGTAGGACTCGCGCATGAAGTGTTCCGTACCATTATCGCAGACAAAATCAAAATCACGCATTTTGTATGGGAGGCCCACTTAAATATGTATTTAATTCTGTTCTTGTAGCGGCAACAGAAATACATCATCTGTAAAAATTTCAACTGTCTTTCACGGTTCATGAGATACAGCCTGGTGACAGACAGAGAGACGGAGAGTGAAGTCTTAGTAATAGGGTCCCGTTTTTGTCCTTTGGGTACGGAACCCTAAAAACCAAATCTCGGTGTGTGTTCACACTATTTACACTGGCTATTGATACATGGTATTGGCTTCACTGGTGTTTTGAAATAGGGAGTTGTAGTTATTTAGCGATCAGACCGGGCTCACGAGAGTGAATAAATATTTACAGCTATTAGAGACTGCACTATTGGAAACGCAATTTTAAACTCGAATTCAATCATTCAACTGCTACGCCGATTATGATTTATTTACTTTGTGTGAATCACTAGCTTCTGTCAGCGGCTTCGTCCGAGTGAAAGCCGGCAATTATCCCAAGGTTTTATCCCAACTTCCGGCATAAAATTATTTTAATTAATTAAAACTTCATGCAACATACAGGTACATAGGCGGACTTAATGCCTGATGCATTCTCTACCAGCCAACCAAGTGTGGTGGAGAAATAACATGGCAGATGGGTACCATTAAAAATAAGGGTCCGTAGGTTACGCCCCCAGTGTGTTTTGCCCCCGTGGTGGAAGCCCCCGATTTCGTTTTAGTACTATAATATTTATTAGTTAAATATTTTTATCAAAAGTACAGTCAGATAGCAAAGTGTAACCTATTATAAAAAATGTCTAAGTCATGGTTCATTATTAAAATCAAAATCATAGTTTATTATTATAAATCTTTATTAACAATGTCGGTGTAACAAACGTTTGCTTATCTAATAATAGGTACTAATGGGTAATAATAGGTAATACGTAGGTACTTAATATGTAATAAAAATTAAATTAAATGTCTAATAAATAATAATAGGTATCTACGTAAATACAACTTTGATAACAAATAAAACCAAACATTAAAATAAAGCAACAATAACATGCAAAATCACAGATACGAAATTAAAAATCACAGTTTAAAATTAGGATTATTTTAAGTACTTATATACTATTTACGTACTAAGTATATAGGTAGGCATCTACTTAAATATTTAGAAGATTGGTAACAGAATGTTCAAACACTAAAATATAATAAAAACAATTAACATTTAAAATCACAGATAACAAAAGTAACAAAAGAAGAAAAACATAGTAAAAATATTAGGATGATTTGAACTTTGTAATTAAATTATGTAATTTAAGTCATTTATATGCAGTGACTATGGAGGTTACAACATTGATATAGATATAAAATTAAAATGTAGTAATTATGTAACAATAAACATGCAAAATCATTATTTTTAAGCTAAGTAAGTAGGTGATTATTTTTGCTTGACTTGCACATACGGACGGATTTGTTCCAAAAACTCCATAATTGTAATTTGTTTCTTTTCATATTTGTCTGTCAGCTTAGCAATGAGTTTGTCATTGATTATTGAAGATTTTTTCCTTTTACATATAGGACTGTCATTTCTTCGTAATCTGAAAGTATAAGATAAAGATTATTTACTAAGAGTAAAAAAAATGAATTACTGATATATTAAGCGTTATGTAAGTAATCAGCATTTTACCTCACTTGACCTGTGCTATACGTAGAAATATCAGTTGTTATAATTTCCAAAAACGATAATAATGATGGTTTTCGGCCCAGATAGCACTGAAGCCGTTAATTCCAGGCCTCCACTAAATTTGTGGTTCTATGTCGTTCTTTATAGCAACACCACTTTGAGATCATCCCCGGAGGCTCAAGCCATTGTTCAACGAAATAATCGTTGAATTGGGTGACTTTTTCATCGGGAATACTGAAAACAAAAATTATGATATATATGACATGTCGTATATACCTAAGCATTATTTTTATTTTTGCGTACTTATAAAAACAATCTATGAGCTGTTAAAACTTTAAAATAAAATGAAAATTAAAATTACCTGTTTTCCATTACGGAAAGCCAACCATCTTCTATATCTTCTTTAGGAAGAAATGCTAGACAGGTGCACAGTTTCACATACAATGTTGTTTCTTCGTGTGCCAATAAACCTAAAGACTTCGCTTTTCTGTAAATGGCTCTTTGGAAGTGAACATTACAGCCATGTATTGTGACCGCTGGCAATACCTCTTTTATTGCCAGCATTGTAGCTAATTCAAAATCTACAGTGAATTTCATGGGGCTGAAGTCCGGCACAGCTTCTTTAATTTTTTTAAACATGACTTCATATGTACTTTTTTCTTTATTAACTAGTAGCACATAAAATATAGGCACAATATTGGTTGCTTGTGCATCACTTCCCATATCTCCATGAATGGTAAATATTTGGTAAAATGGACCTGGACAACAATCAAATGTACCATCCCCGAAGTAGTGTTGTATATTTTTGATGTGTTTTAAAGCCTGTGCTGATACGAATACTATAATTCTGTTGTCGTTCTCACAGTAATCAACTAATAGATATTTTTGAAAAATCTCAGGTATAATGACTTCAGCTGGATTACGAAACTGTGTCTTTTCTACATTTAAGGCTTTCTTTCGAGAGTTGTATAACTGTTGCTTGATATTATTGAATTTGGGTATGTATTCATCGAAGGCTGTGTCTGTGTTTTTTAACTCGGCAAATTTTGTTTCAAATTTTTGTTGTATAGAGCTCGAGAAACTCGTTTTCACTTCCTTTTTTAATTTTTCCATAACAACTCTAACTTCATTTTTCATTAAGTTAGGTTGACACTCAGCATTATGACACTTTTGGATTTGTACATTGTCACTTTCCTCACTTAATTTTATAGAACCACTACACTTGCCATGTCTTTTATTTACGCATGTCCACACACTCGATTTATTATTTTTCCTATGAAGATTATAAGCAAATCCGACATGTAGTAACGTTCTTCCACCTAGTTTATTAGAAATTATTTTGTAATTGGTTTGTGCTAAACCCCGTGAAGGACCTGGACTTGCCATTTTGAGTTAACATGACCGACTAAACTTTCTTATCAGTAACATATTGCAACTATGTGGGAAAGGGATAGAAATAGTGCCCATCGCTATGTTTGCTATTTTCACTGTCCGTCACCCTGGACTCTATTGTTTTCAACCCTATCTTTCCCTTTGTTTGACTACCTATCTCTTTCTTTTAGAATTCGATCTGGCTATTGTGTAAAACCAGTTTGGCCGGGCACGGGCGCCTCGTTTAGACAAAGTACAAAGTAATGCATCTAAAGTAAATAATTGTAATATAGTAATAAAGTGAATATCCTTGTAGCATGTTTATAGTATCCAATATTGTGTTAGTTAGAATACTTATTTAGTAAGTTTGTCTACGTATTTGGTTCCGAAACACTTTTTTCATCGTCTGTATCTAGTAAAAAATATTTTTATTTCGGCGAAATCAACTATAATAACTTAATTTAAAATCGGGGGCTTCCACCACGGGGGCAAAACACACCGGGGGCGTAACCCACGGACCCAAAAATAATAGGAGGAAGAGATCCCATCATGCGCGAGCTTCCAATCATATTCACACGCCTGACATTTTGTGGGGTTTAAGTGTCCTAGTCCTTCTCAAAAATCCAATCAATCTCTATAACAAAACAATAAACATTCCGGGATTGTTATTACGAGGTTTATAAAAGAAGTCAAACATTGGGCCAACACCGCTAACCGCTATTGATTCCGGGATTGTTATTACGAGGTTTATAAAAGAAGTCAAACATTGGGCCAACACCGCTAACCGCTATTGATTCCGGGATTGTTATTACGAGGTTTATAAAAGAAGTCAAACATTGGGCCAACACCGCTAACCGCTATTGATTCCGGGATTGTTATTATGAGGTTTATAAAAGAAGTCAACCATTGGGCCAACACATCTGGGGTCTTTGTTCTTTTGAGACATAAGCACAAAGCTCGTCGATTCTTCACGGGACCAGAGGGCTGGTCTTTTCTTCGGCCAGAGCAGCATTTCCATCCAACGCGGCAATGCTGCTAGCGTTCTGCGCACGGTTCCCGTTGACATCGATGTGAAATAATTTTTTGATGCACAATGAGGCCTTTTCCCTCTCCCCTTTGTATAAGGCTTGTTCTTTTTTTGAATTTTCAATTGGATATATGTTAATGTTGTCTACAATCTCAATATAAAAACGACTCCACCACACCCTAAATGATATACAGCATTAACCTATCTGTTATCATGCTTGTAACATTTTATGTAGCTTAAAAGGGATTGTTTGTTCCACCCAGTCATTGAAGGGATTTAACCCACGTGAATGGGCTGAATCGGATATTCCTAAAAGACCTTGTAAACATACATGTTAACTTGATAATCCGCTTTGGTGATTGCCACTAGTATTTGAGACATACATAAGTATTTAGTACCACTTCTACTGTATAGTCACTGTTTATGGAACTCGCTTCTAAAGGGCTGAATGTCCGCATGCCTCGTTTGTTTAAATGGGCCTTTGCTATTCCTTAATCCATGTCAAGCCTGTGTGACCTTGTCACTGTGTTACTAAGATGCTATGTAAAATAGGTACACTTAAGAATAATGTCTGATTAATATTAATGCTGTCCGAGATACTGATGTCAAATTAAAAACGAAAGCCAGCATTATTGCCTGTGAAGTAATCTGAGATTGTCATTAATCAAAATAATTTGACGACGAATGGTCTAATGGAAATATTTTAATTGAAGATTTTTATATTTACATAATTAATCCGTTTGATGCAAGAAAAACTTGATAAAGGTTACAAATGTGCCAAGATTTTGTTTTGGACTAGTTGGCGACTAACTAATTACCTATTAGCAGTTAATATAAGTTCAACAAACTTTATGCAACGTAACTGAACTGTAAATAATTACGTTTACAAATGTGAATAAACTGTGCCCCAGAGACAGCAAATTTATCATAGTATAATCCTAATATTACTTAACTGAGTTCGAACAAACTTTTCATCCGATATAGTATGTCACAATACGTTCACTGATACGATATCTCGTGTCTGCCAAAATTAATTCGCTTATCGGCTGAAATTAAATATTTATGCGTACTTAAGCGCGTTATTAGATACGTCATACGTACCTATATCTATCAACTATGTACATATTGGGCATGCAATCATGCACATGTCGCGTTCAGTTTGCATCACACGTTATTTTGTCTCACAAATGTTATGGAATTTTATGTTCAGAGTAAAAATTGACAAAGCTGGAAACTTTTATTATAATTAGTATGAGCCTGTTGTGTCCCAATAATAAACAATTTGAGGATACGATATCATGTGTTACTGATGATTCGCACTTGACTAGATTTATTTTGCCGTCCCTACGAGCTACAGTCATGTTTTAGGCGGCTGTTGTGTGCTAGGGTTGTTTGCACATCGATGCCCAATTCCGTCGGTAGTCAAAGGAACACCTTTGAAGCTAAGGAAAGTCGTAATTGTGACAAATTGCAATTAGACTGCAGAACTCGGATGCCAGTCGCCTCCTTGCACAATGGCAATTTTATCTTTTAGAGACTCAAAACTGACTAGAAGTTTAAGACGAAGCTATCATAAAATTCTACTTCTAATTCTATTCTATTAATTGAAGTGTCTTGTCCGTTTTTCTCCATAACCGCCCGGTTACGCACTACATCCGATCCGCGTCCGTGATTTGAGTTCCGATTTCAAAATGTTCTGAATTATGACAGACTAGCTTCTGCCAGCGTGAATGTCAAAAATATGCCCGAGGGCAACTATGCCCGGGATAAAAAGTATCCTATGTGCTATTCCTGACTATAATTTATCTCTGCCAAATTCGTTCCAAAAACCAGATCCGTTCAGCCGTTCTGGCGTGAAGAAGTAACAAACACACTCACAGACTTTCGCCTTTATAATATTAGTGTGATTATGACGGATAGAGTTTGGATATAGTGCGGATGCTTATCTACAAGAAGTACTACGGTTACTAATTAACCGAAATTTCACGGACTCGGATCGGATTTATTGCGTAACCGTACATGATTTGTAAGGGCGGTGTCCTTTGGGAATGGACATTTGAAGAAATTTTAAAATTTGTTTATGTCATTTTTAAGTACTGGTTAATGGCTTAATTGAAACAAATTATTTATTTGCCTTTGAATCTTAAAGATAACCTTTGTTAGATATTTTTGAGACCATCAACCAGGAATGCTATAATATTCTACTACCTACACTGGTTAGCAGTTACTCCGAAAAAAATATGTTGACGACAGATGTCTAGGTCACTTATCATTTACTTGTCATTTATTATGAAATTCACGAAACCGATAAAACACGTCCCCTAGAATTAGCTCACTCAGATAAGATAACCATGAACCTGTTCTAATTCAAGTGAACATGTCCAATTTTATTTCATTCTACGATCAATTTCGGGTCACGTAAAATATGTTTTATGAATTATGGTTTATCGTACATTATCATAATTTATTGGCATCAATGTTATTTCAGTGCTGTTCAGTTTTACTGAAAATATAAGATAAAAATACGTACTATATAGATAGAGAGAAGATAAAGCAGCCGATGTTATTTTATGTAAAAGTATCAGACCACCACCAAAATGCCAGTTACCATGAGTTATATATTTTGTAGTACTCATACTCTAATATTAACTTTAAAACTTTCGCGTTTCATAATTGAGAAACAATATACCACGGGTATTTAACGCGATGATTTCGATTATTTATTTACCTATTTCATTCGACGTTTCGGCCGTGTTGCAACGACCGTGGTCCCGGCTAGACTACGGATACTCTTCCCTTGTTTCCCTTAAACCGCTACAATAAATGATCGTGAGTACTCGTAAAACTACAATTATCTTGGTTTGTAGATATTCCCAATATTGTCAGCTGACGGAAAGAAGTAAGGAGGTCAAAGTTCTCGGGTAACTGGTATTTATATATCAGGCTTTACAACTTTTGAAAACTTCAAACCTTTACGTCATTATCAGACGTCCCAATTCAGAACCTATTATGAAGGTAGGTACTTGTCGAAATTTATTGCTTGTTTAATTTAAACATTCAAACACATCTTTTTGTGTATAAAACCCAGCTTGTAAGTTTTTATTCCAATATTTCATTATAGGACACTTTACTAGCTTCTATGAAATTATTATGACGGGCGTTCGACGTCTTATGGACGTTCAATGTCTGTCGCTTCGAGGCTTGTTATTATTTCGTCGCGGTCGTTGCAATGGAAATGGTGGAAATTCTGAAATCAAACTGAATAGCTTTTTATTTTTTATGAGTACTTTGTAGCTAAAACATCTTGGCTTTAAGGATATTTGTCTACCGCTAATCTTAAACTGCCTACTCTATTCAATAAAGATACCAAAATAAAATCTGCATCGAGATCATCATCATCATCAGCCTTTTAATGTTCCCCCACTGCTGGGACACAAACCTCCTCTCTGTGAGAGGGAATGGGCCGTAATCCACCACGTAGGCCCAGTGCAGGGTTGCTGGATGTCACATGTCTTCGAATTTTTGGTTCTAGGACATGTCGGTTTCCTCACGATGTTTTCCTTCACCGTTTTGAGAGCAGTGGTGATGAAATAATTTACACAAAGTAAAGCGCCTGCCTGGGTTCGAACTCACGACCTACAAATCGTAAGACACGGCCACTACCACTGGGCCACCACTGCTCCATCGAGATAAAAGAACTTAATTACCGTTCACAAATCTTCTACTTACGTATACCCTACAAACTTATCGCAACTCCATTGGTAAGATATATTCTGTAAGTGACTGAATGTAGCTGCCCTTTCTGGGTCAGCAGAATTTAATCTGCGGTTATTCAAGCTCCATTTGACCCATACCACAATAAAATAGATACAGAAATTGAAGAACCAATAACTAGGATTTTCTTCGAATCCGGATCAAATAGAAATGATACTGGATGTATGAATTTTTGGGCGAAAATATTGTAACTATGTTTACTCTCAGATCTGCGGAAATATTTGCTCATTGGTACGTCATTCGTCGGACTGTCTACGGACGATTATAAATACGTGCCGTTTAACAGATTCGCACAAAGATAGATTATAGGTGATCTTGACTCACTGTCTATCTTTCGTTAATCCTTGAAGTAAACAAACAGAGTGAAAATAGACTTATATCGTTAGACACACACTCATTGTTCACGCTTTCTATAATGCAAATCCCTACCAACATGCTTTCAGAACAATGAATACAAATTTTTGTTTACATTATCAAAATAACGCGTCGTTTTGTATACGGTAACAAAGCGCAAGCATGCATGACTTTATTTCGTCGGACATTTTGACGTTTGCTACTTCATACATAATTCATCCTTATTTGCTTATTCAAGCACTTTATTCTCTTTGTCAAACAAGTACACCATTTAATAAAGTAGTTGCACGTACGAGTAAGTGATACTTTGTTTTCGTTAAATAAAGTAAAGCTAAAATAAGTCAAAGTTTGTCAAAGCCAAACCAATAAGTCAGTAACCTTTGCATCATTTAATATTTGGTGATGAATATTAAAATAAAGCCTATATTTAGACGACATCTATATATATATGTATATAACAATTGCTGTTAGCATCGCTAAAACACAAAAAAATGGTAGGTAGGTAGGGTAGCCAGTTGACGGGAGCAAATCCGCGGGGAACAACTTGTGTATAATAGTAGTTTATTTTAACTAACTAAAATAGTAGTTTAACGGTCATATAATAATAATAGCCTTTATTTTACAATCTTACATAGTACATGTAATAAGTTTAATACAAAATTTTCTCTCATGTTGTTGTAAATATTGCTAATGAGGTTTATATATATTTTGTCTACTCCCTGTGTTCCTAACTCATACCATATTTTGGCGTGTTTAAGTGAGTCGAACGCCTTATTATAGACTACGAATGCTAGGTAGTAATTGATACCATATTCGTTACTTTTCTGGATAACCTGTTTTATGGTGTGGATATGGTCAAGTGTTGAAAAGTCCCTTCGAAAATCTGCTTGTTCCTTTGGCTAATTCTCGTCCAAATTTTTGTTATTCGGTCCAGTAGGATCTTAACGAATATTTTATATATGTTCGACATCAGGATCAAATTATAGACCTATTAGAGGTCTATAATTTGCTATAACGTTTTTTTTTCCTTTTTTGTATAAGTAAACACATCAACATGGTCTAGGGATATTTTTAAAAAAGCGAATTACTATCAATGTGTTAATTATTTATATGACATGTATATATTTAAAAGATACGTTATTTAATATTCTACCATTTTTTAATAATGGTTAAGGTACTTCGATTAAAATTTCAGGATTTTATGGAAAAAAAAAGCATAGACGGAAACCGTATATGAATTAACTTTTAATTTATGAGTAAAAACTGGAAAAATAGAAAAATCATTTAATTTGTGTTTATAAACTTGAAGTTAGTAGTCTGAGAAAGCGCCCATGATGTTCATAACAAATCGGCAACGATTCGGCATGCTCAGAACAAGGTTGTCAATGTCTTGCTGCGGGATATTGTCCCATGTCCTTCTGAGGTGCGCAAAAAGTTGATCTTCTGTAGCCAGATTTTCAGGAACTTCCTTCAGAGCTCTTCTTTGCAGCATTTCCCACGCATGCTCAATGGGATTTAGATCTGGCGATTGAGCAGGCCAGTCTAAGGCCCTAACATTGTGTGTATGTAACCAAGCTGCTACCGTTCTCGCCGTGTGTGCCCGGGCATTGTCGTGCATGAGCAGGAAATCTTGCCCCATTTGTGTTTTGTGGGGCAAGATTACGGGCCCCAGCACCTGTTGGACGTATCGTTCTGCCGTCATATTGCCCCGCACCCAAACGAGATCCGTCCGTCCTCCAAGACGAATTCCTGCCCAAACCATAATTGTTCCTCCTTGGTATGGGTGAACTTCCTGAGGGTTCTGAAGACGGCTCCATCGTCCAAGAACTCGCCAAACACGCGTCCCTCGTGAATCTGGATGGAAGCCTAACCTGGATTCATCCGTGAACAGCACATTGGACCATTGCTCACGGCCCCAGTCCACGTGGTTCCGAACCCATTCTAATCGTCGTCCACGATTGCCTCTCCGTAAAGGTGGGACCCGGAGTGGTCTACGAGAGCGTAGATTGCTTTCATGCAGTCGCCTTCTTACAGTTAGGTCACTCAAAAGCACTTGGTGTTCCACTCGCAGCCTTTGGACCAATTGAGTCGCCGTTGCATTTGGTTGAGCTCGCGCAGTAATTTGCAAAAATCGGTCTTGTCTGGGGGTAGTGATGCGACTTGGCCCCCGGTGCCTCCCCGCTACTTCACCTGTGGCACGATAGCGTGTCCACAATCTTGAAATTACATTTTGGTGTGTCCCTACGGCCGCAGCAACATTACGCTGAACAGTCCCAGCTTCCAGCATTCCCACAGCTCGTAACATCTCCGCCCTCGTCAAATGTTGGCGTTGCATGGCTACAATACCTCAATTTTAACTTTATCTTTCGTTTAAAAATGAAAAAAAACTGTAACTAAACGTAATTCGTATTGTTTTCTAAATTTCGCACAAATGAAAATTCCCTCCCCTACACATCAATACATTTTTATGCCACCGAAACAAAAGAATTTTCAAAAAATTGAGTTTGGAATTAGTCTGAGATAAATTACAAACAAATCGGTGTATAAAAGATTCCAATGCGGCCAGTACTTTTCGAGTTATTTAATTGAGTATGAAATATCCCTAGACCGTGTTGATGTGTGTATTATTGTTGATGATGTCCACTGACGAGGAATATATCCTGTATATAGAATTTGATTGAATAAGTCTGTGATGATGTTTAGTGTTTTGGAAGATGTCCCTATTATGAGTTTGTTAGATATGGTGTCTTCACCTGGTGCTTTTCCTCTCTTTTGTGAATCAATTGCCTTGCTGACTTCTTCTCGCATTATATTTCGGTCCATTTCCTTCTTTTTGTCCTCTTGGCTAGTGGATTGCCATGTTGTTTCTTTTAGTTTTTCGGTGTGTAATGTTTTCAATCCAATCTGAGCTGTCTCTCAGTTGCTGCAAAGCCTTTCTAGTGCCACCTGTTTTTTCTATGTAGAAGTTGATTGTTTCTGTTCTTGTGCTCTGTCGATGTTTGCGTATTTGTAAATTTATTTCTTTGCTTAGTCTTACTATCTCCTTTATGTTGGTCTCTTTATCTTTAAACAAGATCCTTTTCTGTTCGATTAAATTCCTGGCTTTCGGTCCTAATTTGTCGGTTTATTTTCTATAATATAATTTTTTATTTGTTTTAATTCATTTTCCAGGGCCATCGTATTTTCCTTGAATATCTTTTATGTTTAGTAATTTTGTTAGATTGTTTTCCAGAGAATCTAAAATATTATCAGGAATTGGTAGTTAATGGTTTTTTAGTTTTATGAATGGTTTTTCTTGACTTTTTTTTTTTTCTAATGTGTATTATTGGCCACTGAGCATTCTATGATCAGTATTATAGTTAAGTTGATTAACAACATCTACATTTGCGACTAATTTTAGTTTGTTGGTAATAATATAATCGATTTCGTTCCTTGTATTTCCGTCAGGCGATATCCAGGTCCACTTTCTTTTCTTCTTTCTTGTAAAGTAAGTTTTCATAATGTAGAAGTTATTTTTCAAAACGAAGTTTACCAGTTTTTGCCCGTTATCATTATTTGTTCCTGTAGTATAAGGTCCAGTTATTTTGTCTTCATTTGTATTCAGATCTGTGATAATTTTGTTAAGCTGGGTGTAGAATTCGTCTTCTATCTCTTCTTTGGCAACCTCGGTTGGAGCATATACCTGGAAAATTGATGTTACTTGTTTATGCCCAGGGAGCCTAACATTCAATACGGCGAGTCTATCTCACACTCCTTGGAATTCAATTATATTATTTTATAGGTATTTCTTCACCATAAACCCAAATCCATACAACCCAGCTGTTTCATTTATAGAGAATAAGATGTAATTTTCGTGTTCTTCAATTTTCTCATCTGCTCTTCGTGTCTCACCTAATCCTAAAATATCCCAGGTTATTGTTTCTAAAGCGTGTTCTAGTTCTAATAGATACTCCTTAGACGTGAGTGATCTTGTGTTAAGCGTAGCTATATTTAGCTTAGACTTATGGTTTGTTAGTAATGTTTTGTCCGCGTAACTTTTCTCAAGCTTTTGGGGGGTATGGTCTGTTACCCCGCGGTGACCAACCGTATTGAGGATCTGGTTGTTTCTTGTTTGTGTGTTTTTTGTGTTATTCATTTTCTTCGCGTATCCGGTGTCCATTAATTCCTGTCTTATTTTGTTGTGTATGTTTTTCCGATAGTGAAAAAGATCGGCCCCTCATATATGCAAAAGCGTCAGTTTTATGTATCTTCGAAGGAGCTATAATAGTCTTTTTTTCCTGTATTGCGTTGAGGGGTATGTATATTGTTGGGTGACATAGAAGATGATTCCCTTTTTCTCTTTTCAGCTTCTGATTTTTCCTTTATTATAAGCTTATTGTTCCTAATGAAGGCTATATTTCCACGTTCGCTTTCTTGCTTTAACTGGAGTTGTAAGTTTTTACGTGCTTCTAGTATTTTCTTTGAAAAATATTCAGTTATGTACGTTTTTTGTGGCATTTGTTTCTTGTGTTTCAGAATTTCTGCTCCCTTTTGTTGTGACGTGAAGGTGATCAACATAGGTCTAGTTTTACCCTCTTGCTTTTGGCCAAGTCTCTGATATTTGTTTATTTCGAATTTTTCGATGTTGACATTTATTTCCACCAAAATACTTTTAATTGTGGTAAACAGTTCTTCATAGGGTTTTTCTGTTTCCTTGACACCGTGTATTAATATATTATTTTTCCTGTTCTGGTCTTCTATGTGCTTGATTTTTCTATTTAAGGTTAAACTAGTCGACGGCACGAACTATTTTGTGCGCGAGGTTAAAATGCATGCTATCTCATCCCACAACACGTGCGAAATATATAGATGCTGTGATGAGCAGTAAGAAGCTAGTTCGCGTACGAATTAGCACTTCTGCAATCTTTTATCGAAATGGATGATGATTTAGGACGAAAACGAGCGCGCGAAATTTTATAAACAGATCTTTGGGAGTCTAGATTTCATGAAAAAACTACTGAATGTATCTGATCAAAATAAAATTATTTGGATTGTTGAATTACTAATCTATCCCTTTATGGAGGCCGTTTTTTAATTTTCCTTCTTCTTATGGTATTTATTTGCGCCCAAAGATACGTTAAAATTAGTGTTGAAATATGGAACTTTCGACGCTCATAACTTTCAAATATTTTATTTTTTCGGTTCCATACAGGGCTAGATAATGATGAGACAAATTGATATCTTTTTTTATTTTGAAAGTACATCGTCAAACAGTGGAGTAATCTCTAGACTACGTTTGTATGGAAGAATTTTTGACTTGTTTACCCTTAATGTTTCCACTTCCACTCTTAAATTTTTATTCTCTTCTATTATTGGTTGTATTTTGTCATCCAAAGAGCGCATTAAAGTGTTTGTTACATTCGGAGTTATTATTGTTGTTTGTTTCTCCAATTCCATTTTCATCATGTGAAATAATTTTAACATGTCTTCTGACATTCCTGATTTGTCCATGATAGTTGTAATAACTAAACGATTCCTCAAAGATGTGTGAAGCCGAACGCTTGATAGTTATGTCCGTTAAGTTGGTAGTACTGCACATGTGTCAAATGAGTAACGATTAGTACTCTGCAGTCTGCGATCAGGCATACAGGGCTAACTTCACACTTATGTCCGTTAAGTTGGTAGTACTGCAGATGTATCGCAAGTGAAGTCTCGTTTTAGATGAATTGCAGAAATGTTTTCTAACTGTATTACTGTTGTAATTGCTATGAATATGTTTCTTTCTATGAAATCCAATCCAATCCAAGTTCTGTGTGCTTTCCAGTATTGTTCTCCAGCAGTTTTGGATGATTTTAGTTTATATTTGCTTCTTTTTCGATTTAATTTCGGGAGCTCGTGTATAACGGTCCTATAATAGGGGTTATTAAAACACGAGTGTGAGTATCACACGAGTGTGTTAGAATCATGGAGGAACTCCATATAAAAGTTAGTTATTTATTTTAAGAATTGAGTATAAAATATTAAACATAAAATAATTACAATTATGCGTATATTACGTATCTATTTTTAGACGCATAACAATTAGATTTATATATCAAGTACTTTAATACCTAATTATATGCCGTTGCATACACTATTTTATTTTCACTCAAACAGTTGAAATAAAATAAAAGTGGAAACGGAAAAAACATATGTATGGCGTATGGTATGGCGGGAAATTTTGATTCTGAAAGCGCAAGACTGCGCAGCGCGCGCATCCATAGACAATGACACTATTTTTCTACATTAAGTCAATGAGCCCATACGCGCCAATAAATTAAAAAGTAAAAGTGTGCTATAAAATTAAAAAGTTGTTTTGATTAGGTATATGTAAATTTATTAAAAATGGGTTTGTAAAGCTGATCTGGCTGATCTTAAAGCTAAGACTCCATAATCGTCAGCTTATAACGTCTTCAGTGCTGGGACACAGGCTCCCTCTCTATTAGAAGGAGTAGGCTACAATACGCGTGACCAGAGCAGGCTGATTTTGAAACAAATAAAACAAACTTAAAGTCCCGACACGAGAAGCTATAAATTTTGTAAATAAAGAACTTCTACTAAACGTAGCGACAAACGCGTCTGACCCATGGAATATTCCAGTATCACAAAACATTAGACGACAGCGCTATATATCGATAAAATATAACCCGACCAAGAGACATTACTCGTTAGTTTCGTATTACACGTATGTTACTTTGAATTGATTGAATTTGATGATTAAATTGTCGCTACGTAAATTAGTAGTATTTCTTTATTTACAAAATTTATAGCTTCTCGTGACGGGGACTTAAGCTTTATAAAGCAGTTTTTGCAGTTTTTTACCATTAGATATGCTGAACAACATGCTCTACTGTTTCGTATCTATGATGAAACTACCACCGAACCGATCGCCTATAGTTCTCTTTAACTGGATGTTGTGCGGTAAACAGTGAAGCAAATAGTTAGATAGTAGAAATAGTATAAAATTATTTGGGTGTCATTCTGAATTTCGACAGTTAATTATTTCGACAGAGTCTCAATTTCGAAAAACAGTAGTTCGACAACTCATTGCTTCGACAGAACATAATTATATTCGACTAGCATTAGTTCGACAGATTATACTTCGACAACATACATCTTCGAAGAACACTGCTTCGACAAAACCATTCCTCGATATGCACTTGTTCGGCGGATCTCTAGTTCGACGGAACATAACTTCGACATAATACTACTCTGAAATGTAACAATAATAATTGAATTTCGCTTTATATGAAGTTGTAAGCAGGCAGTGACCAATCTAAAAGAAAGAAAACAAAACCGATGAGGCAGGGCCGACTTAAACCTATTGGAGGCCCTGGGCACATTAGGATAATGAGACCCCAATACATTTATTGCCGAAAAATCAGACATACATTTATTGCAGAAACTTGACACAGTTAGTTTGTTGGATTCAGTTTCTCAATGACATTGTTTATGTATAAATTTTATATCTATATGTATGTATCTAAGTATATATTTTTAAGTAGTAAGTTTAGTAATTTCTGTTTATTTTATTTTTTTCTACTCGTTCTTTCAGTTAATTGCACCTGCCATGTTTTATCTCTGCACCACCCTAAGGTCGACTGGTAGGAAATGCCTAAGGCATTAAGTCCGCCTTTGTATTTGTGCATAAAGTTTTAATAAATAAATAAATATTTCCTTCGAAAAAAATCGAGTATGACTGACTACAATAACTTCTTGCCTATTAGTTTTTGCATGCGCGAAGGTACTCTACTCTCGCCCGAAAATCAGGCTTTCCGATTTCAGCATGTACAATTTATGTAATGGTAACACTGCTTTAAGGCTGGGTTATTCGAGTCTGTAGGGGTCAAAAAGGCTACCAACGCCCGCGAGACATTACGTAAAAAAAAAGAACCGCTCAAGTGCGAGTCAGAAAATGATCCTTGATTTTCCTCTTGAAGAAATTCAGAGAAGGGCTGTCGCGTAGGGAATGTGGTAGAGAGTTCCAGAGACGCACTGCAGTAACAGAGAAGAAGCCATCATAGCGGCTAGAAGTGTGACGTGGGGTACGAAGGAGAAGAGAAGTGGAAGTGTGACAGGGTTTACCCCTCGGGACAAAGTACCCAAAGCGTTCACGAAGGTATTGAGGAGAATTAGGATTGTGTAGGATAGTATAGAGAAGAAATAGGATATGAGTATCTCGACGACGCCGAATCAGCAGCCAGTTTAATTTAGTCCGAAACGCCGACACATGATCGTATTGTCACATTTCAGAGCAGTATTATGTCGAAGTTATGTTCCGTCGAACTAGAGATCTGCCGAACAAGTGCATATCGAGGAATGGTTTTGTCGAAGCAGTGTTCTTCGAAGATGTGTGTTGTCGAAGTATAATCTGTCGAACTAATGCTAGTCGAATATATGTTCTGTCGAAGCAATGAGTTGTCGAACTACTGTTTTTCGAAATTGAGACTCTGTCGAAATAATTAACTGTCGAAATTCAGAATGACACCCAATTATTTCAATATAGATCTCTCAGATTATTCGGTTGTATAATTTAAGTAAACAATACATACCGATTAGTACTTAACTTTTCATAATAGCACCTTCACATTGGTGCTGAAAATTGTATGTTAAGTTGACACCTCTCTTGGTCTGCCTCTGTCATTCGCTCTCATCCAGACGCATTTACCTTCATCACTAACTTGTCAAACTTGAAAACTCCATTCATAACTTCGGGCAATTGAGTTATGGGGTGTCAGGATAAATATTAATTAATTTGATCGGTAATTTTAAGGGTTCCTCATCGAAAGGGTGCAAACGGGACCTAATTACTTGTTCAGCCGAGACCGCCTGTACGTCTGTCCATATCACTTGTAAGTTGCCAGAGGGTTTATCAGCTGGGCTTATTTGCTAATGTTCTAAAGTTACAGCTTTAGAATCATAACTATAGCTGGCTCCTGCGAATTAATAAAAAGAAAGCATAAGTTCTATAAACGTTTTGGCGACACGAAATCCTTAGTGTGAGAGTCCAACTCGTACCTTGTAACGGCCTTTAGCCTCACTTTACGTCAATACTAGGCCATCTGCCTGATATTGCGATTTACTATTTCCTCCGAACAAGATTCTTGATATTGGTTTTATGAAAGGTTTGCCTTGAACCTGGATTCGCAATAACGGAAAGGTGCGCCAATGTACAACATGTGGCGATAAATGAACAAATATCGTAATGCCATTCAAGATTTCTGCTCAGAAACTATGAAATAGAGGTTTTATCAGAATACTGTTTCAACTTTTCTGATATGCTATATTTAAAATTCGATACCAAAGTTATCTTCATATTAAATTAGGCAGCATTTGAGAGCTTCGAAAGTGTAAGTGTGTAGTGTGTTTATAATTATGAAACTATCTTTTTGCCGCGGTCACCAACCCCCAAAAGAGCCGGGACAAAGAGTAGCTTAGAGCACGTAGCGATCTCTATTGTGCCATAAGCTTTCAATCTGTGAAAGAATTTTCGAAAGCCGAATACTTCTGGAATGTACCTCCTTACAAACAAATAATTTTACTCTTGTATAATATTAGTTCAAACAACAGTTTTACTAAAATACATATATTTTATTTATATTTTCATAGTTTCTGCCTACGCATGAAAAAGGAGTGAGTTTATGTGTGTATGTATAATTTCCCATGACCTCAAAATTTTGTTTGGCAATTTTTTGAATACTGAAGTAAGATATCAGTCAGTTACTACCTAACCATCTCCACATTCAAATAGATTCGATCCACCAGCATTACCAAATCCCGTTACAGAATTTTCTTCTGAAATATTTATTCCCGCTCAGATTCGAATTCGCTATACCCAAGTAAATAGATTTTCTTTCCTTTTTAGGTAAGAAGAACTTCTAGACAAAAATGACTTTGACAATCATGTAATTGGAGGATTACTAAATCACGTCATACGTTGACAAGGTAATGTACTATAATCCATGTTTTCTTAAAGTCAATAAACCAGTTAAACACAGGCAATGCCCGAATAGGAAGTAAAATTAATAAAGGGATTGCTAACGTCCATACATTTCTGAGAACAAATACGACAAATGACCTGAAATAGCAATTTTTAGAACATCGTCTATTTGTTCTATAGATATCCGCGATTTGTTCCCTTTGGATTGCAAACATTTCTTTAAATGGTTTTTATATACAGATTTCAATTGAGGTAAAATAACATTTAAGACTTTTTGTATGATCCTTTAAACTTTCGGCCGCTGATAATTAGCAATATTTTGCTGAATGAGGAAATTGGCATAATCACCAAGAGTTTTTTAAAGAGATATATAATTAGAATAGCCATCAACAAGCACCTTTTGAAGATGCTCTTAAACAAAATGAATCTGCCCAAAGGCAAGGATAATTATTTAATGGCAGAGAATAATAAATTTATTGCTTTACCAAAGTCAAACTTTATTAAGAACACCGAACTTTTGCGGTTGGATGAAATTAAATATTTTCATTATACATTTTAATTATTTATAATCAAGACCAAATTTTATATTAAAAATTATTTTCCATTTAACAATATTTTATATATTTATAAGTGATATATATATATACATATGATTATATGAAAAATTGCATTGTTACGAGAAACAAACATGTGTGCAAAATTTGAGCTCAGACACTGGTAAGTGGCTCTAATTTAACTTTCAAGATTTAATTAAAGAGTTGCCGACACCGGGACATGTGAAAGTAAATAAAAACTGGTAATTTCATAATCAATGTAATGATAAATGATAATGATAAATGATTTTATTTCTGTAAGTTGGTTTGTACAAACACTTTTACATGTCGAACATATTTTTAAAACTAGATAAGGTCGGCGTTTCCTATCTGACTACTCTGAGAAGAAAGGCTGAAACAAACTCAGAGGTCACAGTCTCTTTTAAAGTCCTGACAAAATCTTGATTAGATCATGTGAAGACCATGTAGACTGATGTCTGAAATGGTCTTTTGAGGAAAGAACCAGCCAGATTGAGTGGACCTGTCCAGTCAGTGCACGCATTTGTCAATAACCGAGCAGCTCAACTCAGAATTTAAGGAGCTCAACGATTCGACGAACAATACCAAAGAAAGGACTTTCGGGTAGGCCGCATAAACTACTCAAACTGCCAGACCATGATTAAAAACTAAGATAAATTTAAATAAAAACAAAAAAAAAAATATATATATCCACATAGTCTTCACATTCACAATAATATAATACTTTAAAAAGTAAATATTCTTGTCATTGCAAGAAAACCAAAAAAAAAAAATATATATTTATAATAACAAAATGCATAGTGCAAAATATAATAAAAAAACAAAATTAATTGGAGCAGCTCAATCCCAAGCCTTTTTGTCCTCAATGTAATCTTTTGTTGTATAAAACAATAGTTATATAAAATAATACACAATAGTTGTATAAAATAATAGTTAATTTCTCAATCAAAGTAAATGAAATTTTTTGAATCCATGGCAAAAATTCTCGTGACGTAAATGAAATGATAATATATATTTTTTTTAAATCAAGCTTTTTAGCTTACCGCGCATTGTCATCCCACCCAAAAGTGTATGCAAAATGTCATCTTAATCGGTTGAGGATAACTAGTTTAAAATTCAGTTGCCAGATTTGTTCAATACATACATAATGCACATAACATGTAAATAAAAATCTTGTAAAAAGAGGGTAATTTTCGTTGCTCTCAATGCTCATGCATATCCCTATATTAACGTCCCTTTGAGTGCGCTATCACGACCAAAAGCTTAAAAGAGAAAACAAGAATTTCTGAGCTCCACTTTAGGCTCTATGTACATACACCGTGAAGCAATTTTGGTGAGCGACGACTGAGGTAGCACAGAGAAAAAAGTCGGTACCATCTGAACAAGCCATTATTACAACGCGTGATAACTTTAGCAATAATACGAAGAAGAATTTCTAAAATAAAAAAAAAAATGCATTCGTATCTAGGTGAACTTGGAGGTGAAAGGTACAGTAACATAGTTTTATTACACTCATTTATGTAAGACGGTTCTGAAGAGCGTAGATAGATACTATAGATACCTACCTACAGCTTGCGTAATCAATGCTCCGTTCCGTAATAAATTTTGCGATAGGGTAGTTATAGTTTTAATTATACTACCAACGCTGTCAGACTGTTTCAGTCTGTTAGAGCTTTTGTACATAAGTTCGTGTTTATTTAAAGTTTCAGACACTTATATTCTTTTTATTAGAAACTTTTTTATTGTGAATTGTTCACAGAAGCACGTACATTTGAAAGAGAACACCACTCAGTATCACAAATAAATGTTGTTAACAATATTATGTCTTAATAATATTACTTTCTATATTTTAAGTTGGTTCCAAAAGTTGTTTAAACCTTTTGGAAATCAAAGTAATTTTTCAAATTCATCTATTCAAATTCAAATTCATCTATTACACATACACAGTTATGACAGATTACATTAACGTAGTAAGATATTAAACCTAACAACTAACAATAACATTGACGTGTTACCAATTGGTCCCAAACTAGGCACAACCTGTAATCTTGGTGACCCAAACATAACACAGAGTTTATGATTTTACGAGTCCTGCTAGCGATATGAGAAAATTAACAAAAAAGCGTATTAAAAGCGATAAGCGATAATGCGAAATACAGTTAAAGGTGAGTGAATGTGAAGTTGATGAGGGTGTGTGTGTATTTGAATAGAAAGAGTGTAAGTAGGTACCTATTAACTCGTGCAACAGAGTAGACCCTCCGTTACCTCATAAGTCCGGTCAAGCAACCACTTTTTTAGCTGCGTTGTAGCCTCAGAGTACTTATTCGGTATAGTGAAAATTATACTTACAGCGTTGAACACTCGTATGGATAAGTATGATGAAAACCGGGCCGCGGAAAGGGTTTTAATTTTTGGAAGGGGTATTCTGTTAGGCTGTTTCCTACCCCACCTGCTGCAGCTGGAGCGAACTGGCTTGTCCTTCACGAGTTTTAAAAGTGACCCTAAGATAAAAAGTTGTCGTACGCGTATTACTCCAGCTTCCTTATATCTCAGATGAAGTAAAAAAAGGTAGATAACGCACGGGCTATAGTTTAGGTGAAGCCACAAAACTAAGCCGATTCTTGTAAACACACGCGCTCACGCACACACAAGCAATAAAACTACGCTGATTTTAGTTAGTATCTCACGGACCGTCCTGCAATAACTTTGCCTTAAAAATGCCGTGCTGTGTTGTCAAGTGGTGCTAAAACAACACCATAGTGAACAAGAGGTCTTTAGGAGTATCGTTTTACACGTAAGTATACGCAGAACTAAATGTATTTTTGGAACAGATAATATTTTTTCATATTGGGAGAGTGTTGCCAGTAATTCTTATTTCTAATTGCCCAAAATGTGGGTAAGTACGCAAAGTCAAACAAAAATAATTAAGTAGAGAGTTTACCTAATTAATGTTTATTTTCTATTTAAATCACATGATTTTATGTATGTTACATAAACCAAAGTCAAGGTAAATATTTAGTTCTTAACTAATTTATTTTTGTATAAATTAATGAGTAGGTACCTTCTATTTTGCTATCAAATATTATGGTTTTAGGTTTCCAACGAAAACTAATAAGAAACGAATGGGTAAATGCTATAAGACTGAGCCAAAATGAACCACAATGGTAGCCATCGTCGTCTAGTGTGGTTTGTTCAGACCATTTTGAGAAGACTGACTTATATAGTACAAAATGTGGACTTCGCCGAGTTCATAGAACAGGATATCCAAAAAAGGTTGGATAACTGTTTTTGTAATAAACATGTTTCACATAACATTTGTTGTGTTTTTAGTAAAAAAAACTTGTTCTGAGCTGCTCGGTGTTTTTACACACGAGCGAAACATGTCATCGACAGGGGCGACTGCACGCGTTTATTAAAAAACAAACAGACAGATTTCCTTTCACATTTGCATATAAAGTACTTAAAATTATGAAATTAATATTCAATCCCATTTAAATAATTTGAGGGACTTTTTTTTTTAAAGGTGGCTACACTCCAGTGACTCACACATAGTTAAAAAAGTGGCTTCACCTAAACTATAGGCCGTGCGATATCTACCTTTTTTACTTCATCTGAGCCTTATATAGATCATCAGTGGAAAAACGCCGTGACTTTCCCAGGAGGACCTTGAGGACAGCGCGCTGAGCCCGCTCCAGCCCCAGCATGCATGTTTTGGCGGCGCCACCCCAGACATCGACACAGTATTGCAGGACAGATTGGCACAGGGAGATGTAGTACACCTGGATACAGATATTCTCAAGCCGGCACAACGAAGCTTGAAGGCTGAGGATTTTTTTTTTGCAGACTCCTGATATTTAGAGTCGGTACCCTGAAATTATGTTCCCTAACTATGTTTCCGCACAGCTCTAGTTTATCTACGGTGCGGCAAGATATGCTCAGTATTTCATCTATTTCGGTCAATAGGTCAGTATTAGCCATAGTCAGAAATTATTATGAGAGTATGAATTTTTATTGAAATTCATTGTCCAGTACACTGATGCGAGAAGTTCGAGTATGCAATGCAATGGGGTTCAGTAGGGATGCGTATTTCGTAAATGTGTATGTGTGTAGTGTTGAAGCCATAGATGTGTTTTTGATTGAGTGTGCAGCGGAAGAAGAATTTTTTAAACGATAGTTTGTTGTGTCATAGTGTTATTGGTGTGATAACTGTTATTTTGCATATGAAACAAAATTTAAGACCTATAAAATTACAGATTGACACAGTATACAGTAAATAATACAAATTTATGTCATTTGAAGATTTAAACACGCGGACACAAGTATTACGGACATACACTAAAATACAAAAAATATATAAAAAAAACAAGTATAAAACATTTCGTGTAAGCATAAAGTAATCATTGACCATACATTGAACAATTTTGCGAGGTAGAACATTAGGATATTACAATAGCATTTATTGGTTTTTGAGTGTGCAATAATTAGAACATTTTTAGCTTGAGGTGTCCGGTTTGAGACTAGTTTCAGTATGAGTACCGAGAAAAAAATCGAGATCTTTAAAGCTCTTGATAATAATAGCAGGTTGCCCCTCAGTCTTGCGGACGAGTATACGCACGTTGTTAGTCCTGCAAGCAGTATTTGTGACCCGTGCTCTGTGCGCGGGCTCGCGCCTCACGAAACAAGATGCGGTTGTCCTTTGTTAAATGTTCGCTGACAAAGATTTTGCGGACAGGTCCCTGGATATCAATGTCCTTGGAAGAGAGATTGCGCCTTGTTTTGCAACACTTTATTAACTCATCTCATTTCGACCTTCTAATTAACCTATCAATGATTGGCCTGGGAAACTTTGTGTTTGATTCGGCCACGGGGGCTTTCCTTTGCCCTGCCCGAGCTGTCCAGTCGACATCATCCAAGGTCAACTGAACACCAAGCTTAGACGAAGTCAACAAGAAAATGTGATAAAGGTTTTCGGAGGGAGACTCTTCAATGCCCATAATCTCAATCTCATTACGCATGTTTGACTGCGCCTGGTGGTTTAATTGATCCTTTAGATTGCAAATAGTGTCGTTCAAAATAACTACTTGCAAATAGCTTTGCTCGAGAGATTGAATTCTCTTTTCACAGCTGTCAAGACGCGCATTGCAATTGTCAACACTATCGAGCAATGATTTCAGAGATTCGTTGACTACATCCATATCCGATCGCATCATCCGGATTTCTGAGACAAAATCAGAAAACGTCACAGAGTCCTCAGGAATATCTCTAGCGGGTGATCCAATAGCCACACGCTTGTAACCGCGTGATTTAGTATTCACGTTCACGGCGTCCACATCGAGCTCGGCTCTCGCAAGCGTTGGACGAACGGGAGCGTTGCTGTTATCTTTACGAGGTGTGCGTTAACACTTGTTTTGTGATACTTAGCGTCGCAGTTACAACACATGATTATTCAATCGGCCGTTATGTTCTGTTTACAAGCTTTGCACAGTGCATTCATTATAATGTAAGTAGTTTTGAATAAAATATCTTGATCGGGTGCGAGTTAGGTGCGTGATAATTGTGTGAGGAGGGTAGCGGCAGATCGTGTAGTTGTGGAGTGACTGCGCGCTCGGTGACTCATCCGTACCGGTCAGCTGTTTAACACTTAATACAGAGTTGTTAGAAAATTTGTAATGAACACACGAGAATTTCGGTGTCTTGTGATTTGATAAGCTAATCGAGCGATATTTCGTTGATTTGTAATAGCTAATAGCGCCCTCCGTTCGCAATCGGTTAGTGGGGCGCCCGCGAAGGTGGTGTTAAATATATTTCAAGTACATCGAGGTGGTTTTGTGGGCAACGCGTGTGTGTCTGACGGAAGCCGGAACCCGGCCCAGAACGCGTTGGTGGTCCCAATCCAATCATTGTCCTTTATTATATATATATTCTCCTATCCCTAACCTCACGGCACGATATTGATCGACCCCCAGGAGTCTACCGCAGGAATCTAAGGTAAGTGCCTATAATATTACCGGCCAACCCTTGTGCCACCTTATACCCGTAGTAGGAACCAGTATATCTCCCAATAAGGAGCAAATCCCTAGCTTTCCACTGCCGCGAACCGCGGTTTCGTGGGGTACAGGTTCAGACAGGGTCCAGGAGTCGCAACGCCGCTATGGGCCGCGGTGTATAACTCCTGGCTTGGGACCAGAAGACCTGTATTTAACTAGGGCATTAACATCATGACGGTTCCTTGTCAATATATTTATGAAAACATCATGTACGTGAGAAAGAATTTACATATTAGAAGTAAAAACGGAGATAGACATAATTACATTACTAGAAATAGGGCCCAATTAGTTCAACCAGGTTTCAGACTGGCTAAAGTAGCCTCATCTTTCATGGGGTACTGTACAAAATGTTACAATAAAATTCCTCCCCACATTCTAGAACTGAATGAGACGAAATTTAAAACTTGTATGAAACGCACACTATGCAGGCAGGCATATTATAAGTTGGGGGATTAAATCACTGATAAAAATGCTTGGCTCAATGCTAGTCTTGCTCCACATGTAACGTAGGATCAGTTCGGGAACAATAATACGCCAAATACTGGAATAACAGTTTATTTCGCGGTACCCCCGAAACACGTCACAATAAAAATTTAAGAAAATTGTAGGGTCGCTGGTTGCAGTTGGCTGGTCAAACTTTCTTATACTATCATTATATTAATTTAGAGGTTGAGGGTGGATTAATAAAAATGAAAAACAGTAGGCCTGTTCCTCCGAGTGCCGCAGCCAGCCAACCCCACTCCACGACGCCATGCCTCGAGCGGACCGCATCAGTCTTAGCCGAACAGTCGGTTTAGCTGGACAGTCAACCCCAGCCAGGCACCTCCTGAAGTCACAGAACGAAGGCATCTTAGAAAATAAACTTAAAACAAATAGACATGTTTTATGGTTATACGGAACTTAAAAATCGTTAAAACCACGGTAAGTATTAACTTATACTACGGGCCTTACATAGGCAAACATAATTAAAAGGCCACCTGCCACTCACACTTCATAGAGATTGGCACAGCCTAGGAATACTATATCCCGGGGAACGCCATGTCGACACCGTTCATGTACTACAGACTGACGCAACACGGCCTGGATCCTTCCCAATATAGGGACCGTGACTAAGGCAGCGCCTGTCCACAGACACCCACATGCGGCCTCAGCGTATTCTCATACCACGACACCAGAATCGAAAACTCAAACATCAATCTTAACAAACCATTTCCAATAATTTCTATTCTCGAAGAACTTACACGGAACAATTACTTTTCAAGGAAATAAACTCCCCTAGGTCCAAATCTCACCCTTCCAAATATCTAAAGCCCAATTTATAACTAAAGTACATCAAAACACTATTAATCAATAACAGCATGGAAGACAATTTTGAACGCACCCTGACGCTTCGTTTCTCAAAGTTAATCTGATTTTTCTCGAAGGTTCCAAACCAAAGCTCCCAATTAAAATATGAGCGATCCCCGGAGGGGCACGCAAAGGAAGACGGGACAACTTCCCCGTAGTCCCAAAACAAAACTCAAACTCCACCCGATCGCCTGTCAATATAAAAATATTTTAAATATGCACCCGGCTCGCTAACTATTTGCGTGTTTCCGAACGCGAAAGCCAAATGTCAGACGTCAGCCTGTCAAAACAAATCTAAGTAAACAAATCATTAGAGGTTAAATGTTTTCAAAGTAATTTCAGTGAAATGAATGTGTTCAGAGTGAAATTACTACCCCAAAGTGTAGTTCTACAGTCCAGCGAGGTGCTGAGATCAAGGAAGTGTCGCAAATTGATAAAATACAGTGAAACCGAGCGATGAACGAGGTAACAAACTTTCCTCTAACAAGAATTCATTCCACCAAAAAAATGGGTGTTACAGTATCCCCTCACCCACCAGAATTCCCCAGCTCTATATGCTGGTGGGGGCATAATGCATGGCAGAGCCAGAATGCATTTTGCGATTTTGCGGGACTGTTTCTTCAGCTGTCTTTAGACACACACACACACAAACACGAGAGTCTAAGGGTAGCCACCATGCCAGCCACTCTGATATAAATATATATAAAAAAAATTAACACCCCTTGAGGCCCACAGTACTGGAAATGATGACGCCAACGCAAGAAAAAATTAAACGCCCAAAGCAGAAGATCAATCGGCATTCTTGATGTCTTTTACATGACACTCACTTCTTCTATCATTCTCGTCCTCGAACAAGTAAACCAGATTAGACAATTTCCGTACAACTTTACATTTCTCAAACCGTGGAGCTAGCTTGTAGGAGAAATGCTTCGAGGCATCACTCCAAACATGAGTGCGCCGGCACACGAAATCATCCTATTCAAAAACAGCTTGCCTCCTACGCTGATTGTAGTACTTGGCATTTCGCCAATGAGACTTTTTCAACTCCTGGTCAACTTTCAAGAACACTTCCTTCTTTTTGCCCAAATTGTCAACATAGGCTTCCCGGGAAGTAATATCAATCTCATCAAGATCTTCACCTTCTCCGTACACATTACCGTTTACCACAGGTTCACGCCCATGCACAATCAAAAAAGGAGTAAACGTAGTAGACTCGTTCACTGCTGTGTTCAGCGCGTATTTGGCAAACATTGGAATCCCAACCACGCTGATCCGTACCCACTAGTGCAGCAATCGCAGTGACGAGGGTGCGGTTATACCGTTCCACCGTATTCACTTGTGGGGAATAATTCGGAGTATAGTGTAACTGGGGAATGTCATATTTGTCAAATAATGCCTTAACTTTATGTCCAATGAACTGCGGTCCATTATCAGCAATACAAGTTTGAGGAATCCCGTGAACCAAGAACACATTCTGCTCCTCCGTCAACGCATCAAAAGGGTGCAACCGACACCACCACAACTTCACTGGGTTTACGATAAAACAAATGGGCCCGACCCGTCAGACTCAATACATCAGGCGCAAAATTAAAGGCCTTCCAAAAATTTATCCCAAACAGCAGAGAGGTGGACACCTCCGGGATCACATAAAACTTTATCACCCGCAAAACCTGGTTTACCGTCACTGGCAAGTACATATACCCAAGTACAGTGGAAGTTGAACCGTTAGCGGTCCTCACAACATCTACATCATCTGAACTATGGATCTGTGCCATATCGGCAAAATAATCCACAGCAGAACCACCAACAATCGAAATTTCTGAACCCGAATCCAAAAGGCCGGCAACAGATAAACCACAAATATCTACATTTAAATAAGGACGGGTATCGTCACCAGAAGAACGCACCGACGCTACTTGATTTGCATCCGGAGTTACTTTGTTTTTAAGAGAACACTTCGGACAATTCCTGGTGATAACACCTTTCTCTCCACAGCGATAACAGATCATGATGCGAGGCGCCTTGCACTCAAGAAGGGTATGATCCTTCACCCGACACCGTACACAAAACTTATCCACCGCAGTCCTTACAGCCTCACAAACCGGGCGGTTACCCTTAGTAGTTCTATACGCGAGATCGGGGGCAACAGCGTTCTGTATATTGCGTGGAGGTTCGGTGAAAAATTTCGACCTGACCTTTGCCGCTTCCAACTGCCTGCAACGCCTTTTAAGCTCAGACCACGAATCGATATCTACTAAGGCCAGTTGGAGGATATATGCTGGTCTGATATTAAATTTCGCAATGTTCAGCTTTTCCTTCTCATCCAGGGGACACTTTAAACGAGAAAAATAATTTTGTAAGATGCTGAGGTAGTGGATTATGGACTCGTCTGGACCCTGCGTCCGGGATTGGATCTCCTGAAGCAAGCGGTGGTCATAATCCGGAGGCGAAGCGGAGCGGAGGAACGGTGAAGGAAAACATGTGAGGAAACCGGCATGTCCTAGAACCAAAAATTCGAAGACACCCGAACTGGTGCATTACGGCCTATTCGCTTTCACAGAGAGGAGGCCTCAAATGCCTGTCATATTTATTTTAATTGAATTGAAAAACACCCGCTTTTTAATAGTTACCGCAACTGTAATCACAGTTATACTTTCTATTAATAGACTGGGAACTTCGTTTTATTTAAACCATTTACAGACCTTTTAATTTTTTTAGAGTCGGTCAGTTAGAAAGATGAAGATAAATGATCCAACTTCCATTTTTTCAATTTATCCACGGAAGTTGTAGCAGTAGATAGTTGTAGACTACTACAACTATCTACTACTACAACTCCCGTTTAC
Organism: Orthosia cruda; assembly: GCA_964057195.1. Classification (NCBI taxonomy): domain Eukaryota; kingdom Metazoa; phylum Arthropoda; class Insecta; order Lepidoptera; family Noctuidae; genus Orthosia; species Orthosia cruda. Next base: position 34,692,642 of record OZ059830.1, on the reverse strand, counting down.
GGCTTTACTGTAGCACATGCTATATACAACAATAAACAACAACAATTTATAATAGATCATATAATATGACCTTAGTTCTATCTAGATTAGACTAATTATAGGAAACTGAGAAACTACTAGGTAGGTATCTCTATAGGTACGTATGTATATATGTAAATGTAATATGCGCTTATAACTCAATCTCGAATCAATCATCGGTTTTAGATGCCCTATACATTATTTCTAAATACGATACGATATATTGAAGACTAACGACTGTAGTTTAGATTAGAAATGCAATAATTCTAGGTAATATCGCACGTGCTTCTACTATTCCGGGTGCATTGCTTTTGTGAGTCGCATTACCTACTAATAAATCGCAAAAGTAATCATATAGTCTACTATTGCAGCAATAAATTACAGATACGATTTGCAAATGGAAGAAAACTGTTTCAGTAGAGTTAATCTGTAAATGCTTAGAAAACTAGTCACGAAGTTTTTCTTCCATTTCATATTCATCGTGGAAATAACTTATTTCTTAAGAAAGATACTAAAACTTCAGAAGAGTTTTATTCCTCTACTTCCTTTTATGGGGACAATGATGACACCATAAATGTTGGCCGCGCGATCGTGGAAAAAGCCAGGTCCACTTATGGGAATAAAGCAAACTAGTCTTTAGTTACAACTCAGCTGATACAGGTTGGAATAGACAATACCAAGTAAGTTCTTTTCATATATAATTCGAATTCCGACCGATATTTCGGTCACGACTCGCGATGCCCCAACACAACAGAGACAAAGTAAGCAGATTTTATAGTGCACTAGTTTTTGCGCAAATACAGGTGATCATGAAAATTTTCACACAAGAAGTAACTGAGAGACAATTTTTCAACATTTTCTTCTAAAGAACAGTAGCTATGATTGGGCACTGGAGTTGTAATTTGAAATTGACACTTTGGAATTGTACGGTAACCGAAGCGTGAAAGTGTCTAGGGGTATATATAATAAAAATAACAGCCTGTAACTGTCCCAGTGCAAGGCACAGGCCTGTTCTCATACAGAGAAGGCACGAGCATTAATCACCACGCTTGCTCAATGCGGGTTGGTGATTTCAAACTTATATTATCTATAAGTCCAGCAGCCTTATTGCGTAATGAATTCAGCAAGACAATGGGCAAAGAGTATGAACAATCGACCAATCACATAGACGGAAAACCATATCGCGTTTTTCATTACGCAATAGGCATGCTGGTTTTTCTCACGATGGTTACCTTCGACTTTGTCAACGAAGTCCAAGATAAACTTAGTATAGCGTTATTAAAAGTCAATAAAATAGTACCTATTTTTCATATAAGTACTTTCCCACGTTGCAAATTTTCAAATAATAGCGGAATCAAAGTAGTAAATACCATTGAACGGAATACTTAAACCTCCAAAGTTAACGGTCTAGCCATATCTTTGACATAAAACCGCAGAGGTGAACAAGTATTGTCACACAACTTCAAACAGACGCCGAGGTCGGATGTGACCTTGGCCCAGCGCTGGACATAAAACCATGATGCTGAAGTACTTGATATAAAAAGTTGCCAGTATTGCCAACAATACAGTAGACTTTTATAGTAGGATTACTGCGGCGGATAAAAAGTGAGAAAGCTTTTATATATATTTTTATGGAATCATAACACACACAATGCTTTTACAAGGTTTCGATATTGTGTAAAAAGTAAGTAAAACTGTTATTGTATTGTAAGACAGACAATATGAGAAAAAATAAAGATGTAAACTATTGTTTATTGTCAAAATATATTTTCCATTTTGTTATAACTACAATCATATCATTGTCTAAAAAAGATCGATTACGTAGACTATATAGACTTCAGGCCTGAAATTCAAGACTAATCACAATAGAAACCTAGTTTATTAGATAAACAAAAAAGGAAAAAAAAAACCTTCATAGGAAATGATAAATGATGTCATGGAGATAGTACGATAGTAATTATTATTAAGAGCAAGATACATGGCCTCTCTTGAAGATAAGGGCATCCAATAAATAGCGAGCTGAAGGAAATCTATCACTTTCCTGTGTTTTATGATCACAATTGTAAAATAAATGGGTCAGTGGCTCGATGACGTCATTATATTGCTCACTGTTCCGATGAAGCGTTCACTTGCTGAGGAAATCACAGAAGATTTTTTTATAAGCGTTAATGAAAAAATTAAAAATCGTTTTATCCTAGTTTTACTGTCGACATAGAATAAGGGGGTATTATTACACTATTATATATCACTATGATCACAAATAGGATCACTTTGAAACAATCATCAACATCATATTTTTTATCAAAGACGAAATGATTCATATGAAATCATATGTTTATATATATTACACTATTATTTAAATATGACTCATAGATCTGTGATCCTAGATATTTGATTGTGTAATACGTACGATTTACGAAGAAACCTGCTTGCTTGCCTTTGCTATTTTTGACATGCACCAAATACAAAGTATTTTTTCAGGTAGGTAGGTTACTTACACTTGGATGCCTACGAAAACTAAACTCTTTTCCATTACGTAAATGACAATCAAAACATTTTGAGATCTTTGTCCAATTTCAGTTTATTCTGTTGAAAATTTTTGTTCGGGTTATATTGAAATTGTTTTTCACATAGGTATAAGTTTCGTGATATATACACATCAACACGGTCTAGGGATATTTCATACTCAATTAAATAACTCGAAAAGTACTGGCCGCATTGGAATCTTTTATACACCGATTTGTTTGTAATTTATCTCAGACTAATTCCAAATTCAATTTTTTTTAAATTTTTTTTCTTCGGTGGCATAAAAATGTCTTGATGTGTAGGAGAGGGAGTTTTCATTTATGCGAAATTTAGAAAACAATATGAATTACGTTTAGTTACAGTTTTTTTTCATTTTAAACGAAAGATAAAGTTAAAATTGAGGTATTGTAGCCATGCAACGCCAACATTTGACGAGGGCGGAGATGTTACGAGCTGTGGGAATGCTGGAAGCTGGGTCTGTTCAGCGTAATGTTGCTGAGGCTATAGGGACCCACCAAAATGTAATTTCAAGATTGTGGACACGCTATCGTGCCACAGGTGAAGCGGAGGGGCACCGGGGGCCAAGTCGCATCACTACCCCCAGATAAGAACGATTTTAGCAAATTACTGCGCGAGCTCAACCAAATGCAACGGCGACTCAATTGGTCCAAAGGCTGCGAGTGGAACACCAAGTGCTTGTGAGTGACCAAACTGTAAGAAGGCGACTGCATGAAAGCAATCTACGCTCTCGTAGACCACTCCGGGTCCCACCTTTACGGAGAGGCAATCGTGGACGACGATTAGAATGGGTTCGGAACCACGTGGACTGGGGCCGTGAGCAATGGTCCAATGTGCTGTTCACGGATGAATCCAGGTTCGGCTTCCATCCAGATTCACGAAGGACGCGTGTTTGGCGAGTTCCTGGACGATGGAGCCGTCTTCAGAACCCTCAGGAAGTTCACCCATATCAAGGAGGAACAATTATGGTTTGGGCAGGAATTCGTCTTGGAGGACGGACGGATCTCGTTTGGGTGCGGGGAAATATGACGGCAGAATGATACGTCCAACAGGTGCTGGGGCCCGTAATCTTGCCCCACAGAACACAAATGGGGCAAGATTTCCTGCTCATGCACGACAATGCCCGGGCACACACGGCGAGAACGGTAGCAGCTTGGTTACATACACACAATGTTAGGGCCTTAGACTGGCCTGCTCAATCGCCAGATCTAAATCTCATTGAGCATGCGTGGGATATGCTGCAAAGAAGAGCTCTGAAGGAAGTTCCTGAAAATCTGGCTACAGAAGATCAACTTTTTGCGCACCTCAAAAGGACATGGGACAATATTCCGCAGCAAGACATTGACAACCTTGTTCTGAGCATGCCGAATCGTTGCCGATGTGTTATGAACATCATGGGCGCTTTCTCAGACTACTAACTTCAAGTTTATAAACACAAACTAAATGATTTTTCTATTTTTTCAGTTTTTACTCATAAATTAAAAGTTAATTCATATACGGTTTCCGTCTATGCTTCATTTTTTTTCCATAAAATCCAGAAATTTTAATCGAAGTACCTTAACCATTATTAAAAAATGGTAGAATATTAAATAACGTATCTTTTAAATATATTCATGTCATATAAATAATTAACACATTGATAGTAATTCGCTTTTTTAAAAATATCCCTAGACCGTGTTGATGTGTTTAGATCTAAAACTTTGTTCACAATCATATGTTTACTACAAAATACGAGTGCTTTATTTCTTTGCCGTGCGTACAGTTTCAAACACATTAAACATTGTATTGGTTTTGTTAGAAGTTTAGAAGATTTAGCACTATCTAGGGTTACAATTCGTCCGGCTTTATCCGGACATGTCCGGACATTTGGGCGCCTTTCCGGACTTTGTCAGGACTTTCTTATCCTTTAAGAGTATATTCCTGATTTTTTACTTTTATTATCGCGATTTTTTTGTAATCGGGTGTTAGTTTCTATGCAATATTTTTTTCGATCTTTTATAATCGGGCTTTTTTTAAAGTCCGGCTTTTTGTCAGGACTTGCATAAGCATGAGTGAAAAAAGTCTCTTCTAACTAAATAAACATTAAATTTTATACGGTCAAAATGTTGGTTTTGTTTAAAAAATAACAGATTATAGGTTTATAGCTAAACTGTTTGCGAGTGACTACTTTCGTATCTCGGCAATTCTTAGTTCCTTTGGGATAGCCACGGGAAAAGCTTGTGATTTATTTGATAGATAGGCACTGTGGGTTGGTATCACTCTGATTGTTTCCGTTATATTTATTGTATTACAATAACAGAACCTTCCACAAAACAACAAAATTCAAATTGACAGCCGCTGGCACTTTGAGAGGTAAACAAGGAAATCTTGTATTTTCCAATCAAATCTGAACTACATAGCGAGCTGTGATGAAATCTAGATTGAGGCGTTGTTTTCATAAATGTTTCAGCGTTTGTTGGGAATACATTGGTCGTCAATCTATCCACAGCCCGGCATCATGGTGAAGGTTATGATGTTTACGTTCATGTATTGAGGAAATCATATCAATGGTGTTGGGTACATACTGGTCAGTAGTTCATGGGTCAATAAAAGCCGCTTGGGTCGATATTCAAGGTAAGCTATGCTTGCGTGGATGGGTAATCGGTTTTTCACATTACTAGAGACCGGATTATATGCATTTGCGTATTCGCATATTTACCCAATTCTCAGCGGCAATTGCATATTTGTAATATTCTTTCACAAAAATCTTTTCAAGAATATTTTTATTACGTCGAAAGACTTGCCACTATTTTCTTTTGTAAACAAAAATAAATGAAATAAAAAAATGATACGTCAATTACCCAAAAAACCGCTAGCTGAGCCGCGTACTGCTTTAATTCTGGATAACGGGCTGAAATAGCACCGCAAATCGCATAGCAAAACACGGGCCGTTCTAAACGTATGGAATCTCGGACACGGCAGGCTCACATGGGCTCACGCCTCTACGTAACGCCTTTACCGTACGCCCGTACGGCTACTAAAAACTGATATCAGTTTATTCTTGAAAATTACGCATAAATGATCTGCGCTGTAAACGCGGGACGGCCCTAATACACACAAGAACTCATAGCAATCAAAATTTTAAAATTGAGGCTAATAGATTCACCAAAAAAAATTTTTTTCGTCTACGATGATTTTACTGCAGCGAAATTTTTATTCATCCCTTATTTCGACTTTTATTTTCAAGTAAATCGAAATTTTAAAAATTTTGTATAATTTAAACTCCCAGCTATTTTTTATGGTTCCGTAGTCAATAAAGAACCCTTATAGTTTCGCCATGTCCGTCTGTCCGTCCCAAGCTTAGCTCAGAGACTCTTAGTACTAGAAAGCTATAATTTGGCATGGATATACATATCACGCCGACAAAGTGGTAAAATAAAATCATGTTTTTTTTATGGTACCTCCTTTACACGTCGTAAAGTTGGGCTTTTTCTCGCCTGTCCCATGGTGTGGGGTATCGTTGGATGGGCTATTCAAAAACATTACGGGTCTGTGAAAATCATTTCTCGATTAAGGATTCCGTTTGCATAAAATTAAGCTTGAAATTGCAAATTTTTGTTAGAGTCTTGATTGATTTTTGTCCTGCCAGCTAAATGGCTGCTTTTGGATGTGTGAAAAAATTCATGGCTTACATAACAAAATTAAAAGGAAAGCTATCATAGCTTAGTCGGTTTTACAAGTATACGAGTAATATTCGACCAACTTATAAAATGTACCTACTTGGAAAAGTTAAAAATCTTTTCGTCAGAGCAATATTCGGTACTTTCATTGCTTGTCATCATCAGCCTTTTAATGTTTCCACTTATGAGACAAAGGCCTCCTCGCTGTGAGAGGGAATTGGCCGTAATCCACCACGCGGGGCCAGTGCAGGTTGGTGGATGTCACATATCTTCGAATTGTTGGTTCTAGGATATGCCGGTTTTCTCTCGATGTTTTTTTTCACCGTTTTGCGAGCAGTGGTGAGTGGTGAAATAATTTACACAAAGTAAAGCGCCTGCCTGGGTTTGAACCCACGACCTACAACTTGTACGTCACGGCCGTTACCGCGACGTACATGTCACGGTAACGGCCGCGAGGCCACTGGGCCACCACTGCTCTCTCTGCTCTCGTTGCTTCTGAACTTCAATATTTTTACCTAATTATGTTGGTGAATGTTTCGTCCCAAACGTTCCGTTACTATTTTTGGTATTTTATTGCAACACCATGTCACCTAGTTGTCACCGATTTGACAGCGTGTGAGTGAGTTGACGTTGATTGATACTTGACTTGAAAATCTGAGATCGAACGCATGAAAACGATTTCCGGAGGGTTTTGTGGGATTAAATTGCAATAACTAAATAATCCACCCATCCGTGATATAATTTCCCTTCGACATTCGCGATTGGTGTAGTTTTTCGCCCGTGCGGTTGGATTTGTGTATATTTCGCGAGCAGCGAGGTTTTGACGGTAGCGCGTTTAAGTATCTGTTGGAAGCTGGAGTCCGGCTCAGATCGCTCCCCGTATTGTCCTTTATTCCCTGATTTATTATATATATTGTCCTACCTAGAAGACCACCACGAAGACCACGGGTAAGTGTGTAGTTTAAGTATCCCTTTCAACCTGTCAGACAGGGACCATTACTGACAAATTGATATGATTTCCTCAATACATGAACGTAAACATCATAACCTTCACCATGATGCCGGGCTGTGGATAGATTGACGATCAATGTATTCTATATTACAATTTATTCTATATTATTATATATAATTTTGAAAATTCGAATTTTGAATTGCTTCTTTTGGCACATTGTAATTTAGACTATAACACGAAAGTATGTAAGACGAAATTTGTATTGAGCTCATACTTTTTTTATTGCTTTGTACATAGTTTTGTGAATGCAACTTTAAACATTGCATTTAAGGTTGAATTTGCATTAAAGTATATTTATTTTAAGTAGAATTCATAGAATGACCTAAACACAATTGGCGTCAGTTTTAAAGATAAGTTTTGTATGGGATACTATATCTGTAGTGTATTCTTCATCGAAGACTGTATTGTTGGCAATACTGGCAACTTTTTATATAAAGTACTTCAGCATCATGGTTTTATGTCCAGCGCTGAGCAAAGGTCACATCCGACCTCGGCGCCTGTTTGAAGTTGTGTGACAATACTTGTTCACCTCTGCGGTTTTATGTCAAAGATATGGCTAGACCGTTAACTTTGGAGGTTTAAGTATTCCGTTCAATGGTATTTACTACTTTGATTCCGCTATTATTTGAAACTTTGCAACGTGGGAAAGTACTTATATGAAAAATAGGTACTATTTTATTGACTTTTAATAACGCTAGACTAAGTTTATCTTGGACTTCGTTGACAACGTTGAAGGTAACCATCGTGAGGAAACCAGCATGCCTATTGTGTAATGAAAAACGCGATGTGGTTTTCCGTCTATGTGATTGGTCGATTGTTCATACTCTTTGCCCATTGTCTTGCTGAATTCATTACGCAATAAGGCTGCTGGACTTATAGATAACTAGAGGACGCCTCGCGGTTTCACCCACGTAGTTCCCGTTCCCGTGGGAATACAGGGATAAAAAATAGCCTATGTCACCCGGGGATAGAGTAGCTTCCCAACGGTGAAAGAATTTTTTAAATCGGTGCAGTAGTTTTGGAGCCTATTCGGTACAAACAAACAAACAAACAAAAAAATCTTTGCTCTGTATAATATTGGTATAGATATAAGTTTGAAATCACCAACCCGCATTGAGCAAGCGTGGTGATTAATGCTCGTGCCTTCTCTGTATGAGAACAGGCCTATGCCTTGCACTGGGACAGTTACAGGCTGTTATTATTATTATATACCCCTAGACAAGAGGCTTCGGTTACCGTACAATTCCAAAGTGTTAATTTCAAACTACAACTCCAGTGCCCAATCATAGCTACTGTTCTTTAGAAGAAAATGTTGAAAAATTCTCTCAGTTACTTCTTGTGTGAAAATTTTCATGATCACCTGTATTTGCGCAAAAACTAGTGCACTATAAAATCTGCTTACTTTGTCTCTGTTGTGTTGGGGCATCGCGAGTCGTGACCGAAATATCGGTTGGAATTCGAATTATATATGAAAAGAACTTACTTGGTATTGTCTATTCCAACCTGTATCAGCTGAGTTGTAACTAAAGACTAGTTTGCTTTATTCCCATAAGTGGATCTGGCTTTATCCACGATCGCGCGGCCAACATTTATGGTGTCATCATTGTCCCCATAAAAGGAAGTAGAGGAATAAAACTCTTCTGAAGTTTTAGTATCATACTTAAGAAATAAGTTATTTCCACGATGAAGATGAAATGGAAGAAAAACTTCGTGACTAGTTTCTAAGCATTTACAGATTATCTCTACTGAAACAGTTTTCTTCCATTTGCTAATCGTATCTGTAATTTATTGCTGCAATAGTAGACTATATGATTACTTTTGCGATTTATTAATAGGTAATGCGACTCACAAAAGCAATGCTCCCGGAATAGTAGAAGCACGTGCGATATTACCTAGAATTATTGAATTTCTAATCTAAACTACAGTCGTTAGTCTTCAATATATCGTATCGTATTTAGAAATAATTTATAGGGCATCTAAAACCGATGATTGATTCGAGATTGAGTTATAAGCGCATTACATTACATTTACATATATATACCGACTGGCTGTAATAAACTTAATGTATCGCAAATCAATAAGAAAAGCAAGCCAAATCATGCAGAAAGAGATAACTTCAGTCGTAGTAAAATAAGGCTTATTTGATCAAATAAAGATAATGCTGTTTTAGAAGGAATACTTTGAAGAGGAATATAAGCTTTATGGAATAACACCGTTTCATAGAACCCACGCGACTTGAGACACTGGAGAGCTTCGACAGAGGATGAGTAGGTACTTACGGTATAGGTAATATTACTTACTTAATATCTTTGTGACAAAATCAAAGGACTTCACGTCGAAATTTTCCAATAGACATTTATATAGAATAGTAAATTATTTATAGATTATTTATTTACACCCAAAGTCATACGTAGGAACATAGGAACTTGCCTAGCTGAAGGAATTTCACAGTTGAACCCGCACATTTGTTATCGTAGCAATAAGTAGGTTAAACAGCATCAGCGTTTGCATACGCGCGATCATTTAGTAATTCACTACCATCACAAGTGTAGTGTACAGATACTTGGAAAAAATGTAGAGTCTTCGTCATTAATTATTTTTTGGTCCTTCGAGCCGGATTCGAACCAGCGACCTATGCATGTATGAAGTATTATTTATTGATGATTTATTTAATACCTCATGGATAAAAACGTACAGCGGCGGACTTAATGCCTTAGGCATTAAAGTAATTCAAAATAATAAACCAGCGTAATAATTATAAATGTAAATGCTTAATTCGCACATCACAGCTCTATAGCACTTCTTTCAATCCAGATTATTCATAACTTAACATCATGCTGGTAGGAATTCTCCAACGTGAAAGAATTCAGTGTAGGTACCTACCTAAAACACTACCATATTCCACCAGTTTTTATATTTTATTTTGTTTTTATTCACAGGTTGATTGATTTTTTTATTATATTTATTTGTTTCGATTGTAATTACATTCATCTATGGATTGTAAATCCATCCCAATCCCTTCTGGTTTAAAACCCTAAAAAAGTTCTGTGGTGGACTAATGGGACATAGTGGGACATTAAGATTATTCAGAGTTACAGACCACTACCGATCATTTTTCATTTCCCAGTACGACACGGTAGATTTGTCAAAGGATTTAGCGTTCAAGAACCTGTAAAACGTTTTCCGTCATTCTTGCTTCGTATTCAGCGTCCAGCATTCAATCGTAAATCAATATTGCTCTCATAGCGTTTCGTACCTATTTTATTGAAGTTTTGTATGAAACATTTTCATTGAATATCACCTTTTATCATCGTCTGCCACTTTAGTGTTACTAATAGAAATAGTATAAGCTTACGTTAAACATTTAGCCAGGTCTGAAAAACTTGTTGTTTATCTTTTATTTCAGCTGACAGACGTCCACTGCTTGACATAGGCGTCAAGCGGCGCCACATCGACCGGTCTTGTGCTAACACACAGCTTTTACCTTAAGTTTTGCCTTTTTCATAAAATTGATCGTACCAATACTGTCTAGATAGCCAGAGCGTACAGATTAAATAACTGATTTTGTGGTGATATTATTTAATCCGTTTGACATCTGAAGCCCCACAGACCGTCATTTTAATTCTCAGCTTTGTTCATTTGACGACATTTATCAATCGTGGCCATATTAAAAAAGCATATTATAAAATCAAGGACTACGTTGAAGATAAAAAAATTGGCTTTAGCTCCTTCTGCGCATGCGGCTTCCCTGGTAACTCATAAACGGCACAACTATGTGGATGTCCCTAACTATTCTTAATCTCATTTTTCTTTTTTAATTAGTATTGTGTAACATTTGTGCCACATGTTAAATTTAGTCTTGTTATAATTTGTATGGATTCTTTTACCGATTGTTTTGAAAATGTGTGAACATTGTAGGCCTTCTAGATGCTTGTTAACATTTGTTATCATTTTATCACGTTTTACTTTTTTTTAATTTTTTTTTTTTGTATAATATATAATCTTGTTTTTTAGTTTCTTGTGACTTATTATCGGGCCTACGTTGTCCTCCCATCTAAGTATTAATGCAGTTACATGAAAATATTGTAAAACCAAACAATTAACCGAAAAGAGTAACCGTGGAGTTTCTTGCCGGTTCTTCTCCATAGGAAACGACCAACCCGAACCGTGCACCTTTTGTCGAAGTTTTATAAGTGCCCATGTAGGACTAAGTGAAATAAAAAAAAATGATTTTGATGGCTGTTTGTTTTGAAATTGAACTTGGCCTTACAAAAATACGAGCTCCAAATTAAGCTGCAAATTTTAATGAATGTCTTTAAGCTTAGTCTAGAGTCGTCGCCGTCTTCTAGACATTAGAATTAATGTGTAAACATTAAATTAGAATTTATAAAATAAGTTATTCGGACAGATTTAAATTTTGATTAGATTGTAAATTTGCCAACCCGCTTGATAAGCAAAACTTGTATTGATCACGTGATCCACAACTCGAAAGGTTGTAAATGTGAAATATTAGACTTTGGCCTCTCAGATCACACAGCCCAATTGGTTACTTGCCCAGTTAAATTTAATGCCAGAATTGACTATTAGTTTATAGAAAAGCGAGACTATTGTTTGGAAAATATGGTAAAGTTTAAAATTATTTTAGTTCTCTTAAATTTTTAGAAGTTTACCAAAACAATGATGCCGAAAGTGCATTTCATAATTTTCATGAACTTTTCTGTCTCCTCTATAATTTATGTTTTCCCAAAATAAAAATCAAACAGTCATTTCAAAGGCGGCCAAAATGGATTAGTAAAGGTTTAAAAAATTGCTCTAAGCGAAAACGAGTTCTACTGTGGAAATATAGGCAAACAAAGTCTGTCGAAGACAAAAATAAATTTAAAATGTACTCGTCTAGACTTAACAGAATCATTAAACAAACACAAAAGTCTCAAAATAATTATCACATAAACACTGCCTATAACAAATCTAAAGCTAGCTGGAGTGTCATTAACAAGATCAAGATGAACATTCTAAAGAATTACATCTCGGAAATAAATGTTGAGGGGAAAATAATTAAAAACCCTATTGATATCGCTCACAATTTTAACAAGTATTATATTGACCAAGTCAGACCTTTAAAACCAATTAATAACAGTAGTAATAGCAATCCACATAAACCGACATGTACACAAAATAATTCAATATTTATAAATCCAATTGCACCATTTGACATCCACAGAATCATACAATCGCTCAAAAATACAAACAGCACCGGCTTTGATGACATAGCTACTAAAATAGCGAAATTCGTAAGCACTGTAATAAGTCCAGTTTTTAGTCATATTTTCAATCTTTGCATTGAGCATGGTCACTTTCCTAGTATTTTAAAGACAACTATAGTCAAGCCATTCTTTAAAAAAGGTGATAAAGGCGTTATGTCATGTTACAGACCAATTTCCCTAATACCGGTATACTCCAAAGTTCTCGAAAAAATAATTTATAATAGCTTATACCAATTCCTAGAAAAGTTTAATATTTAAGTCGTAAATTTTAATTTTTCCTAAAAGTTTTAGGAAAAAATAAAATATTAATATAGCAATTTATAACTTTCTTGAAAAAGTGACCAGAAGTGTTGAGAAGGGGCTACCAGTTTGTGCATTATACATGTATTTAACCAAAGCGTTCGACTATGTGGACCATAAAACACTAAAAAACAAGCTTTATGCGTATGGCATACGTGGCAGCGCCTTAGATCTAATTATGTCATATTTAAGTTGCAGGAAACAAGCCACGTTAGTAACGAAATTCTGCTCTATAAAAAAGCAAGAAATTGACCATGCTTCAGACTACGTAGAAGTGATATATGGCGTGCCACAGGGCAGTGTCCTCGGGCCCTTATTGTTCTTAATTTACATTAATGATTTGCCGAAAACTGTGGACTTTCCGATGATTCTTTTTGCAGATGATAGTGCAGCCATATTTTGTAACAAATATTATGCTTCATTGGAAAATGACATTAACACCACATTGGTTCGCATTGTCGATTGGTTAAAGACAAACAACCTTCTAATTAATTTACAGAAAACTAATTTAATGATGTTCAGAAACAGGACTAAACCACCCACAGACTTAAACATACATAATGCTGGAACAAAAATTAATGAAGTTGATGTAACAAAATTCTTAGGTTTGAATGTAGATTGTAATTTAAATTGGAAATCAAATGTAGAATCTGTCTGCTTAAAATTGAATAGATATGCCTATATGTTATACATGCTCACTAAAATTGTAAATATATCCCGGTAATGACAGCCTACCATGCATATGTGGTATCCACGCTGAGATATGTATTCATTTTCTGGGGGAACTCGACAGAATGGGAATCTGTTTTTAAAGCCCAAAAAAAATGCTTACGTTCAATTTGTAGACTGAACACAGATAGCTGTGAACCATTTTTCAGAAAACTTAAGATTCTAACTTTACCTAGCCTCTTCATTTATGAGATATCAGTCTTTGTCAAAAGTAATATGCATATGTATAAAAAATTCCGAAGTTGTAGATATAAAAATAAAATTCAGATTGCACCATGCAGAACTTATTTAATGGGCTGCAGTGTTTATTGTATGACATCCAAGATTTTTAATAAATTGCCATGGTGTATTACAGATATTGACAACTTGCACATATTTAAGCGGAAGCTAAAGGAATTTCTAACTGATAAGGCATATTACAGTGTGAAGGACTAAACGGGAATCCTTATGGCAGATAATATTTATGACAATATTGATGACATACGTACTCTGCTCTCAATTATTATTTGGGTAAATAGGACTTTTATTTATTTTATCGACATTAATTTCATTATCTACTCTGACATTTATTAAATTTTTGACTACTGGATACTCCTTGACATTAAAAATTAAATGGTTTAATGATTTTGTAATATGTATTGTTATTTGGCTTGATATTAAATATTTATTGTATTTTGATACTAGGTTGTAATTTATGTGTAAGATTTTGCATGCCCATATGACGGCAGAGCATAGAGAAAATAAAAATAAAACTTGTATAACATCTTTACCCATCTTACCGGGATCTGCTGTGGCTGCAAAATCGGTTGCGACCGCTAAGAATTTGAGGAAGACACGTTTGCGCAAGTAACATTATTCATTTTTGTTATTATTGTCAGTCCTTTCACGACATTTTGGCCGTTTAGCCCGAGCGACTTACTGTTACTATTCCAAGGCCGCCGGTAGTTCATAAGGTAGTTTTTAGCTGTCTCACCTTAAATCTTTTAATTTTAATTTATTAAACCGCCGGTGTTTAGTTTGTAATATTATGATTGATATGACCTGATACTGACAGTAGGCATCTGTTGATCTGTCAGTTGTCATTTAGTCATATTGCGTTTTGTTTCTGCATATAATGCGAAGTGTAAATTGATTAATAATTGAACTCGTTTGTTTTCGTATATCACTTTATATATTTTTCCTTCTTCTAGTTGTTGTCTAAATTTATTTTAGTGTTTCTATTTATAGTTACAGTTGTAAAATTTCTGCCAATATACCAGCGAGATGGGGAGGTTTTCTAATTGCAAGAAAACTTTATTTTTAGTAATAATATAAATTTTACATATATTAATTATATATTTGTATTAATTTTTAGTTATATATTTATTTTATACATTATGAATGATGTAGCTGATTTTGACACTTCCTTACCACTCACTTTACAAGATAAAATCTTTTATGTTTTTTCTAATGATTCTAAAAATCTGCATATTGTGCACACAAACGCCCAGAGTGTTCCTGGTCACTATTCTGAACTTCTGGCATCCTTTAGCAGTGCCAACCTGGATGCAGTATTGATATCGGAATCTTTTCTGAAGCCTTCTCTCCTCTCGACTCACTATTCACTCCCCGGCTTCGTCTTAATACGCAACGATATGACTGGCAAGAGTGGAGGAGGTGTAGCTATGTATCTGCGTGCTATTTGCTCTTCAGGGTGGTTAGTTCATCTCCTTCCCTTTATTCTGAGTCGGCTGAATACTTGTATGTCGAAATATGTATTCATCACACGAAAGTTCTCCTTGCAGTGATCTACAGTCCTAATCTTCATATTGACTACTTCAATTCTCTTGACACCACTCTCAGCGATCTATGCCCTATGTATGAGCACATCATTTTAATGGGTGATTTTAATACTTGCTTGATTAATAATGACTCTCGCTCCCTTAAACTCCTTTCACTCTTGTGTTCGTTCAATCTTCAAGTCTTGCCTCTCTCTGCAACTCACTATTTTCCTAATTGTACGCCTTCTTTATTTGATCTAATGATCGTTTCCTCTCCTAATAATGTTTCTACCCATGGCCAGCTTACTGCTACTTTCTCTTACCACGATCTTATTTATCTTGCATATCGTATCCGTTTTCCCAAACGTAAGCCCCAGCTCTTACATCTTCGTAATTACAAGGGCATAGACTTGGAGGCATTGTCGCGTGATGCCGGCGATCTCGATTGGTCTCCTCTGGTCGAGAACGATGACATCGATGGTAAGGTGAAGTGTCTTAACTCAACCATTCTCAATTTGTTTGACCAGCATGCCCTATTCGACGAGTCAAAGTGCGACATAATCCTGCACCATGGATTACACCATATATTAAAGAGCGTATGGCCCGTAGGGACAAAGCTAAGAGCAGATATAAGCGCAGACCTTCAGACCTAAATCTCGGTTACTAGAAATATCTACGTAACTGTTGCAATCAACTGTGTCAGGATGCTAAGAGGCGCTACTTCCATGAACAACTCATTAACCGCAGTTCGTCCGATATATGGAAATTTCTTAAATCTGTAGGCATAGGCAAATCACCCACTAACCAGTGCAAGGATTTGAACCTCAATGATCTCAACAAACATTTCTCTTTTCTTCCTTTTTCTCTCGATCCGCGCGTCAAAGCTGCTACTTTAGATAGTCTTTCTAATATGCCGTTGCCACAATATTCAACCTTTAACCTTAACGATGTTACTGAGGATGACGTTAAGAAATCTGTACTTGCAATAACTTCTTCAGCAGTCGGTGATGATATGTTGTGTTCCAGAATGATTACTCTTATCCTTCCCTCATTGCTCCCTGTCCTAACTCACATCTTTAATCACTCATTCACTTCTTGCTATTTTCCGTCGGTTTGGAAGCAGGCTCACATCATACCTTTACCTAAAACCAATAATCCATCTCTCTTAACTCACTTTAGAACTATTTCTATTCTTCCGTTCCTCTCTAAAGTATGTGAACACTTAGTTCATAGACAGTTATCCTTTTTCTTGGCGTCAAACTCGATCATTTCTCCCTTTCAATCCGGTTTTCGCGCGGGTCACAGCATTGTCTCTGCACTTTTAAAAGTAACTGACGATATCCGCTGGGCTATGGAGAGTAAGTCCCTTACGGTACTTGTATTGCTTGACTTTAGTAGCGCCTTCAACTCAGTGGATTTCGACATTTTACTAGGTATTCTTAAATCTATCAATTTCTCTTCTTCCGCTTTAGCTTGGTTCAACTCTTATCTTCGGGGACGCTCACAGAGTGTTCGCCTTGATGAGTCATTATCTGATTGGTGTAGCCTTACTGAGGGTGTTCCTCAGTGTAGCGTACTATCACCTCTCCTTTTCTCAACATTCATTAACTTTGTTACCAGAGTAATCTCTTCTAGTTTCCATCTTTACGTAGATGACTTGCAGCTGTATCGACATTTCTCTATAAATGACGCTGATTCGGCTATTGCGGCAATGAACCAGGACCTGGCAAGTATCAGCATATGGGCTGAGTCATTTGGTCTGCAAATAAATCCTAGCAAATCACAGGCCATGATCATAGGCAGCAAATTAGTTCGCAATGCGGCTGACGTCACTTCCCTGATGCCTTTATACCTTGACGGTGTTCGCATTGATTATACCAAAACGGCAAAGGATTTGGGGGTAATCATTGACTCTAATCTTTCGTGACGTGCTCAGGTCAACGAGGTCAGTCGTAAGGTACATTTCTCTTTCCATTCGCTGAAGTGCCTTCAGAGTATTCTGCCCTTAACGACAAAAATATCCTTAGCGCAAACACTTATTCAGCCGATTATAGATTATGCCGACGCCTGCTACCTGGATGCCACAGAGGAGCTATTGAACAAGCTTGAGCGCTTGCAAAACTTGTGTATTCGCTTTGTTTTTGGTCTACGTAAGTATGATCATGTTTCTCACCTTCGCAAGGAACTCAAGTGGCTCCCAATCCGTCTTCGTAGGAACACTCGGATTTTATGTCTCCTGTTCAACATCTTGCATAACCCCTCTTATCCTTCCTAACTGCGTGAGCGATTCTCTTACGCTCGCCCCAGAGATGCACTATGCAGATCACATCTCAAATCTCTCCTTAAATCTCATCCACATAAAACCAGTTACTATTCCTATTCCTTCTCTGTCCATGGTGTATGATTGTGGAACTCACTTCCGCCTAGCATCAGAGATTTAAATATGATCTCACTATTCAAAAAACGTTTAAAAGAGCATTATCTATCCTCTTAAGTCTGATCTTTATTTATGTATGTATATATATATATAATACATAAGTATCTATATATTTTACAATTATGTATTTATATATGTAAATATCCACCATTACACTATTTGTGTAGGTGTGTAATTTTTATAACTTAGTTTAAAGACTTACTTTCACTTTTCCTTATTTTCCAGTCCTCACACACTATTGTCTACATTTCTTTTACATTTTTCCTTTTCGCGGGTCTGCTGGCAGAAATTTCTTAAGAAATAAGCAGTGCCCTTGTACTCTATTGTCTTGATGTGTTGTCTTTATGTATTATACTGTGTGTGTACATTAATTATTAAATAAATACTCCTACCTATGTTGGCAAATAAATAAATTTGATTTGATTTGATGAATATATAACAATACAAATTAGGTAACTTCTACCACCTGTTGTTAAGCGATCTAGTTTAGGTACCCCTATGAGAAAAGATACGAAGTTACAGCTTCTAAAATCGTGTGAGACACGCTTTTAGCTAATTGCGCTAGCAAACTTTATTACAGAAAACGTATAGTGCCGTACCTTACGATACAATTTCTTCTCTTTGTTTCAGATGAGGACGCGGTGAGCGGTGAGAATGAGTCGGAACTCGAGCGTGGCCGCCGACAATGGAGAACTCAGAATATTACTAGTCGTGACCGTTATAATCGGTTTACTTCTTATGTTCTCCCTGCTCATGTGCTACGCGTGTGTTCTAAAGCGTCTGTGCTGCGGGACCCCGAGAGAACGAGCGAAGAATGTGGGCTGTGCGCGGAGAACAGAGAGCTACCCGATGGGTGACGTCACTCTACTCTCGCAGCCGACGGAGAGCGAGCGAGTCTAGCAATCAAAATAATGTGACCGCCGACCAGCATTTATATCACAATAATTCAATCAGAATGTGGACCATATAAAATAATTTATCACGATTACCATTAAACCACGTTGAGTAATTGCCCTCGAATAATAAATAATCCCGAAAATGAGGGTAATTTATTTATTTGCGAACGTTATTCTTAGTTCTGGCACAAAACTAGTTAATGATGTCAGGTATAGATCAATCTACAACTAATTCATACAGCATTTCATGAAAGACTGATCTACTCTGTTGCCTGGTTTTATAAGACGATCATCAAATTTTATACTGTTTCAAATTAGTAATTCGCATTCGCAAGTATAAAGAAGGCCTCCTACTAGATGGACCGATGACCTGGTGAAGGTTGCGGGGATCTGCTGGATTCGGGACGCACTGGACCGGTCAATGTGATGACACTTGGGGGAGGCCTATGTCCAGCAGCGGACGTCTTTCAGCTGATATGATGATGATGATTCGCAAAAAGGTTTTCCTCCCTTTTTTAGGGTTCTGTACTCCTAGGGTCCCAAATCGAACCCTATTGATGTCACTCACGTGTATTTATTATATACTTTATTGTACACCAAGATAAAATTAATCAAAAAGACATCTTATAACAAAAACAAACATATAACAGGAGGCGGTATAGTTGACTAACAAATACGAGTACCAATATATTCTACATTTGGTGCGGAACCGTAAATGTGCGAAGAACGACACACACTTGGCCGGTATTTTTATAATAGAGGCCGGTAACGAACGGCAAAAGTGGTCCGACCGGATATTTTTTTTATTTGATAGCCTATGTTCAATAGTAGGTATACACGTACAAGGTGTTACACAAATATCGCATTTCCTGAAAAGGGACCAACCATGACCTTTATGTTTGCATAACTCGACAAAATTTACTGAACAACCGATTTTGTGTGAGCGTTGGTTAACATAGCAAAAGTTGTTGGTAATGATTAGTACAAAGACCCTTTTCAGGAATAACCTTCTTCAGTTACACCCTGTGTGTAATCCGTTACTATCTAAACTTATCAATTGGGCTATGCTAATATGTTGATGACGAAACATCTTAAGTACCTACCCATCTATGAGTATTTAATTTATTGTCTAATTTAATTTTAGTAAATACGTACCTCATCAATTAATTGTCTATTTTAGTTTACGCAGCTCGTACAACTTAAGTCGTCAGTGTAAACATGGTGTAAACTAATTTCTAGCGATGTATCAACTTCTGAACATATAAGTACTCTATCTATTTCCCTGTCTATTGTCTTGTAAACTTAAGTTATGTATGTATATTAGAGTACACATTAACAGACTTTTGATATAAGGTATGGTGTTAAAAAGTGGAAGAATAACAAATAAACTATTACCCACTCACTGTAGCAGCGTGTTTTATTATAGTTATGTTTGGCATATTTTAATATTTATAGTTTGCACTGCTCGTGGTAAGCTTGATGGGATCATTCATCAACGCTTCATCAGACTAGGTGAGTTTATAATTAAACAATCAGCAAACGATTATAAGAAACCCATGTGTAGGTGGCGATCCTGAGAAAATATAAATGGTATTTTTTTTTTTCATTGTCTATAGGCTCCCGCTGACCACTATCTCACCTGATGGTAAGTGAAGATGTGGTCGACGGTGAAACACGTTTGCCTAGAAAAACCTATTCACTCTTGACTTAAAGACCCCTAAATTGTAGCTCTCGGGAAACACAGACTCCAGCAGGGAATTCCACTCCTTAGCTGTACGCATAATAAAAGTGTTCCCAAAACGTTTGCTCAGTAAATTCCAACTAAAATAGTTCTCGCCTAAATTAATTATTTGAAGAAGGTAACTTCATAATAAATGTATGAACTTGCAATTTTCATTCCTGAAACTTTGCCATTACTAATTTATTTGACCAACAACTTGAGGAACTCTACACTTTGCCGGCACAAGTTTGCATTGGCACATTCAACGAAAACTAAATGGAAGGCGGATATGTGTCAGTGCAAATACCAGGAAAGGAAATCTTAGGACTTACACCGATCGGGTAGATAAATGGCTACCGGGAGGGGGATGCAAAGGGGTGCCAGCACCCCCTGGCTTTCAATATATACAAAAACATAAAAAATATCGTAAAACCATAAAAACAAGGGGTACCAAAGACACCGACTCTCGAAACGAAATTTATTTTTGCACTTGTGTTTTGCTTTGGAAGTCGGTAATTTTTTTTGTGAAAATGTTTTCATACGTCGGTTACTTACATTTTATGCCTATGGCGAGTGCCATCCCTATTTTTACCTGACTGCCGAAGGAGGGTAATGTGTTTATCAGTCTATGTATGTATGTATGTTTGTTCCTATGTGGCGTTCTAGAGACCAAACGCGTTGGCCAATTTTGATGATTCTTACTTTTTTTTTAAATGGCACCCAAAAGCCGCCATTTCTTTTTCCAATTTTAATGCAGCCAGTGACACTCGCAGGGTTAAGATAAATCGATTGACGTAAGAATCATCAAAATTGGCCAACGCATTTGGTCTCTAGTAAATGTACCTAATTCATAAAAATAATAATAAACTAACACGTTGTAAATAAAAAAAGTTAATTAAAAAAGTCAAAAAACCCAACTGCTTAAAAAGCGAACTAAAACGACGTAAACAAGAAGAAATTCATGCTGTGCAGTTGGAGGATACATCTGGTTTTGGTCAACCAGCTCGCGAATATGTATCCTTCGACTTCTACTTTTTTAATTTAACTTTTTTATTTCTACACCACTGTTAACGGTACATGGAATGCACGTTTCTTCCAACTTCTTTATTGTGTAAAAATAGCCCAAATGAACCATCCGAATTAACGGACTTATGAAGACAAAATTATCGGCAAAATTATTATCGGCTTATGGGACAAAATTATCGGCATATTTTTATTTTTATGTCATTCAGCGTGTTTGTGCTTAGAGGTTAATCATCCGCAAAAAATAAAAGACCCTTTAGTAATGTATATAAAATATTTTATTTACACAAATACAGTTTGTAACGGAAAGGTGCGATCATATTTTATAACTGCTTGTGTCTATGTAAATGAAATACTTACTCCAAGGAAGTCATAGGCAACTCCCCAAAATTTTTTGGGTTTTTCTAACAAAGACAATTAGTAAAATTTTAATGGGAAGTACATTTTTTTTTTGAGAATTTATTTCGGCATCCTTGGAGATAGTTGTTTATTTACGTGGGCAGAATCAGTTTTTAAAACAAGATCGCTTTTTTTCGTTACACTCTCTCTGTAAAGGCTTATGCGAGATGGTGCAAAAATATTCCTACGACCATTGAGTGCATTCCTCCACTCAGCGCTCTCTGGAGCGTTAGCCTTATACTGTACGTTATAAAGTATCTTATGCAACAATAATAGTCTTAATCCAATCAAGGTATTCGTAGATATTGGTATAAACTGATGGAACATCTTTTTGGTGGCAATAAGTTCTGCTAATCCCTCTTTATTTTCATACACTACAGGAATACCGCCGTCTCCTTTGCAAGCGTCCATGCCTTCTAACCCACCCGCACAGAGATGACCTGGTCCCAAAACGATGTAGCGACATAGCCCAGAATTGTTATAGATTGATTTCTGTAAAATAACAAAGTTTCGTGTTAGTTTTGCACGTCTAGAAGAATCCAACGTAAGATCAATTGTGTCGGATAATTCTACGACAGATTTAATAAAGTGACTTGGATTGTTCATGTCAATCACGTGCTTGATGACTGCTGAGCTAAAGTATCTAACCCAATGGGTGTCAGATGATGGCGTCGTCGAGGCTGGCCCATGCGGCGACCCGCGCACCGCAATGGTAGGTTCGAAGAACTGACCTAGTTCTTTACAACAACAGATTCACTATCGAACAAAAAAGAAGTTTACTTACTTCGTTGTTGACAAATGTTGGTGCACAGAGCGCTTTTGTGTTGTAGCACATTTATGCTAGATTTTTGAGAATCATTTATACGATTTCTGTCTGTGTTGGTGCACAGAGCGCTTCATGTGTTGTAGCACATATTGTGCTAGATTTTTGAGAATCTTTAGTGCTATTCTTACCTGTGTTGGTGCACAGAGCCTCTCGTGTGTTGTAGCATATGTGGCGGCAGATATGTAAAGAATCGTTGGTAGATGCGATTTTGGCTTGTGTTGGTGCACAAATCACAATGAAAGTTTCATGAGTTGAGTTTGCATTGCCTTTGAATTATGGTAAAGAGAAACAAAATTGTTACAATTACTTTATTTAGTTGTTGAACTTTTTGATCGTGGGACCTTTTTCTAATGAAGAGTAGTTTAGGAAACTCTGGTATGAAAACTAAATAGGCCCTTTATTAAGTCCGTGATAGATGATTATGACAGGATGGTGATCGTTATACACTGAAATCTATCTAATATACAATTATCTAGTTTGGTCAGGAATAGCCGAGCGTTGTGTGGCAACTGTTGGCCTTTATGTCAACTGGAGGTCTTTATGGCAACGGTAGGCTTGTCTGGCACCTGTATGTCTGTGTGACACTGTCTGGTGTGAAAATTCTTCTTTACTTTAGGAATTCATGTTTACTTACAGAAAGTTCCTATTGAGTTATGAGACTAAAATAAAGTAAACTAGCATACTCCACGAACTCATCCCACCAGCCCCCTTCTACCATCGGACATCTAGACGCACTGCAAGTTACCATCCTTACCTTGTTGCCATTCCACCAATTCGCACCAAGCGCTTCCAAACTTCCTTCATAATGCGCACAGCGAATGAATGGAACTCACTACCTGTGTCTGTGTTTCCGAATGCATTCAACCCGAATCTCTTCAAAGTTAGAGTAAACAGGCTTCTTCTGGGTAAGCTCACTCCATCGTCGACTTTGTTTCTGTCACCTTTGACTTAGACTAGAGTCAAGAGCAAACCCATCTCAAATAAAAAAAAATAGGCATGCGGTCACCATATTAATATTGATGACGTTCGAATCGTCAAACCCTCATTACCAAAATTTAAATAATTTTGGCTTTTCTAATTCTGATTACTATGCATAGATCGTGTTAGGAAGATACATAGAGCTCAATTACCAAGTGAGATAGTAGATGAAGTAGATAATTAATTGATGTCACATAGGACAGACCAAATCTCTGTGGAAACAGGTCCAGAGTTCAGAGAGTTGAGTTGACTCGACATCGTGGGGATGTGCGAGTAGATAAATTGTGACGTAACATAGGACATACTAAAGCTCTGTGTGAACAGGTTCTGAGTTTGGAGAGTTCATTTGACTCGACATCGTGAGGATGTGCGAGTAGATAAATAGATAGCTAGGAGAGCTATGAGATAGCTAAAGATAGTGAATAAGATATTTCTTTTGTTTCATTTAATGTGTCATTAATGACTATCAGTGGTACTTGGACTTTGTAATCACGAAGATTAGATGCTTTTAGGTACCAAATCGATGATTAAGTTGATAATTACTTTAAATTGAAAATTACTCGTTCCTTGCAAAGGTGAAGAGAGAGATTAAATGATCATGTTTGATTGTTTCAAAATGTTGCCTCACTCACCTAGAGTATTTATGATGCAGGATTGGACGAGAGAATACTGTTTGGAAATTTTGTATTTTTTAGAAATACATCCCTTGTATGATGGGAGATTGCCAGGACGGAGTAGACTAAGATGACGTGTGGCGCAACAAGACATAAGGTGGCATGAACCAAGGACAAGATGATGCCTGCGGGTGATAGATTAGGGGAGTCTGTCTTCTGAGAGAGGCCTTCTGAGAGTCTGTCAGACCCCTCGGATTTCCCCAAGGGCTGAAGACATCCATTGAGGATTTCCACATGATTCGATACACTGTTAAAACCTGACATACGAGGACGCTTATCTCGCAGGATGGCCGTGTCAGGTTTAGTCAATAGTACGGACATCAATACAAATAGCAAGCACGCCATAAGGCAGCAAAGCAAGAACAACTACGCATTGGCGCGCTTTTTCTAACTACTTGCGTGGTGGGGACAGCGGAATATGACAGTTTACTACTGCAACTGTACTGACAGTTGAACTGTAGGCACGGCAAAGATATAAGGCACTCGTATTTTATAGTAAACATATGATTGTGGGCAAAGTTTTTAGATCTATATCACGAAACTTATACCTATGTGAAAAAAAAAACAATATAACACGAATACAAATATTTCAACAGAATAAACTGAAATTGGACAAAGATCTCAAAACGTTTTGATTTTCGTTTACGTAATGGAAAAGAGTTTAGTTTTCATAGGCCTCCAAGTATAAGTAATTACCTACCTACCTGAAAAATACCTTGTATTTGGCGTATGTCATAAAGAGCAAAGGAAGTTTTATAATACCTTCGTAAAAAAAAATTTAAGTTTCTTCGTACATCGCACGTATTACACTATCATATATCTAGGATCATATATCTGTAAGTCATATTTAAATGATAGTTTAATATATATAAACATATGATTTCATATGAATCATTTCGTCTTTGATAAAAAATTGATGTTGATGAAAGTTTCACGATGATTCTATATAATGATAATGTAATACAGGGATATTACATTATCATTTTCTATTTCGACAGTAAAACAAGGACAAAACGATTCTTAATATCTTCATTAACGCTTAATATAAAACAATATATGTGATTTCCTCAGTGTGAGTCAACGCTTCATATGAATAGTGAGCAATATAATAACGTCATCGAGTCACTGACCCATTTATTTTACTATTGTGATCATAAAACACAGAAAAGTGATAGATACTGTTCGCGCCACTTGTAGGTGCGCTCATTGTTTAGTTACCCACATTTCTCTTAATACTTTATCTACCCGTTTTGCAAAATGTCTATGTCTCGTACAAAGGCTAAAGAACAGTTTGAAGATGCAACATCACTAGATGTTTTGCAAATTAAACGTATTAAATTAATAGGTAAACGTGATGGTATCTTTTCTCGATTACAAATAGTTTACGATCAATCTTTGAAGGCGTTCGATAACGATATTTCTAAGGATTTGTTTTTATGTAGTATGACATCTTTAGACAGTTTACGTTCTGAATATAAAGAAATTATTGATGATTTAGTTGATGTTGAATTAAATATTGACGCATCTTATAAAGTAAATTATCAATCTATTAACGCCTTTGAAGACTTGTATTGTCGTTGTAAGTTTAGCTTTGATAAATTAGACAACTCGAAGAATGTCCAACACTCTCATGTTTTACCGCAACATAAGTCTATTCGTCTACCAGAACTCGACATAATGAGTTTCTGTGGCGATCCTGTTAGGTGGCCTATATTCTTTGAGTCGTATAAGCGAACTATTCACGAAAATCCTGATTTAACGGATCACGACCGCGTTCAATATTTGATAAGTAAACTTTCTGGTAGGGCACTGTCAGTATGTTCGGGTATCGTGCCCAACGGGGACAATTACCGTGTTATATGGCAGTCACTTCTCGATAAATATGATGATAAGCGTAGTTTAGCTTCTGCTTATTTAGATCAAATATTGGAATTTAGGCCATTTAATATCGCATCGTATAAAAACTTAGACACGTTCCTAGATACATTTGGTTCCGCAGTTTCAAGTTTAAACTCATTAAAATTAGATAATCTTTTGGATTTCGTTCTTCTACACCTTGCATTAAAAAGATCGATCCTAGTACCGCACGATCTTTCGAATTATATAAGCGAGGCACATCTATGCCTACTTATGATCAATTAGTTAAGTTCTTACGTGAGCAAACTAAAATATTAGAACGTACTGCTTCTCCTGCGAATAGACGAAGTGTTATCGATTCCGCACATAGTTATAACAACAATAAGTTAACTAAAGCCACTCATTCATTTGTAACGTCCTCTAACGTAAATAAAAACTGTAAGCTTTGTAAACAAAACAATCACTTAGTTTTATATAAATGTTCTCAGTTTCACAAGTTAACGATAGATGAACGATTTAATTTAATTAAACAGCATAACGCATGCACTAATTGTTTAAGTATCACTCATAATAATCGTGAATGTAAATCTAACTCAAGATGTAGATTTTGTCAATCGCGTCATCATTCATTGTTATGTCGTAAACAAACGACTGACAACAGCCATCACTCCCGGGAGACGTCGTCGAGTGACATTACGCCTGCTCCTGCGCAGCAGTCGCCGCCACGCTTCCCCACTGCTATGATTGCTACGTCACATAACCAGCTGTCCGGTTGCATTACTACGCACATTGATGATGTTTCGTTATGTAATATTCAATCTATGTTACCGCGTAATAATACCTGTCTATTGGGGACTGTGCAAGTTTATGCGACTGATTCTAATGGTCATAAACAATGCGTTCGTGCACTAATAGATCCGGGTTCTCAAAATAACTTTATAACTTCGGCGTGTTGTCAAAAATTAGATTTACATTTTAATAAACTATCTCACTATGTAGTTAAGGGCATAGGTTCTGCGCCTAACCCTATTAAGGGGGATACTTCTCTCGAGTTATCTTCGCGACTAAATAATACTTCTGTATTACTTAATGCTTATGTCATTGATCGTATCACTGATAAATTGCCTACGGCAGAAGTTGATGTTTCCGCTCTCTCGTATTTAAATAATCTGCCCCTTGCAGACAACAATTTCTATTCGCCATCAGAAATAGATATTCTGATTGGTGCCCCGCTATTCTCTGAAACCTTGTTGTCAGGTCGTGTCACTGGATCGCCTGACACACCTACAGCCTTTGAAACAATCTTTGGTTACTTGATAATCGGTAATGCTCCGATTAATATCTTTGAACACGCATGTATTTCTTTATGTTCCGCCGTGGAACCACCGCACTTAGACTCAGTACTTCAAAAATTCTGGCTCCTCGAGGAGATTGAATATAAACCTACGTTGAGTCCAGCCGCTCTCGAATGTGAAACCTTTTTCACTGAGAATGTTTCCCGTGACAATACGGGCCGCTATACGGTATCTCTGCCGTTCTCCCGCGATCGTGACTCTCTTGGTGAGTCATTTGCCACTGCTAAGAAGCGCTTCATGTTTCTTGAGCGTAAATTAAATTGTTCCTCTCAACTACGAATTGAATATAACGCTATCATCAATGAATATATAGCTAAGGGTTATATTTCAGTCATTAGAAATGATAACCATACGTCTGGTTACTATATCCCTCATCATGCCGTGGCTCGGTTAGATAAAACCACCACTAAATGGCGCATGGTGATGGATGCTAGCTCTAAAACCAGTTCAGGTCTGTCTTTCAATGACGTTTTGCATACGGGTGAAAATCTGCAAAATGATTTATTCTTAATTCTTCTAGATTTCCGTTTATATAAAATCGCCTTTATATCAGACATCAAACAGATGTATTTGCAGATTTTAACTCATGCAAATGACCGCAAATATCAAAAGTTTTTATTTCGGTTTAACGCTTGCGACCAGCTAATTACTTATCAATTTAATCGCGTCTGCTTCGGCCTTCGAAGCAGCCCTTTCTTGGCAATGAGAGTACTCAGACAACTCTGCAATGACGAGTGTACCCGTTTCCCGCTTGCATCTACTGTCATAAAACATAATACGTATATGGATGACATTTGTTACTCTACACCAAACCTGTCAATGGGTTTGCAGCTCAGAGACGACCTCCGGGGTTTGCTCAAAGCCGGGGGCTTTGAACTCGTCAAGTGGGCAAGTAACTCATGTGAGTTGCTTGAATCGCTTTCCACCTCTGAGCTTCACACTGATAGCATTAACTTTGAAGAACAGGACCCTAATTTAAAGGTTCTGGGTTTAAAGTGGTCACCCACATGTGACGAATTTATGTTTACTGTACATTTAGAAAATCGTCCAATCACAAAACGCAACATTTTATCTGTTATTGCTCGTCAGTTTGATGTACTCGGGCTCATTGCTCCAGTTATTTTATACAGTAAAACTTGTGTTACAAAATCTTTATATATTAAAACTTGGTTGGGATAAACAACCACCGTTAGAGATTATAAACATTTGGAAAAACTATTTAAATTAGTTACCTACTATTCAAAGTTTACGTTTTAAACGCCATTTAGATGTTTATGAAAATTCAAAAATTTCAATAACTGCATTTTCTGATGCAAGTGAAAAGGCTTATGGTTGCGTTGTTTACCTTCTCATTATAAATGATTCTAACTCAACACCAGTTACTCGATTGGTTTGCGCAAAATCTAAAGTCGCTCCACTGAAGACTGTATCTGTAGCCCGGCTAGAGTTATGCGCTTGCTTACTGATGGCAAAACTAGTTCGCCGCGTTATCGATACATACGAAAAACGGCATTCTATTAATGATGTCTACTGTTTTACAGACTCTATGGTCGCACTTCAGTGGCTTAGCGCCTCACCGCATCGATTCAAAACATTCGTAGCAACGCGCATTACAAAAACCGTAGCCGCCATTCCCGCTAATAAGTTTTATCACATTCCTGGTGATCAGAACCCGAGTGACTGCTTGTCACGAGGATTAACTCCCGCTCAAATCATAAACCATCCACTGTGGTTCACTGGGCCTCATTGGCTATGCCAACCTACAAATGAGTGGCCCGCCAAATTCATTGCTGATGATAATTCAATTCATAATAGTTTACCAGAGATTAAGAAAGTACTGACTCTAACCGCTGTAACTAATGTAAGTGACAATGGTCACCCGCTTCTTAACTTATCAAACCGCATTTCAAAATGGCTGGTACTCCTACGTACAGTCACAAACATTTATCGATTTATAAAAATTTTACCGCCTTCTAATCATATAACTCCAGACGATCTTAATTACGCTGAAGCAAAGGTTTTACTCGCGTTACAATATTCTTATTTTTCTGACGAAATGAAAAGTCTAAAGTCTAATAAAGGTTGTTCTCGTGCTATTCAGAAGCTTATGCCGTTTCTCGACGCTAACGGTCTAATACGAGTCGGTGGGCGGTTACGCAACTCCGATCTCAGCTATGACCAACAGCATCCAATACTGTTGCCTCGTAAACATCATATCGTTGAAATGATTATATCTCATTATCATCGTCAGAACTGTCATACTGGACCGCTCACTCTGATGTCCATTTTACGCCAAAAGTATTGGATACTTTCATGCCGAAATATAGTTCGTCATGTTATACATAACTGTTATTTTTGCTTTAGGGCAAAACCTAATCAAGTATTCCCATTAATGGGTGACTTACCCGCTTGTAGAGTGAATGAAGCCAAGGCATTCACTCATACCGCTGTGGACTACGCTGGTCCAATAAATATTATCCCGTATCGCAAACGCGGCGTTCGCTCTATTAAATCGTATCTTTGTATTTTTGTTTGTCTGGTCGTGCGCGCAGTTCACGTAGAACTCGTAAGTGACCTGAGCACTTGCTCATTTCTATCCGCATTTAAACGCTTCTTATCACGTAGAGGCGCTGTGTCTGTCCTATACTCAGACAACGCTACAAATTTTATAGGTGCAAAAAATGCGCTATCGGATATTTATACGCTCATTAATTCTGAAGATCATATAGAATCTTTTAGAAATGAATTAACCGCTAATAAAATTACTTGGAAATTTAATCCTCCGCGTAGCCCTCACTTTGGGGGTCACTATGAAATCTATGTTAAAGCCTTCAAAACGCATCTTCATAGGGTCGTTGGTTCGCAATTGCTAACATATGAGGAACTGACAACTGTGCTCACGCAGATAGAGTGTGTAATCAACTCACGGCCGCTAACCCTACTAAGTGAAGATCCATCGGAACCCACCGCTTTAACTCCATCACATTTTTTAATGTCAACAC
Source organism: Orthosia cruda (assembly GCA_964057195.1). Taxonomy (NCBI): domain Eukaryota; kingdom Metazoa; phylum Arthropoda; class Insecta; order Lepidoptera; family Noctuidae; genus Orthosia; species Orthosia cruda. Next base: position 34,662,189 of record OZ059830.1, on the reverse strand, counting down.
CACTTAAACATTTACCTGCTAGTGAGGCATATAATGAAGCGCCAAGCTTACTAAAACGTTATGCTTTGCTAGACCAAATGGTACAATCGTTCGCAAAACGATGGAAACTAGAGTATCTGCATTTGCTTCAATCTCGTAAGAAATGGAATACGTTTTCTAATCCTATTACTATAGGTTCTATTGTTGTTATTGTCACTGACAATGTGTCTCCGCTTTCATGGCCTCTCGGCGTCGTCACTGCCACCTATCCTGGTAAGGACGGCGTTGTAAGAGTCGCTTCAGTTAGGACGACGACGGGTGTCTATAAGAGACCCGTTGTCCGCCTCTGTACTCTACCTTCTCAATAACTTACTTTGCCCCTGAATTCCTTCGTTGTTTTCCACCGCTTTTCTCTTACTTTTAGTTTTAATTTTTATGAAAACCGAAGGTTTTCAAGCCGGGGGCATGTTCGCGCCACTTGTAGGTGCGCTCATTGTTTAGTTACCCACATTTCTCTTAATACTTTATCTACCCTTCTTGTCAATTTTCGCTGCATTAAACTACACGTTCGACTCTCGAACAGTCTACGTTCGGCCCTCGTCGAGGGTAGCCTCACCGCTCGTGATAAGTCAACCGCCTGGCTATTCACCCTGGATTCCTCACCCGCTGTGAGATCCTACCGCTGTATTACCGCTTTATAAAACCGCACCGTCTGCGATCGACTATCGTCGCCGCCGGATTCGTGGTGGTCACCTCTGATCCTCACCTTGAGCCAGCGTCACGTGGATCGCCGTTATACACGTTCCGCCGTTATACACGTTCCACCGCATACAGTCCACTCTCGCGTCAGCAAATAGTGCCAGTACCCAGGGAACTTCGAATCAAGACGTCCAGTGGAACAGAGAAGGAGCGCTGCCAGGATTAAGCACGAGCACACCCGCCTCTGAGGTTAGTCGTAGTTTGTTTAATGCAGCATCTCTCTCAGCATACCGACCCGTCAGATTCCCAAGGTCTAGCCTATCTTTGAACCCCAGCGCAAACCGCTACGTGCTTTGGCGTGCCTCAGTGCTATTATTGCGCTGCCGCGCCGACACAGATACCCTTCAGCTAGCTATTTATTGGATGCCCTTATCTTGAAGAGAGGCTATATATCTTGCTCTTAATAATACCTACTATCGTTCTATCTCCATGCCATCATTTATCATTTCCTATGAAGAAAAATTGATTTCCTTTTTTGTTTATCTAATAAACTAGGTTTCGTTTGTGATTTGTCTTGAGTATCAGGCCTAAAGTCTTTATAATCTACTAATCGATATTTTATAGACAATGTTATGATTGTAGGTATAACAAAACAGAAAATATATTTTGATACTAAACAATAAGTTACATCTTTATCTTTCCTCATATTGTCTGCCTTACAATACAATAACAGTTTTACTTACTTTTTACACAAAATCGAAACCTTATAAAAAGCATTGGGTTTGTTATGACTCCATAAAAATATATTTAAAACAGCTTTCTCACTTTTTATCCGCCGCGCGCCGCAGTAATCCTCCTATAAAAGTCTACTGTATTGTTGGCAATACTGGCAACTTTTTTATATCAAGTACTTTAGCATCATGTTTTATGTCCAGCGATGGGCAAAGGTCACATCCGACCTCGGCGCCTGTTTGAAGTTGTGTGACAATACTTGTTCACCTCTGCGGTTTTATGTCAAAGATAGACTGACTGACTAGACTGTTAACTTTGGAGGTTTAGGTGTTCCCGTTCAATGGGATTTACTACTTTCATGCCGCTATTATTTGTAACTTTGCAACGTGGGAAAGTACCTATGTGAAAAAAAGGTACTAGGTATTTTATTGTATTTTAATAACGCTAGATTCAGTTTATCTTGGACTTCGTTGACAACGGTGAAGGAAACCATCGTGAGGCAACCAGTAGCCCTATTGCGTAACAAAAAACGCGATGTGGATTTCCGTCTATGTGATTGGTCGATTGTTCATACTCTTTGCCCTTTGTCTTGCTGAATTCATTAGGCAATAAGGCTGCTGGATTTATAGATAATATAAGTTTTAAATCACCAACCAGCATTGAGCAAGCATGGTGATCAATGCTCGTGCCTTCTCTGTATGAGAAGAGGCATTTGCCCTGCAGTTGGACTGTGACAGGCTTTTATTATTATTTTATAACACAAGACCAGTGGCTCCGGTTACCGTAAAATTCCATACTGTCAATTTCAAATTACAACTGCAGTGCCCAATCATAGCTACAATTATTTAAAAGACAAAACCTTTTTATTGTATCAGGGACTTTAGAGATTACAGTCATTAACATGAAGTATTTTTTAAATAGTCGACGTAGGGACGGTAATTTCCACGTTACTACTCGAACTCGAACGTCATACTTTGCTGACGTACAATGCTCAACATTAAATATGTGACAACAAAAATGAGCAGAAACTTTCCACGGTTTTAGGAAGTTTGAACTTACATAATACTTGGTAATTTTTTTATTCAACGAGATTACCTGTAATAAAATAAGACATTTTCAGCGTCTTATGAACTTGATGCATCTTGCAGATGATCTAAAAGTGTTTATCTCTGAAGCGAGCGCCTCGGATTGTGAGCGGCTTCAGCGCGATCTCGACAAGGTGTTACAAACTGGTCTTCAATGTGACCAAATGTTGCGTGATGACGTACAGTCGCGCGCGTGTGCCGCTACAAAATCAGTATGAAATGGACGGCATAGTGATGCCGCGTGTCACGCAAATGCGGGATATTGGTGTTCATATGGTGGTCGAGTTGGTGTTTCGCAATCACATTATGGAGTTGTGTAGCAAATCCTTTAGAAATTTAGGTTTTATTTTACGACAATGTACGGATTTCAAAAGTGTAGCAGTGGTAAAAATACTTTTTAATGCTTTGGTTCGTAGTCATCTCGAGACAAGTGCCATTATATGGAATCCGCATGAGGACAAATATAGTCTCATGGTCGAAAAAATCCAAAATAAATTCAGTAGATATTTATATTTGAAGCAATCTGGGGTTTACCCATTCTACCCGTTGATGTATACGAGTCTGTTTGTGTTGGGCATGGTCGGGTACACTAGGCTGGCGGTTAGGAGGGACGTCGCTTTAGTAAAATACGCGGCGAGAGTACTGCGCGGGCTGGTGTTTCACCCAGATGTACTGGAGGCGCTGCGGCTGCATGTCCCGGATGGGTATGTGGGTGCGCGCCGCCGACCCACTTTCTTAGATGTGCCAAGGGCTAGGACAAATTTAAAGTTTGCCCCTTTGTCAAGGGCCGCGCGTATTATAAATAATATGCCATCGGAAGATGTGTTCCATAGCCTGCCGAAATTTGTGTCAGGAGCACAAAGGTGCATTGAAGGAGGCATACACGTATGAATGGTTTCTTGTTTTGGATTTTTGTTATTTTATTTTTATTGTTAAACTTTTATGTTTCTACTCGTATATAGTGTATAACATTATTTATTATGTGGTACAACATCATCTTGGAAATACTGTAAGATGTTGTACTTATTGGTGTCAAATAAATAAATAAATAAATTATGTACGTAAAATGTTTTATCTACTCTCATATCGTAATATTCGAATTATAAAATTCAAAACGAGTTTAATTCAATTTGATTGGTAATATTTTGTTTTTTTATGTATGTACACCGATTACTCAAAGATGCCTGAGCCGATTTGGAAAATTCTTCTTTTGTTTGAAATGGTCCCGTAGACATCAGGTCAGGATCTGATGATGAAATCTTGGAGAAATCGAGAGAACTCCTGAAATATTATACGCATACATATGGCGATTTTAGCATTTTCATCAACAATGTAATCATTTGCACTCATAAAGTATCATTTGGTGAAGTGGAACTGGTGAAGAAGACCACTGATGGCAATGGAATTCCTTAATGCTAAGTATGTCACGGGTCTACGATATCTCGAATAGTTAAACGACTATGTTTTTTTTATTTTTATTTATTGTTAATTAAAACGATACAGATACCAATTACATTAATTAACATAGAAATTGTAAAACATAACATAAAAATGTTGACACATAAGATAATTAAATAATTCACATAAACAATTAACATGGCACAGTGGAGCGGCAATGTATCAATAATTATATAAAATTACATTAAAATATAATGTAATCAATAATTCATAATTAAAAAAAATTAAATTAAAAATAATAATGCATAAAAACAATACAATTAACATGGAACAGTGGACACCCTCGCATATTTTCTCTCACAGAACAGGAGACATGCACGCATTAGTTTATGCCATTCGTCCGCAAACACATCACATTCAGGGTTGGCAGTCAAGAGGGCATTGAGCATCTTCAAAGCACGACACACTGGGGATTCAGCTCTAGCGACCGTTCTGGATGACGGTGGTGCGAACAGGACTTGACGGCGACTCTGACGGTGCCCAACGTAATTGCTGGGCACAAACAGTCGGCAGAAAAGGTCATGTAGCTCGGGGCAATCAATACGTCCGCTTAGAATCTTACATGCTACCGCGAGCTGATCATAGCCTCTCCTTACCTCCAACGAGTTAAAACCCAAGATTCCTAAAAGATAATTCGTTGGATACATATAAGGGAAGAAATGGTATACCCTTTGGAATAGAAATCTAAGGAAGGTTTTCTGTACCTTTTCAAGCATTAACGCCTGCGTCGCGGTATATGGGTGCTAGACACAAGCACTGGATTCGAGTTTACTTCGAACCAGAGTGGTGAACAAAAGCCTAATAACTCTGGGATTGCGGAAGTCACGAGCGTTTCTCAAAACAAATCCCAGGCGCCTGAAAGACTCCTTCGCAAGGTTAGCAACGTGATCTTTAAAGTTCAGACAGCGGTCAAAGGTCACTCCCAAGTCCTTTACGGTGGTGACATGAGTGATTACTGTATCACCCAAACTGTAATCGTAATGGATAGGTCGCAACCCCCGACCGAACGTCATGACGTGGCATTTGTCAGTATTAAATTGCAATCTGTTTATAATGCTCCATTCGCAGATGGCGTTAACATCCCTTTGTAGGAGTTCGCAATCCTTGATTGTTCTTATTTGCGCAACTAGTTCTAGATCGTCAGCATATAGCAAGCACTTTGCAAACCTAATCTTAGATATAAGATCATTGATCATAATCAGGAACAGAGGCGGCCCTAATATGGATCCTTGACTCACGCCCGAGCGAGTATAATAAGGCTTGGATTCAAAGCAGCCATGTCGGACAAACTGCTTGCGATCCCTTAGGTAGTCGGCAAAGAAGTTAAGAAAGCCAGACGAGAAACCGATGGCCACCAGCTTTGCCAAGAGCACATCATTGTCAACTTTGTCGAACGCTTTCCGGAAATCGAAATACAGGGCGTCAACCTGCCCACCGGCGTCCAAGCTACTAGATATGAAGTCGACATGTATAAGTAAATTCAAGTTTACGGAGCGACCAGGCTGAAAACCGTGTTGGGCATCAGATAGCGACATATTTATGCGTTTGTGAATAGTAGCATGGAGAATATGCTCAAAGACTTTTGCAACGGTTGGGAGGATAGCGATGGGTCTGTGTTCATCAACAGATGTTCTGTCGCTGGTTTTAGGGATGGGAGTGACTCGCGAAGTTTTCCACGGCTCATGGTGCAGCAAATACCTATAAATAAATAGTAATGATGAAAATGATACCATCGAACTGATCTGAATATGAAGCCGGCAAGTAGGCACTGGAACTCCGAAATAAAACAATGTATTCTAGTCGTGTTTGGGCTTATTGGAATCGTCATGGGATATACTTTGGCTATGTATGATTTCTATGGCACTTGGAGCTACCGGAAACTGATGCAGGGGGGGAATCACGACCCTCAGTAATGAGGAAAACGACGCGAGGACAGGGGGGGAAGGAACCTATCAAAACTAAAAAGCGATAAATAAAAAAACTTTTTAGGAGGGTGGTTTGTTTTTTTTTGTTAAAAAGCTTATTTTCTAATTAAAAAACAAAAGTGAAAATATGAATGAGAACCGTTTCTTTTGAAGCTTTATTCTTGTCGCTTTTACTTCTATATCCTGTTATTAATTTAATTTTATTTCAAAATATTGAGCAGTATAGTGATTCCAGAGATTACCCTACATGTCTGAACAAACTCACAAAATTCAGGCTCTTTAGAGATGGCCTAAATTTTGTTTATATTTGTCTGTATTTTTGTGAATATAAGTTAAGCCGACAGACCGCAGACAGAGACGCAGAAGGCGACTTTACTCGTATTATTTAACTGACTTCTACCCGTAGTTTCACCTAAGTGAAAAGTGTTTGAGTCTTCTAAGGAAACATAATACTTGAGCATTCTTATAATTTAATTTAGTTCATTGTCTACTTATATATACTAAGTTTCATTCCGTGCAGGCGTTATTGATTAAGTTCACCAAACTTTGCAACACATTTAAGGGTTGAATTTTTAGAAAATGCTGTAATAGGTGTTTGTAATAATTATATCAAAGAAAGTAGAGTAGTGCTTCTTGTTCGGGCTCGGCCGAGGAAATAGTACGACTACATCTATTTTGGTCACTAAGTAGGTACCTAGCGATTCCTTATTTATATGGTTGGGTTTTCAAAACCCAGGTTTTTCATTATGTTTGTCATACGTCATACCTTCTCAAAATTTGATCCTTTTTAGCGATACTGTCGGATGGAGTGCTTTTTTTCTAAAATGAAGGAGTCTTTTCCTGGATAGTAATATAGATTTTTCAAAAATTTAATTTAGCCCAGTAGAAATCACCATTAAAATCGCAAAGCTTGATTTAGTTCTGGATTTAGTGTTAATCAAAATTTGAAACTTCGAAAAACGTGTACTCGCGAAATTTTGGGTTTTTTTTCACTTTTTTGCCTTCATATATACATACATTATATTCATTTTTTTATATACATTTTTGGAAAAAAAAAAACCATATGTTTTTTGAATTTCATTCAATTTGCAACCATTTAAGCCTAATTGCAGCTCTTTAAATCCACCAAGGGACCAAGCTATGATCCTTTGAATATTTCCATGTGTTACGCACCTACCACCTAGCGCAAGTGGCTGGGTGTAGAGAAGGACATTCCAGGGTTTGGGAAATGAGCTCCTGCGGCCTCACCCACTAGTATCTAACAATGAGCCACACCACACCTCACAATCATAGCCTGCAAATATAAGAAGGGATGCAGAGGGGCGTGTACTTTTTAGATATCAGTCCAGCTGTCAGGCAAGTACAAGCCACCAATGCATCCATTCTTACATTTGCAGACTATGATCTTGAGTAGGTCATAGCTTTGTCCTCATGGGGTTTATAAAGCTGCGGTTGGGCTTAAATTGTTGCAAATTCAATGAAATTTAAAAAAGTATGGAAGTTTGCTTGTTAAAAAATATGCATAGGTTTGACTTTTAGAGCTAAAAGTGAAAAAGCCCCAAAATTTCGCATATTTTCGCGTGGGACGCAGCGAGCACAAGTATTTCGATGTTGTAAATTTGGATTCATACTATTTTAAGTGGTCCATATAACATACTAATAAAACAGAACTACATCATGATTTTAGAGCCAATACTACGTTGAGTATTTTTTGCTATTCCTCATAGTTTTGGATCAGGCCATCTTTTCTTGAAAACTCACCTTATAATGTGATTATTCTTACAAATAAGAACAACAGACAACACACAGTCATCTTTTTGTCTGGTTTGCCAGGAAACTGTGGATTATTAATACTAATTGAATACTAATATTTAGTACCTACGCTACTAAATAGTAACGTACTCTTAGCGTAAAACAAGCTTGACATAATGAATTATGTAAACTACTTAACAAGTAAACACGGGTGGTAAGGGAATAGTGTAGGTGTACTAAAATTAATTGTCACCCCATGGGATAAGCGTTTTAGACACATGGAGTTAAATCTGAATAACGAGGTACTTCATCGTTGTTGCCAGGTCGCGTGGGTAATTTTCGTAACACGCTTGTGATATATTTACCTACACAACTTACCCTCTACGCCACCAAAAGGCAAAAGTTACCGAATACTTTTAACCCAACCAATATCGCTAACTGCTGAAAATATCTACATATTTAGTGTAAAGAATACCGAAATGAATTTTATTTTTTTAGAAATTTGTACTCTCGATATATCATATACAAAACTAATCTTGCGAGTACGAAACATTAAAAAACAGTTTCATAGATTTAATAAAAACTCGTTATATACAATATACGCCAAATCTTGAACAAAGCGGAGAAACCGCTCAATTCGAATACGTAAAATGTCTAAATCTTCAAACACTTTTGTGAAGAATCTTTCAAACAATTTAGAAGCCTTAACTCGACATTGGTAAGCGGGTAACAGGCAGTGGGTGATGAATTTAATGATCGGGCCGGGACGCGCAGAATCTGCTGTTTCATCCCTGAATCCCACTAATATTATAAAGGCGAGGGTGTGTGTGATTGTTACTTCTTCACGTTCAAACGGCTGGACAGATCTGGATGAAATTTAGCACAGATATAGATAATGGTCAGCAATAGCACATAGGATGCTTTTTAACCCGGGAATATGTTCCCTAGGGATAATTTTCGATATTCACGCGGGCGAAGATGCTACCAGAAGCCAGTAAAAAAATAAAAACACATCGTTTAAATAAAACTGAAAGTAAATGTAATAAAAGTATATGCCTCAAGCGCAGACAGTCACGTCTTTACCCTGCCTTTGAGTTCTGTTCTGATATCTCTGAAGTTCACTAATTGGATCGCTCAGGGTCGGGCCGCAAGAACCTACCAAGTTCGTGTAAAATCTGAAATTTCGAAACTTTCGGAAGGTTGTCTTTCAGTATTTCACATGTAGTTTACTACTAACTTTGGGTTGATATTGATATATTGGTAGTTCCAACTAAATAAGCTTTCTTGTAGTTTTTTGAGAAAAGGCTAAAGCCTCGACAGTCTATCTTAAAGTTTCGTAACACAAAAACCCATATCACGCAATACAACACCTAGGATCGATAGACGCGGATACGAGTTAACTTTGAAGAGATAGAGCACGACTCTTCCGGTTTTGTTAGCACTTACACTTTTTTTACAAAGCACTTAGGTTTCTTCCTGGGAGCGTTAATAGCTAACATATATATTTCAGAGAAAAAGATCGACATTAATTAGCTTTATCAGACGTTTGGCAACGTGTTTCTAAACATACGTGTTCGATTTACGAGTAAATTTATCACCGGCATCGAGCGAACAGCAGTGAGGAAACCCGCTCGCTTCTTGATAAATACGAACGCGTGGAATGGCATCAAAACTGCTATAATGTAGAAAGAACACACATCTGCAGTCTCACGATACGTAGATTCGTAAATTCACGGTCGATCCTAAACTTTGTAGCAACATAATTTCGCCTAGAATTATGATAAAAACAAACCAATACATAATAGTAAATTCTTTTATTTTTCAAATAACTCAGTGTTTGTGATAATAATATATTTTGATGATGGGGAAATGTGTTGGAAAATCCAAAAAAAATATGTAAACACGTCATAAAGCTTGGTTATTTGTGTGGTAGTATTTTTCATAAAATATATTATTGATGGTAGTAGTAAGAATTTATTGTGAATGGGAACCGAAACGTGCTTTGCGTAATAGTAAGTGCTCGTTCATACTGAGGTCCGTTTTACATGTCTGCTTTATGGTAGGTATAAGTTTTTATTCGGCACTAACGTATGTAGTTGTATGAGCGAGTTCAGACATACAACAGTGTATTAAGGTTCCCCTAGTCGACGGCGCGAACTATTTTGTGCGCGAGGTTAAAGTGCATGCTATCCCATCCGACAACACGTGCGAAATATATAGATGCTGTGATGAGCAATATGAAGCTAGTTAGCGTACGAATTAGCATTTTTGCAAATTTGTATCGAAATGGATGATGATTTAGGACGAAAACGAGCGAGCGAAATTTTATAAGCTGACCTTTGGGAGTCTAGATATCATGAAAAAACGACTAAATATATATTTTCAAAATAAAATTATTTGCATTGTTGAATTACTTACGGTGGCTGTTTTGCTATTTTCCTTCTTCTTATGGTATTTATTTCCAACCAAAGATGCGTTAAAGTTAGTGTTGAAATATGGAACTTTCGACGCTCATAACTTTCAATTTTGTTTTTTTACTTTTTTGTTTCCATACAGTTACAGATAATTATGAGACAAATTGAAATCGTCTTTTATTTTGAACGTACATCGTCAAACAGTGGAGTAATCGCCAGACTACGTTTGTATGGAAGAATGATCGACTAGTGTAACCTTAAAATACTGATCCGTATTTTTTGAAAGTTGGTGGTACAGTGACTAAACGAGGTGTGAACATTAGCCCCAATAGCGACGGATCCGTTAAAATGGTACTGTAAATGCGGTGTGAACATCACCTCCAATAGCGACAGATCCGTTAAAAACGATCCTGGAAATACGGATGTTCTGTGTAAGCGGCCCCTAAGTCGTATTTGTTGTTCCTTTGATTTATTTTTTAAATAATCTGGGATTAATTGAATTCTGTCGTTTGGTTAGTTTAAAATATGCTTGCGTTGTGCTTGTGTTGAATTTCAGCCGGCAATCTAGAGAACACCTTGTACGACCTATATTACACAACAGTCCATTTTCGTCGTCGGCGTAGTTAACGTTTCATAGCGCTTTCCATTTCCTGCTGTATCGAATACTGGCGGCGAAAGAACCAACCTTACTGGGCGGAATAATAAAATAAATTTTAACAGTATTGATAAAATGAACGGGTTCTCAATTCGGCCGTCTTTTTAGTGGTCCTTGCCAAAATTGGCTAAAGTGAGCACTTATGTAATAACATAAGTGCTCACTTTAGCCAGTTTTAAATAATAATAATTTTTAATAATAAATTGATAAATTTGGTATCTCTCAGTTCATTGTCGATTTTCTTAGAAAATTTTAGTCAGGTAGAGTGAATACCTAAATTAAATTCGGAAGACCGAAGTGAGTACAGTGACCTATTAATAAAGGAAGTTATATCAGGGGTTATCAATTAGAAGGACTACTTAAAAGACTGAATCAAAAAGAAAAAAAAAGCTTTCAAAAATTACATAAATGAACGCCGCGTCGAAAAAAAAAACGGTTGTGAAGAAAATACACTAAGACGTTCTTAACATGAAAAGAAACCTCCACAGATATATTTGTTTTACATTTGCTACAAGACTGCAATAACGACTATTTTATTTTCTGGGAACGGGTAACAAATCATTTTATAATAGTTCCTGACTACCTTCATGTTTAAAATTATATTTAGTTTACATTACAAGTCTTTTTATTTACGAGCTGATGGTGCATGCATATTTATTTATGTATGTGTGTACACACAAAATACTTTACAGAGAAAAAAAACATATTGAAGAGCACAAAGGTACTGCTTATTTCATTAGAAATTTCTGCCAGCAGACCTGCGACAGGAAAGTTGGATGATAAACGAAGACACAGTGTGTAGAAAGAATAAGGAAATTTCAAATGGACAAAAATAACTTAATTAATCATATAAATTACACATATACCTTAACTTAATAAATATAGAAAATAAAAATACATACATATACATAATATATATATATATATAATATATCTATAAAAGCGAAAGGTGACTGACTGAATCACTGACTGACTGATCAATCAACGCACAGCCAAAACTGCAACGCCTAGAAGCATGAAATTTGGCAGAAAGGTTCCTCAAGTGACGTAAGTGTGCACTACGAAAGGATTTTCGGAAATTCCACCCCTAAGGGGGTGAAAATTGGGTTGAAATTTGTATGAAAAATCTAATTCCGTCAGCCCAAATTCTTGAAACTTAGCACAAATAGTATTCTATATATATTTCTTGGGTCAATAAACTTGAATCTTGCCACAAATACTAACCTAAATGATAATAAATGTTGCTATTATATTTTTTTTAAACTACCCCTAAAAGACGATTTCGGGGATGTTATTTTTTTTAAAGAATCTTAAAGAATCTTATATCTTGGGTAAATAAACTTGAAACTTGACATAAACACCAATCTAAATAAACAATAAAGGCTTTCATTGTTAGTTTTTCGAAACTACCCCCAAAAGATGATTTAGGGAGGTATTACAGTGTATTTGAAAAATCTTATTTCTTGGCTTAATACATTTGAAAGTTGACATAAATACCATCCTAAGTAAACAATAAAGATTGTCGATATTAGTTTTTCAAAACTCCCCCAAATGATGATTTAGGGGGTGTTGAAGTTTGTATGGAAGAATCTGATTTCTTGAGTCAATAAACATGAAACTTGAGATAAATACCAACCTAAATAAACAATAAAGGTTTTCATTATTAGTTTTTCGAACCTACCCTTAAAATACAATTTCGGGGTGGTAAAGATTTTTGATTACTTTTACTGCACATAGCTTCTTTTTATGATGTAGGGGAGCACTTAGGGGAGGGATATTTAGAAATCAACTTTTTAAGGGGTTAAACCTATTTAAACCATTTATTTGTATATGAAACTTATTTCTAGGGTTAATACATTTAAACGTTGACATAAATACCATCCTAAGAAAACAATAAAGGTTGTCGTTATTAGTTTTACGAAACTCCCCCAAATGATGATTTAGGGGGTGTTGAAGTTTGTATGGAAAAATTTGATTTCTTGAGTCAATAAACATGAAACTTGACATAAATACCAACCTAAATAAACAATAAAGGTTTTCATTATTGGTTTTTCGAACCTACCCTTAAAATACAATTTCGGGGTGGTAAAGATTTTTGATTACTTTTACTGCACATAGCTTCTTTTTATGATGTAGGGGAGCACTTAGGGAGGGATTTTTAGAAATCAACTTTTTAAGGGGAAAAATCTTATTTCTTTGGCAAAATAATAAAGGTTGGCATTATTTGTTTTTCGGAATTACCCCCAGAAGATGATTTAGGGGTGCCAAAGTTTTTTTGAAGAATCAAATGGCACTAAGACGGGGACCTCTACATCGATATTTGGAAATAACGAACTGGACCGTTTGTCTCAGGTAAACATAGTTCTGAGTGACGTTTTAGTGTCGCGTAATTTAGGCTGTATTAGATTTTTGTGTTGTATCGTGTAATTTACGCAGCATTGGTTTTCATACTACATTAATTTTTGGTCCACTCGAAATTATGCGTCTCATAAAACCCGACCAGTCTTCTGCTCCATATAGTATATAATAGTCGATTACCCGGATCATGAGACTTGAACATAACCGCTGAAATGAGAGTGTGCTAAGGTGGGCGGTACACATCTGCGTACCCCTTTAGTCCTCACTGGCGTGATGTTATGTTATGAAATGGTACAAACAATAAACAGACATGCAATTGCAGCAATCCTGAGAGATTTGCCGTCATTTATTGAAGAGTTCTGTTGCATATCTCCAAAGGTCTTCATCAGATCATCACCAAATTAAAATGGAAACAATTTGGAAATATACTTTTTCAGATAAAAAAAAGAATTTTCAAAATCGGTTCTCAATTGACGGAGAAAACGGTGCAAATAAACAAATAAAAATTACAAACAAACTCGAACATAGAACCACCTCTTTTTTGGAAATTCGGTTAAAATGAAGAAGTTTTATAAAAACTTTCATCCCCTATTTCTACCCCTTAGGGGATGGATTTCCAAAAATCCCTTCTTGGTGCAAATTTACGTACGTCATTTAAAAAAACCTTTGTCCAAAATTTAATTATTCTAGACCGAGAGATTTAATTTCCTCAATATTTTCTCAATAGATGGCGTTGTACATTTTAACCTCATTTCTGAATCGCGCGCACCCGATTTAGTTAGGCTAAGCGATGTGTTTGATTCAAGTGTAGTTTGCTCTTGACACCTGTGTAATTGCTCTCTGTGAGTTTCGTTTTCGTTGTCGATTAATTGGTTTGATTGGTTTCTTTGTTTGTTTGTTGTTTGAGATATATTGTTGGTACAGTCAATTTGACTAAAAATATGTTGTTAAATGTTTTATTATTATTGGATTTGTCTGATTCGAGTTATAAAAAATTCGATAAAAGTAGTTGACTGACGTCTGACTGACTGATTGACGTCTTAGTCTTATTAAACATCTCCGTTGAATTCCGTTGTAGTTCATAAAAACAAACAATATCTTCTTAATTAAACTGTTAATAATACACCAAGGTTTTCTTTGTAATATGTATTTAAAGTACACCTAGGAAGAGAAAGAAGTTTTTTTGTTTGTTTGGATAAACCTTATTGATTATTTTATACGCGTATACCGTTGATTCCAAATGATCTCTGCCTTTTGAATTTAACGCCTTCAGTTTCCTCTCAAAGTTTGCTTTGCCATGACAGTAAATAAGTCACAAGGCCAAACTCTAAAACTTGCGGGCATCGACTTGCGGCAGGACTGTTTTTTACATGGGCAGTTTTACGTAGCGTGTTCTCGTGTGAGCTCACCTCGCGGTCTGGTTTAGCTCCATCCACAAAAATGGTTAAGAATGTTGTTTATAAAGAAATATTGTCATAAACACCTTTCGTTGCATCTTTAGCAACAAACGTAGTTCGATCAGTCAGTTAGTTTGTTTCTTCTTTTATATATATACCTATAATCTTAATTGATCGTACCCACGCGGACGAAGTCGCTGGCAAAAGCTAGTAATATATAAAATTACAAGATGGTGGAGAGGTAATGTTCTTTGACTTGTTTTTTGAATAGAGATACATTTTGGGAGTCACGGATTTTAGGTGGAAGTGAGTTCCACAATCGTACTGCATGAACAGAGAAGGAGTGGGAATAGAAATGGGTTTTATGGGACGGGAAATTGAGATGTAATTAAAGACGGGATCTGCACAGAGCATCAGCAGGGCGAGTAAAAGAAAAACGATCGCAAAGGTAGCCAGGGTATGCAGGGTTAAACAGGATGTTGAATAGGAGACATAATATTCGAGTGTTCCTGCGAAGACGGATAGGGAGCCACTTGAGATCCTTGCGGAACTGAGAGACATGATCGTATTTCTTCAGACCAAACACAAAACGAATGCACAGTTTTGCGTAATCTATGATCGGCTGAATTAAAGTTTGAGCTAAATAAATTTTAGTTTTGAAGGGTATGAAACTTTGAAGAGTTTTTAAAGATTGAAAAGAAAAATGCACCTTACGACCATTGAGATAACATGTACTAGAGAAGCTATCCTAAGTAAAGGACATGCTCCATTTTGACAAGAGTTTAAACTAAACTTCGTTGCAGCGCTGAAACAATAATTAGCCGTCTACCAAAACAGTATAAACACGCAGCGCTAGAGCGCTTATAAGGTATAGTTTTCTCGCGATCAAAAAGACGGAAGCGCCGTGATTTTCATGGCGCTTACGCGTTTCGTTCAACATTCTGCAACAACTTGTCACTCATATAGACTAAACTGCTGACTGACTACAGAAGCGGTACCTACATAGCTTTATACCTAATAAGCTTCATTAGAATCTAAACATCTTTACAAAAAAAATATTAGTTGAAATACCCTTAGTAAACAAATAATTAATTTAATATTATATTTATGTACTTATTTTTTGGTACATTCCCACAGCACTATTCCCAAATCACTGCAACTCCTGAAAGCCAGAATCAATAGTGGTGACCACCAGAAAAGCACCGAGGCAATGAAGCTCGACGAAGTCCCGGAGAATGAATTTAACTGTCTTGGATCCCGCAACGAAATTAATCAGAAAAGAATAGGGGAGGAGTAGGATTAAAAATTAAAATTTCCAGTTCCCTCCTTATCAAGTAGGAGACAGAACAAACAAGGCCAATAGGCACAAAGAGTCATTTACAACTGGGATAAGCCCAGATGCCTGGCACCACGGATAAAAATTAGCATTAATATTAATGGGTCCTAACATTGTGAGGTGTTACTCGTATATTTGATTCCAATAATAAATAGGTATGGCAAAAACGCTTGAACGCACGGAAATTTGTTCTAGTTACCACAAGATCCGTATAGCAAACATCTTCTGATGCAGCCTGAACATTATTCAACATAGTATTGCGTTCATTCTGCCAAAGAATACATTCCCATAAAATATGATGTGCAGATTGTACATATTCGCAGTCAGATGTAGAATACTGACATAAAGGCGAGGCAACGAGCTCGAAGGAAAATAATTTACTTTTAAAGTTACCATGCCCTGTGAGAAATTGGGCAACACAGTGATCCACCTCCAGCCACGTCCTGGCCAGTCGCACGTGAACAGATGGAAAGAATTGGTGGAGGTGTCGGCCCTTGATGGAATTATCCCACCTACATTGCCATTCGGATAAAAGTTCCTCCCAGACGTCAATATGTGGTTCAAATAATCTAGAGATTTTCTCACGGTCACTCCGCGTCCATGGTTTCTCGTGCTGAATAGTACATTGCAGCACATCGTTCAAGCAAGTACCGGTAATGTCTCAGTACTAATCGTCCTGTTTGTTTTGCATAAGAATATCAAAGCTAAACGCTGACTTTGAAGTAATTTACGTCGTCCCATTATTTAGGTACTAGCTGTCCCCCGTGACTTCGCTCCCATCAACTGGATACCTACATACCCTACCCTACCCTAGACACCTAAACACCTATCATAACTACCAATTTGTTAAACTATTTATTTGAATAACCACAGTCAGTTTTTTTCTGAATATACTTAAGATTGTTATTTTCCGCTATAAAAACCAAAGTCAGCTAATTCTACCTACACTTGTTACACAAATTGTCACATCTTTTTTTTAGTCTATATGAGAAATGAGGCAACATGGCGTCCACCAAATATTTCAATTTAAAAATGATTTTCTAGTTACTCATTGACGAAAAGTTATTCCTTTGCATTTAGCCGTATTAGTTGAATTATAAGTGCAATATCTTAAAACATACGACAGCATATTTAATGCGTTTGAACGTTTTTTCGTTTAAAAACAAACAATGAGATAGGCTCTCAACATCTAGCAAGCAACTGAGTGAAGTGCGGCCGGCCGACCCCACATGAACTGAACACAGCAATGATGTGTGGTGACTTCTCTAGTGCGTAGTACATTATTACCTCAATGCTTACGACTAACTTCATTTACTTGCGCTCGCCAAGAAAGGTTGCTGTCAAATAAGACACCGAGATTCTTAGCCGTTACAATGTAAGCAATTGTCGAGCCGTTAAGGGACAATGGCGTCAAAGCAGAAATGTCAAGTGCAGCGCGATAACATCTACTACCTATAATCATGGCCTGGGACTTGGAAGGGTTAATCTGTAAAACATAAGACTTAGCCCATTCACTAATTCTCTCCAGAGGCCTTAGTGCGAGTTTTTACTCACGCTCACTCGTGATACGTAAACATCATTTTGTATTGAAACTGGATAAGCGCCGTCTGGTGACAGTAAGGAGAAACCACTTTTTTTGTATACATTTTGACATAAGAGATCGTTTACTTACCACGAGTGAGCGTGAGTAAAAACTCGCACTAAGGCCTCAGGTCACGATTCATGTCACTGATCGCTACGTCTACGTCCGCAAGCAAGAAATGTCGATAGAGCTGCAAATCGTCTGCGTAAATATGGAAGTTGGAAGTGATAACCTTGGTAACAGTGTTTATGAAGATAGAGAAAAGAAGAGGAGAGAGAACGCCACCCTGAGGTACACCAGCAGTGAGATCACACCAATCAGAGAATATCTCATCAAGGCGAACACACTGAGAGCGACCCCGAATATATGAGTCAAACCAGGCTAATGCATAGGACGAGAAGTTAATAGATTGTAGGACCCCAAGTAGAATATCAAAATCCACCGAGTTGAATGCACAACTGAAGTCAAGTAGGACTAACACGGTTAGAGACTTATTGTCCATAGCCCAACGGATGTCGTCAGTGACCTTCAGAAGTGCAGTCACAGTACTGTGACCTCTAAGGAAGCCTGATTGGAAAGGATAGATAAGATCATGAGACGAAAGGTATCAAAAAATTTGACCATGAACGATGTGCTCGAGAACTTTAGATAGGAATGGTAGTATGGAAATGGGTCTGAAATGAGATGGAGAAGAAGAAGAATTGGTTATTTTGGGAAGTGGTATTATGTGTGCCTGTTTCCAGGCTGAAGAAAATATGCCAGAGAATAAAGAATAATTGACAATATGAGTGAGAATAGGCAGGAGTTGTGGGAGAATAGGTATTATCATTCTCGAACACAGTCCATCATGATCAACAGCAGAAGAGGAAATAGCAAAAAGAGATTTTTTGACATCGTCATCAGACACAGAATTTAAATTGAATGGTGGGCAAATCGGCAACGGCAATTCAGAGAGTTCAGTCAAAGTGGATGTCTTCACACTAGGATCCAGCGAGACAGGTGGTAGCGAAAAGTGCCTATTAAGAGCCGACAAGTCGACATCTTTACAGGCACTAGTGGGAGCTATGCCGATACCGACAGACTTGAGAAATCTCTAGACGTCAGAGGACTTGCAATCGACTAGAGATTTGTGGAAATAGCGTCTCTTAGCATCTCGACACAAACGATTGCAGTGATTATGTAGCTTTTTGAAACCAGCAAGATTCTGATCCGTTGGTCTATGCCTGTACCTGCCCTTTGCCTTATCCTTACAATCAATAGCGTCTTTAATTTGAGGAGTCATCCACGGAGCAGGATCATGCTTAATTTTAATTCGTCGACGCGGTGCGTGCTTGTCATAAAGGCTCAACAATTTGACACTGAAATAATTTACTTTTTCATCGACATATGCGCTCTCAAAGACGGGGGACCAGTCGATATCATCGGCATCACGCCTCAACGCCATCAGATCTATTCCATTGTAATTGTGCAAATAACAGAGACGAGGTTTGCGTTTAGGAGGCCGGATACGATAAGAGAGATAGATGAGGTCATGGTAAGAGAAGGTTGCAGAGAGCTGCCCGAACTCAGCAACATTGTGAGGGGATGAAACAACCATTAGGTCTAGAAGAGAGGGCGTACTGTTTGGAAAGTTATGGGTCGCAGAAAGAGGTAGAATTTCCATATTAAAAGAAGATAAGAGTGAACGAAGTTTTAATAAGCGAGAATCATTTTTAATGAGACATGTATTAAAGTCACCCATTAAAATAACATGCTCATACGATGGGCAAAAATGATTAAGTGACGATTCTAAAGAGTCTAAATAGTTGATATGAAGATTAGGGGAGTAAAATACCGCAAGCAATATCTTAGCATAATTTAAAGTGATTTCTAGGAACAGGAATTCAGCCGACCCAGAGTATTGAGATGGAGACGCACTCACAATTTTGTGCGGTATATCAGCACGTATGTAAATCGCTACACCACCACCACCCTTGCCAATCCTAACTAGAACAAAGCCAGGAAGTGCATAGTGCGTAGAAAGGAGAGAAGGCTATACAAAAGATTCAGATATGAGGAGTGCATCAAGATGAGCACTGCTAAAGGATGCCAGAAGATCGGAATAGTGGCCAGGAACACTTTGAGCATTTATATGGGCTACATGCAAATTGTTGAGATAATTAGAAAAAAGAGTGGAGATGTTGTCATGCAAGGTATGAAGCGGAGACTCACCTCCCGCACTAACAAAACTACAAGTCGAAGAATCACAAGTGAAAATAACTGTCATTTAAGTCGATAGAATCAGGATCACACATAGATAAATACATATATATATATAAATAAGAAGAAAATTATTATTTTATACAAAACTAAACAAAATAAAACTAAACTTATAGGCTGGTTAATTTTAAAACTACCACCCTATCTCACTGGTGAGTTGGATTATATTGTCCAAGACATCCAAAAAATAAAAAAAACTTGTAATAAAACATAAATACTTAAAACAGCGTAAAACGAAACACATTTATTAGTTATGAAAACTGACAGGACAATACAAAACGATTGAACGTCAAGGCTGCTGTCAAATGTCAAATTGACATTGACAGTTCAGTCTAGTTGGATGGATCTTGGATGATTTGTCGTAAACTAAATTTACCATTAAAAATAAGATACCGACATCTTATTACATAAAATACAGTGATAGAATGAAGGTGTTATGCGGAAAGCAACAAATATCAAAGTACCGGCACAAAAACAACTAGTTATCGTACACAACGGCACAGTTAAAAAGTAGATTAACGAACGGACAAAACAACAACGTCAACATTAATAACGCCGGCGCGCCCTCCTTTGATCTCTTGAGAGTAGTACACCCCTTGGTATACCCAGTAGGGTGTAGCAGCAGTCTTAGTCGCACCCACATTCCTTGAAGAAGAAGAATGTTCCACAGACTTCGCAGCGTCAGTAGATCCGGTAGAAGCCTTGGGGAACCGCGACACCAAAGCTTGAAGTTCCCCCGGAGTTTCAATCTTGTGGCGCTTGATATCGGGTGTGATGATCACTATTCTGCCCTCCACCGACCAGCAGCTCTGCACCCAAAAATGCTTGCGCGCGTCCTTAAAAGTGCGGTGTCTGGTGTGTGTCAGGAATTCTGAGATGGTGATAATACCGGTGCCTTTTAGGGACTTTTTATTCTCCCAGATCAGATGACGGTGCTCAGCGGTGTACAGTCTGACTAATATAGGCCGAGCTTTGGCCCGTGAAGAACCCAAACTATGGCAGACATGGAAGTTGTCCTTCCCAATTTCAGGCAATTTCATTTGGTCGGATAGCACTTTCTGAACTACTTCAGGCAACTTTTCCCCGGGATGCTCGGTGACACCATGGACCAGGAGTACCTTCCTCCGCATCAAGGTCTCATGTCTGTCCAATCCTTGAGACATCATATCTATTTGATTTTTAAATTAGGAGAGTGCCGCCATACAAATAACTTAAAATCTGCAAACTCACTTGCTAATGCTGTTATCTCCACTGTAGGCCGAGAATCAGATGACGCATTCTTTAGCTTTTTCTCATAGTCTGCTATTCGGGAATTGAACTGCACCTCCAGATCTTCCAAACTTGTTGCCAACTTTGAGTCCATGGTTCGGTTGAAGAAAAAGTAAAGTAGATAGAAGTAAGTATAAGATTCAGAAAAACTTATATATATAGATATATTAGTAAATAGTGAGCGTAGGGTGGTAAATAAGAATAAAATACAATTAAAACATTAAAAATTCAATTAATAATTAATTAAAATAATTTAAAACTTGGAGTTGTCCGAAAAGGTGTGTTTACCCTGCGTCTACTCAAAAAGGAAAAAAAAAAAAAAAAAAATTTGGACCAATACGCGGCAATCTCACGTCTCAACTCCATTTGCGGCTTCAGTAGTGTTTCTGAGATCCTAGGATGCGCACACTTAACGAAGTGTACATTTTGTAAAAAAATAGCCAAGGTCGTAATAACCAATGATCGTACAAAGTTACAAACATACTCACTCATATTACATCATTCAGGGAAGAATTCCTCTGAATAAAATACACCCATAATATGTTACGCAACAATATGCGTTCGAAATGAATGCGATCTATTTCGAGAGTAATCTCTTTGATTTATAGTTTATCATACGCAACGTTCATTCAGGCCGAGGGAAAAGTCCCTAATCTGAACGTTAGATAACAATAAAGTAGGTAATCATAATCAGGCGGTTCAACCGCAGATAGGGTTCAATATAAATACTCTAATACTTCTCTCATAAACCCCAGTTAGTGAAGGATTTTCTCGTAGGACTTTTTGTAATATATTGGGCTGGTTAGTACTTACATAATATCTAGTATATCGGCTTTTCGCAAATACGACCAGCAACTAACAAAAACATTATCTGACTTTGTAAAGCTCTTTGGTAAATCTGATATTCTTGTTACCTACAAAATGTAAATTAATGTTTTTACCTATGTATGTCCCTGTACATATTGCCAAAGACAATACATTTTTTTATCGTATCAGGTACTTTAGAGATTACAGTCATTAACATGATGTCTTTTTTAAATAGTTGACGTAGAGACGGTAATTTCCACGTTACTGTGAGTTCCATTGTGAACTCGTACGTCATAATTTGCTGACGTACAATGCTCAACATTAACTAGGTGACAACAAAAATTGGCAGAAACTTTCCACGGTTTTAAGAAGTTTGAACTTACATAATACTTGGTATGTTTTTGAATCAAAGAGATTACCTGTTATAAAATAAGACATTTTCAGCGTCATATAAATTTATGTACGTAAAATGGAATCATGGATATTATGATTCTATTTATTTGCGGAGATCTGAACGATAAAGTCTATATGTGTAATCTACAATTTAAGAAGCTCTACAAATTGCTAAATACTGGTTGGAATATTTTTTTACTAATTTGAGTCAATCGGCACGGAGAGAGAAAATAAAAGGAATTTATTTTTAGTCTCTCAGAACATTTGTTCTGCAAGACTTAAGGGATAAAAGGGTCAGGGCACTCGAAATACAAGAAATTTCGTCCCCTACTTCTTCGAACACCCAGAACAATATACTACTTTCTTCTGTTTTAAGAAAAAAGTGGATTTTTAAAACGGTTATTGTAACGTTATGTTAGATCAAAGAGCTAAACTTTAGCTACGTTAATAAAAAAATAAGATAAAATAAGGGTTATTAAAATTAAAGCTACGAAAAAGGATAGAGGGTATAAAACTAAGGGCTGGCTTCGCACGACGTGGGTTGCTTGAGTTAGGCAGCTAACCAGGCAGCAGGACGGGCAGGAAGACGTGGTATGCCCGAGGTAGGCAAGTGAGTAGTCACCACGACGGATAGACGGACAATCGGGACAATAGACGGCAATCGGGCAGGTAGGTAGTAGAGTAGGCAGCAGGTCGGTTACCGAGTAGACTAAAAGATGTGGAATGAATACCAAATTTCCCCGATGACCCCAGAAAATTTTTGAACTAGATGAAAATTTTGAAGGTTTGAATTATATTTCCTTGATCTACACACGGTATTTTTCATGTTTTCGTCAAACACTTTCATTCAATCACACGAAGGGGATATGGTTCACATTCTATGACGCCTATAGGGCTCCACCGACTTTATTCTTATTATTTATTGTACACAAAAACATAAATACATAGGTACAATAGGACAGCTTATGTACAAAGGCGAGCTTAATCCATAATTGGGTTATCTTACAGCAAACCTAAGTTGCATTAAGAAAATGCATATGAGGACAGTACATCCAAGAGCACAACAAATTCTCTAAAAACACTCAATGTTTAAAATTCTTACATACTAAATAAACTTAAACAAATACGTGTACAACACACAATGTATAAACGTAATACATACGAGTATATACTATATAATACAACCAAAATCTTACATTCATAGATACATGTTGACAGGAAATGATACCTTATTCTTTTCTAGATAACCTCTAACGAACGGCTATCCCGTATAGAGTGAGGAAGAGTATTCCAAAGGCGGACAGCACGTATAGTAAATGATCCACCATAACGACTTGATGAATGGGGAGGAAAACGAAGGAGGAGAGATGATGAGGAAATTGTAATCTTACCTATACTGATTATATATTAAAATCAATATCAACATTAACATTTTTTTTATTACCCTGCCCAATAAGTGAGGGGAATTATTCAGAAATCCCGGTCAATTTAATTATTGCCTACTCATATTGGGCATTTTTCAAATTGGGTGGGCATTATGAATAATTCCGTATTAATCAGTTGGTCCATAACATATATATCCTATGACGCTCAGCCATTATATTGCTTTCAATCATTAAATGAAAAATAAATTGTAATTGGACCATTAGGTACTTTCAGAGAGTGCCTTTTATTACAATCGTATAAACAAACAATTTGACCAGTTTAATATTAGTTCAGATTGTTTAGTGGCTACTTCATGGTAGCGGTTAATTAAATCTATTTCTCACGATCTTTGAAGTTTTGTTTCTTTGAAAACTATTTCAAGAGCACGAAGAAAACAATTTATCTATTATTTCACTCGTTTCCTCTAGTAAACTTGATCACACAAACAAGTACAGACATTATTTCATAAATGTTTGTCTTTCTCAGTATTTTTCCTGAAATTTGGTTGTTTTGTACTCGTTACTTCGTATTCTTTACCCGTATCGAATTATAGATAATGTGTAATGTTATTGTCATGTTCTGGTTTTACATATCATGCGCAGATATAGGTAATTTATATTCGAATACGGATATTACATGGAAAAAAAAAATACTCAATACACCAAGAAAACCATTCAGTGTCAGTCACATTAATACGGCAGCTAAATGATAAGGGTCGGACTCGATCTCCGCTATTCATGTTTGTTTGCCTTACACACACTTGTTCCGATTCTTGACTTTTACGTTCGTGATCTCCGTCGATAAACATCTTCCGTAGACAATCTAGTGACAATGTGTCATATTTCCTTTTGTTCCTCAGGAGGTTCAATGGCATGTTAGCGTAGCAGCGTAGCTTCTTAGTCGCATAGCATATATCTACGAAAACAACATAAAAGACAATTTTGGACAGTGTCGTAACGGTAATCTAATGAGATGATGACATGACGTCGTGCGTTAAATTCCTTTTCTAATATCTCTTCGTAGAAACCAGAACATAAAACTAAGTTGGTATCGTTTTTCATAAGTCTATATCTACACTAATATTATAAAGAGGAAAGATTTGTATTTTTGTATGTAACGAATAAACTTAAAAACTACTGGACCGATTTCAAAAATTATTTCACCGTTGGGAAGCTACAATATCCCCGGGTGACATAGGCTACTTTTTATCCCATAACTACGTGGGTGAAACCGGGAGGCGTCTACTAGTAATAAATGTTTAGGATCACGACATATTTCGATTCAGAACGGTAATGAGATTTTTTTTCAGTTTTAAAATTAAAACGTTAATAGTTGGCGGTGTATCAATGATACCCGTAACTGCTAATCTAGGATGATGAATCGTCAATTTTCCCTTCCCTCAAGAGGGTTTCTGGTATATATCGGCGTAACAGCGTAGCCGCGTAGCATGCAGCTACGAAAAATAATTTATTATTAGAGAATATTGCTACAATTTGCATACATTGTCGTTTTTAATTTCGTAAACTAAACTGACAGCTGCCAATGACCTTATTTTTTTAAATGTTGCAAGTGCGGTGAATAGTGTTATAGGTAAGGCTCAATCATAAGTGATTCATCGAATCGATTTGATATGACTCCTCAATTAAATTGTACTAATTGGTGTAAATAAATGTTTTATGAATATAAACGTAATATATTTAAATATGATAGTATTCATACGCATAATACATAAAATTTTATTGTGTTAAATATGAAGTCAACAATAAAATAAATGCGATCGATAAAATTATGTCTGACATAAATGTGTAGAAACTGGGCCGCTAGTTTCTTATTTGCCGTGAAATAGTTCAATTTTCGATCTACTTCGATTTTCGATCAACTTTCGATCACACGGGATAGTCAGGATGCGACACTATTTTTGTGTAACGTTACTTGGCTATCTGAGCAGCGCCTCGACAGTTCAACTTTTTCCGCAGCAACTCAAACAAAATTTATGACCAAGGCTAAGAAGAGAAATAAGGTTAAACAACGGCTGCACTTCCTCCCACTTAAAGTGCACCTCATTAACATCAGGGGGTTGCACTCCAACCTTGATCCGGTCCACCACCACCTTGAGACCGAGAAGCCGCACCTGTTTTTCCTAACGGAGACGCAGATAACAACCCCGTCGGACGTGGCGTACCTCAACTACCCGGGTAGTCTCTTGAGCACAAGTTCAAGAAGCAAGCTGGGGTCTGTGTGTACGTCCGCGATGACATTTGTTGTCGTCGTCTCCGTTGCTTTGAGAAATCGGGTTTTTCTGCCATATGGCTACTTGTGGACACAGGCATGGAAAAATCTATCTGCATCGTATACCGATCTCATAGCGGTGACCAGGAGTCAACGAGTCAACAGCACTCTTTAATAGCCTTGTAGAGTCGAATGATGTAGGCCAGCAACGATACCCAACAGCGAAGCTTGTTTTTCTGGGGGACTTCAACGCCCATCATAAGGAGTGGCTGTTCCCGTACCAGAAAACCGACCATGCTGGGTTGGAGGCGCGCAAGTTTGCTTTAACGCTAGATCTTACCCAGCTGGTGAATGTGGCAACGCGGGTACTGGATGTAGACGGCCATACACCCAATTGCTTGGACCTCCTGCTGACAACTGATCCGGACAGTCATTCAGTATCGGTCTCAGCCCCGCTGGGAACGCCTGACCTTTGACTGACCCCTGACTGTCTGGTGAAATCCGTTTCGACCTGCTCTCCTCCAGATGAGAGTCCTAGAGGCACGAGGCGAGTATGGCGATACGAGTCAGCAGATTGGGATGAGATGCGACACTTTTTTGCGTCCTATCCTTGACGGCATGTGTGCTTCTCCTCGGGTGACCCCTCGTGCTGTGCTGACGTGGTTGCGGACGTGATTCGGCAGAGAATGGAGTTTTTTATTCCATTCTCCGCTCGGTCACAAATCTCGGCCTTGGTATAATGCAGAATGCGCCCACGCTGAGGTCCAAAAAGAATCTGCCTACCAAGCCATTTTTTTATTTTTTTGGGTGGGAATTTATCAAATGACTTCTCCCGCTCTGGGTGAAGCGGAAGGGCTTGTCAGACTTTAACTGACTAAAACCCACCCGTGTTCCTTCAGTTGCTTGTGCCAGGGCCGCGGTAACTCTCTTTCAAATTTATCCGCGACCCAGACAGGCATCGGCCCTAGCGGGCCCCGTCAGTTTTTGCTGACATCTCTTTGAGGCGCGCGTGGAACACGCGCGAATTAAGTAAACGACAATCGGAGAGTCTATAAAATAACTTTATTTAACTGACAAAGTGACAGTAAAGATAATAACGTCTTAATCCTAAAGATACAAGGTTCTTATAGCTAAATTATGCTAAGATGGCAATTGTAGCGTGACGACAATGTCCTACATTATAATTACTTACTCACTAGATTTGGATGAAACTGTACTGCTGACAAAGCTAATTGTAGTAGGGCTACCACACTTAACTCCTCCCTCCATAAGAGAGAAATTATCTAAGGGCAACTGTGTAGTCCTTAGAGAATTTATTTTACAAATTTTATATAAGTTCCAACTATATATTATAAGACCTACAGCAGACACTATGATTATGACATAAGTACTTAGGGTCCATACACTGATATTGTCAGTTGTTACACGTATATATGACTCGAAATCACTGACACTTTCACTGTATTTTGCACGGTTCACTAAGTCCTTGATGTCACCTTAGTCCACCCCTCGAAGATCCATCTGCTTAGCTGCCAGCGGCCAGCCAGCTGTTGGTAATCCGTGAAATTATGTTTAAGTAACATAAGTTGCTCGACGCATGTTTCCTCTGTGTACTGAAGTACGTCGTCTTCGGAGCAAAGGTATGTGAGGTCATCAATTGCCTCGCAGCTGTTGACTACGGGTCTGTATTTCGACTTTTTCACCAGGAGGTAAGGATATTTGGGAATAATGACAAAGGGTTTTTTTGTGGTTGGGTTAAGAATTGCAACAGGGATAACTTTATAATAGATATATGTGTTACTGTCTACTAGTGGAATTTCTAATATAAAAACTATTTTACTACTATCTATAAACCCCTTAATTTGTATGCTTTTTTCTAACTCAACTACGTTATGAAGATCTAATGGATGAACTAAACTATGATGCGTTTTGATCCTAGTCATTGTTGACGGAACTTGTACGATCTGATTCATTGTTATTGAAATACGAAACGCTACACACACCAAGAAACTAATTACTTAGTGGCACAGTTTAATACAAAAATTTTATCGTAATAAACTGGAATTAAACAATTATGGCTACCTAATAGTTTTATCACGAGATTGGTATCGTAATAAAATGTACTAAAGTTGTTATATCTATCTATTTATTTTATCACGAAAGTTCTATCGTAATAAAACATGTATGTTACCCAGGTATTGTCCGACCCCCAATAACACAAACACATATACCTAATCAAGGAGGAAAACGTAAAGGAAAACAGAAAGGATAGTGAAAAAGTTCTACTCACAGTCCCGAAGTTACTCCCGTCTCCTCCTTGGGTTATTATCACCACACTCAGCGTCAGCCTCTCGATGAAGTTGCTCAATAAATTTGTTTGTTCGGCGATCTCTGTTAAACTGTTGGAACAGACGTCACAGCAGCTTGTAGAGTTTTATACTATACTGAGTGACTACAGAGATCCTACCGGCTGCGCCAATTAAGTAAACGACAATCGGAGAGTTTATAAAATAACTTTATTTAACTGACAAAGTGACAGTAAAGATAATAACGTCTTAATCCTAAAGATACAAGGTTCTTATAGCTAAATTATGCTAAGATGGCAATTGTAGCGTGACGACAATGTCCTACATTATAATTACTTACTCACTAGATTTGGATGAAACTGTACTGCTGACAAAGCTAATTGTAGTAGGGCTACCACACTTAACTCGCGCCTCAAAGACTACGCGCCGTCGACTCGGGCCTGGTCCTTATCAGACGGCGAGCTACCCATTACTCGCCGTCCGCAAGCCCGCGCCTACGGTGGTCGGGAATCGGATTGCGACTCCCGACGCCCAGGGCGTCTCCTGCGGTGGCCAGGCGTGAGGGCGTCTCCGATGCATCTCCCTACCGCGTTCCGCCTCCTCTTTTGCGAGCATTACTGCTTCGCAGAAGGAGGTGACAGCTTCCCATGCCCTCTCGCTCCGTACCATGGCCTGAAGCAGGGCTGGACGCGAGAGGTCGCCACCGCTGATCGCCTCCACGAGGACACGGTGGTGCTCCGCCCAAGCGGGGCAGACCTCCACCGTATGCTCCACCGTGTCCTCCGGGTGATCCATACAGTGGTGACACCCGGGCGTTTCCTCCCGCCTTATCCTGTACAGGAACCTCCCGAAACAGCCATGTCCGGTGAGGACCTGCGTCAGGTGGAAGGTGAGGACGCCGTGGCACCTCTCAAGCCACTCCTCAAAGAGGGGCCTTATCGCCGCAATTGTGTCGTGCCCAACACTGGGTTGCGACAGTCGCTCTCTCCATGTCGCCATGAGATCCTGCCGGAGCTCTGTCCGCCGAGCCGCGATTTGTCGTGGCAGCGGAGTTTCGCCTCCTCGCGCCACTCCCAAATGTGCGCGAGGACTTTTGCCTCCAGATCACATGTGCCTACCAAGCCTTTTTTTTTTATTTGTTCCGGTGTTGAAAATCTTCATTGGATGTCCTCCGCCCTGGGGGGGGCGCCACCCCGGTGTTCCGTCTCACACCTACACCGGGGGTCGCGGGAACAACGATACTTCCGCAACCCCCGGCTACTGCCGGCCCACCTCTGCAGGCCACGATCTCGGGTTGGGGGTGGAGTGTGGTGTTGGACTCACCCGCGACGTCTAAGAGGGGCACGCGTTGAACACTACGCGCCACCACCTCGGGTCCTGGTGTGTTGGGGGCGACGGACATCCCCGAGTCCAACATCGCATCCTCCGGGTAGTAAACAGTTTTGGTCCCTGTCTAAAGCGGTTGAAACTAATTTCTGTCGTCCCACTTTACCTCCAATGCTGAAGCCTGATGGGTCGCTGGCTCACTCTGCAAGGGAGAAAGCTAATTTATTTGCATCTCTCTTTGCAAGCAATTCACGTCTGGATGCTGGCACTAAGCAACCACCTAATATACCTCATTGTGACTCTTCGATGCCGGAGATCGCAGTTCACACTAAAGAGGTTCGGAGAGTACTGTGTAGCCTAGACGTGAACAAGGCCAGCGGGCCTGACGGCATTCCAGCAGGAGTATTGAGGCAGTGTGCGCCTGAACTGTCTCCTGTGTTGACACGCTTATTTCGCTTCTCTCTAGAAAAAAGAACGGTGCCGAAATCCTGGAAGCTTGCAAATGTACAACCAGTACCCAAAAAGGGCGACCGTGCAGACCCTGCCCACTACCGTTCGATAGCCATTACCTCCATACTATGTAAGGTTATGGAAAGGGTACTGAACAGTAAGTTGCTGACCTACCTTGAAGACAATGATCTCCTCAGTGACCGTCAATATGGCTTTCGCCGGGGACGGTCAACTGGCGATCTTCTTGTGTTTGTCACGCACTGCTGGGGCGAAGCCATCGAGAAACACGGCGAAGCACTTGCCGTATCGCTCGATATCTCGAAGGCCTTTGACAGGGTCTGGCACGCTAGTCTACTCAGCAAGCTTCCTGCTTATGGCATCCCAGCCGGTTTTTGTAGCTGGATATCAGACTTAGGACTTACTTAGGATCCGAGTAGTCGTTGACGGCTGCTCCTCTGACCTGAAGGCTATTAATGCTGGAGTTCCTCAGAGGTCTGTTCTCTCTGCAACTCTTTTCCTGCTGCACATCAATGACCTACTTCTGCCTGGTATTATTGGGTACGCAGATGACAGTACTGCTTCAGAGAGATACTTGTCCAACGCAAAAACCGGCGGGAATGAAGTTCATTCCTTTAGAGAGGCTATGGTGGAGCGTACAGATTTGACCTTAAGTCTTGTCTCCCGTTGGGGTGATGACAATCTGGTTTCTTTTAACGCCACTAAAACACAGGCATGTCTTTTTACCGCGAAAAGGACTCATTTCATCCAAACGCCTACTTTTCGGTGCATCTTTTCTTGTGACTGATCGGCTCGAGCTCCTTGGCATGGAGTTGACATCCAGTCTCAACTTCGGTGCCTCCATCGAGTACAAAGCCCAAATTGCGGCAAAGAAACTGGGCGTCCTAAACAGAGTGAAGCGATACTTTATGCCTGGACAGCTATTAACTCTTTACAAGGCGCAAGTCCGATCCTGCATGGAGTATTGCAGCCTTCTCTGGGATGGCTCAGCTAAATATCAGCTTGCCGCGCTTGACTCGGTGGAACGCAGAGCTAAGAGACTAATTGGCGATGTCAAACTGGTGGATGCCAAGCTTCACAGCTTGGCTCATGGCCGTAAGGTTGCCTGCTTGTCGGTATTCTACAGACTGTATTTTGGCGAGTGTGCTCATGAACTCCACGACCTCATCCCCCCGGCCCCCTTCTACCATCGGATATCTAGACGCACTGCAAGTTACCATCCTCACATAGTTGCGTTGCCATTCCACCAATTCGCACCAAGCGCTTCCAAACATCCTTCATAATGCGCACTGCAAAAGAGTGGAACTCACTGCCTGCGTCTGTGTTTCCGAACGCATACAACCCGAATCTCTTCAAAGTTAGAGTGAACAGGCTTCTTCTGGGTAAGCTCACTCCATCGTCGACTTTGTCTCTGTCACCTCTGGTCTAGACTAGAGTCAAGAACGTTAAAGTGAGAACCCCCCAATGTCAGTTTAGTCTACGAAATTAAAAATCAGAGTACAGCATATATTTATTTTCTTGTGTATGTAATGATGTGCCCTTATGTCCCTCAAAAGGGTAAAGATATATAAAATAACAACAATATTTATTTCAATCACAAAGGGCATTCCGATACATATTATGGAGATCACCTTTTAAGCAAGGAATTGCTTGTATTAGGAGACTCAGCACTTCCACTTATCATTACTTTATGCAATTGAAACGTAGACAATGTAAACATGCAAGACTAAAAATAAAAGTAAAAATAAAAGGGTAACTTAAAATTATACAAAGAGTTCTGCAAATGAATGAGCGTTAAAAAAGGCCAGATCGCGAATGAACGTGTGGTATGTGTGTCACAAGTGAGTGTGTGAGTAAGTGCGTGAGTATGGGTGTGAGTGTGAATAGTGAGGTTGCGTGGTGTGCGAGTTATTATATGCAAAGTTTTGTTCACCTGTCCTAATGTATATCCTGTCCTTATAAATACGAAAGTGTGACGGTTTTTTTTTGTCGGTCCCTCAAAAGGGTAAAGATATATGTGGCGTAGCACCGTAGAAGCGTCGTAACTGCGTAGCATGTCTCTACAACAAAAGCATACAAGATAATATAGACAAAAATAGCGTAGCTTCCGTTGAAGCTTGACTAATAACATAAAATGTGATTTCAATATCATGAAAATCTTATGATGTTCATGATATAGTTTTCATTACTTTTCAGGCGCTCCGCAAGAGATAAAATAATTAGGTACCACTGTAAACAGATATTCATTTATTAGTCAAGATACGGATGAGGTACGGTTTGGGCTTTATTAGAATCCTTCGAGTTGATAAGTATTTGCATAGTATGAATGGAAAATCAATATCTTGGACTGAATTGAGAACTCAATCAGAGGTCCCCAATCAGTCTCAATTTATCACCGAGACTATACTATTGTAATGACTGAAAGAATGACTTATTATTCACTGGAAATATTTTAGAGAGGTGAAAGTACTTTTGAATATGAGCGATTATTACGACCGGACCAGACATACAATCGCGAAACAAAATCAGGTGCTTCGTACATTTTGTCGAGTTATGTAAACACAAATGTATTGCAGCATATAATAGCAGCATTTTATCATATTTCAGAGTTGATGCTATAATAAAAGTTTTCACTTTTTTTACCATAAGCAAGCAATGAAAAAAAATAGAATTAAAATTCAATATGTATATGTCGCATCAAGGCTGGCCGATAGATGCAAACCATCGGCAAGTCAGGATGTATTCCCTTAAGTTATGACATCGTGTGTGGGCAGGTCGGTGGGTAGAATCGTGAAAATGAAATCACAGAAATTATTCGATACACTGAGTTTATTCAAATAGTCACAACTCACAGTTACAATCTTGCTTACTAATATTACGGCGACAGTGATTCTACAACGTCTTAGCTCTAAGGCTGTCAGTACTCAACTGCCATATTCTGTTGTCCCTACCACACAAGTGGTTAGGAAAAGCGCGCAAATGCGTAGTTGTTCTTGATTTGCAGCCTGGGGGCGTGCTTGTGCTTAGTTTTGACGTCCGTACTTTTGACTAAACCCAAAATATAAAACAATGTTGTTTAAAAACTATCTGAATTGCATGAGGTCTAGGATTCAATATTGTTTGATTTGCTACTACTTTAACCTTCTTTACCTTAATGAAAAACTTTAACTTTCACCTTAATGAATAATATTAAAGGCTAACTAAATAAATGTATAGACAAAGTTTTTATTTTATTAGTAAAGTACGATGTTCTATTTTATATCGCACATTAATATTAATTAAAACCACGAACCAGTATCATCTGGGTTTTCTATGGAGCTTGTTAGTTTATCTGTGCGTTATTATTTAAGTTTTTACTTACATATAGGTTACAAAGTAGAGAGCTTTCACATTCCATATTGTCGAATTATTTGCTTCTATTTAAACGAATCATACTACTATAATAAAGGCGAAAGTTTGTTTATGGATGGATGGATGTTTGTTACTCTTTCACGCAAAAAGTACTGAGTGGATTCTGACAAACTTTACAGAAATATAGCATCATCAGAATAATACATAGGCTATAATTTATAAAGATTTTGGGATAAGTTCTAATAAAACGCGGGTGGAGCCGCAGGCGGCGGCATACATGTAGAGGCAACATTGTTTGTATGTTAGTTTTTAGAAAGTAATCTCTAGACGTATTGATTATACTGAAAGGTACTCTATAACTGAATGTCATAGGTAACATTTATCCTGAAAAAATAAATGGCTCCTGTGGCGTAGGTCACGGAAACGAAGTCGTGATATAAAACAAAAACCAACGCTCGGTGTGTACACTATTGACACTGGCTATTGATACCTGGTATTGGCTTCACAGGGTGTATTGAAATAGCGGGTTGTAGTTACTCGTATTTAGCGATTAGACCGGGCTCACGAGAGTTAATAAATAATTACAGCTATTAGAGACTACACTATTTGATACGCAATTTTAAATATTACACTGAAATTCAATCATTGAACTGCTACGCCGATTATGTTTTCTTTACTTTGTGTCATTCACTAGCTTCTGCCTTCGTCCGAGTGAAAGCCGGCAGTTATCCCAAGGTAACGTTCTTCCGGAAAAAAAGATTTATTTATTTATTAAAACTTCATGCAACATACAGGTTCGGACTTAATAAAGCGATCTTAATGCCTGAGGCATTCTCTACCATTCAACCAAGGGAGCTGGAAAAATAACATGGTAGGCGTATAAACAAAAAAAAAAACGAGTACACAAGTATACAGGTTGAGTTCTTCAACTGGGCGCGGATGGCCAAATCCGAAACTATGAGGAATAGCGAAAAACACTAAAAGGAGTCACGAGGGCGATTATGATAAAAACTGCATCATTGGATTTTTGATAATCACTATTCCTAGCAAGGAATCAGATTAATATTCGCATGGGTTATAGTATGGGTTAAAACATAATATTGTGCCTATGTTACTATGAGATTTACAAAAGAAGTCAAACATTGGGTTTTTATTTTTTTATGTCCAAGTGAAGTTATCGACACAGAGTATCGGTCTGGCTCTGTTGTCAGCAGAAGGTCCAAGCAATTGGGCGTGTGCGACCCAACATCCGGCACCCTCGTTGCCCCCTGGACCAGCTGGGTAAGGTTAAGCGCAAGCGCAAGCTTACGCATCTCCCGTCCAGCATGGTCAGTGCACTGGTATGGGAAGAGCCACTCCTGGTGGTGGGCATTCATGTCTCCCAGTAACACTAATTGAGCGGAGGGGCACCGCTGCTGTGCCGCATCAGCCGCCTCACTGAGGTACTCTGTGAGCCTGGTTGTCTCCTGATCTCCGCTGTGCGAGCGGTAGACGCAGGCTTAGATAATTTTATCCAGACCTGTGTCCACTAGAGCCCACAGCGTTGAAAATCTTGAGTCCTCAAGTCAACACATCTTGTCTACATCTGAGGTCTGAGTGCGCATCGCAGTTTTTCGAGACATTAGCACAAAGCTCGTCGCCTTGGATATATTATGTTAATCGTGTCTAAAATCTCAATACAAAAACGACTCCATCAGTCCCTAAATGATATTATACAGCATTAACCTATCTATCCTATCCTTTAAGATTGCATGCAAAATAGCTAAAGCGCTGTATATTAGCAATAAAATAAAATCAGCAGACGATAAAATAAAAACTACCTAGAAAATAATAAATAATGAGACAGGTAGGAAAAAACAGCGTTATACTGAATTTAATTTAGCGACTGCACATGGGCCCATATACCCAAATACAGAGAAAATTTGAAAACATTTTTGTTAAAATTCCTCTTAAAACTACAACAGCCTTAAACTCCTCACCCGCACTCTCTGCTGCCTTACTTAGAAAGAACGTAAATACTTGCCCTTCGGAGTTCAAGTATGAACATACAAACCCCCAGGCTATTTTAAAAGCTTTTACAGATCTTAAAATTAAATCAACACAAGATCTTTGGGGACTATCTGTAAATGTGTGTAAACCAATCATTGAAACTATTGCACCCTATTTAGCTTTCATATTTAACACTAGTGTCGATCAAGAAGTTTTTCCGGACCTTATGAAACACAATAAAGTAGTTCCATTGTTTAAATCCGGGGATAGCAAAGAAGCCAATAATTATAGGCCAGTGTCCATTCTGCCGGTTCTCAGTAAGGTCTTCGAAAAGTTAATGCTCAACCAATTGTTGCGTCATTTTATCAAACATTCCATCTTTTATGATCAGCAGTACGGTTTTACCAAAGGGCGTTGCACAACTGACGCCGGTGTCAACTTAAGAAAGAACATCTTTAACGCCTGGGAGGTAGCACAAGACGCCATTGGAATCTTTTGCGACCTCTCGAAGGCGTTCGATTGCGTTAACCATGAGACACTATTGTTGAAGCTCGAGCACTATAGAATAAGACATACAGCCCTTGAGTTACTTAGATCATATTTAAAAGCTAGACAAGTTAAAGTTCAGGTAAACGGCGTAAACTCACTAGGGCCTGAAATGGCAATGGGTATTCCTCAAGGCTCGATATTGGGTCCATTCCTCTTTTTAGTTTATATTCACGATTTACCCTAATTACTACATTATCAACCGAAGATGGTGTTGTTTGCTGATGAAACTTCTTTGATATTTAAAATAGTTCGGCGGTCACAAAATCTTTATGATGTGTATAACTCTATTCATCAGGTCCAAAATTGGTTCACGGCAAACAATTTGGTATTAAATGAAATAAAAAAACGAGAAAAGCTGGACTTTGTAATTCAAACAGTTTTCCTGGGAATCACTCTAGACGACAAATTGCAATGGGGTCCTCACATAACATCTCTTGCGGGTCGGCTAAGCTCTGCCGCTTATGCTGTTAGAAAGATAAGACAGTTAACGGATGTAGAAACCGCGCGTTTGGTCTATTTTAGTTACTTTCACAGCATTATGTCATACAGTATTTTACTGTGGGGTCAAGTGGCTTACATTGAATCCATATTTATATTGCAAAAGTGAGCTGTCAGAGCCATATATAAGTTAATTCACCGAGAATCTCTTCGGGAAATATTTAAAAAGATTAATATTATGACAGTTTCTCGCCAATTCATTTATGAAAATATTATCTATGTAAGGAAAAATATACATCTCTTTAGTAAAGTCAGTGATAGACACAATTGTAATACGAGAAATAAAGATAAGTTAGATCAACCATCTTATAGACTAGCTAAAGTACACTCATCTTTTATGGGGTACTGTGTTAAATTCTATAACAAAATACCTTGTGATATATTAAAACTAAATGAAAGTAAATTTAACACTTTAGTTAAAAGCACACTTTGTAAACAAGCTTATTACAAATTATATGATTATATTCAAGATAAGAATGCTTGGAAACATGCTGGTCCTGCTCCATAGGGCAATCTTTAGTGTAGACAAATTCAAATTTGTTAATTTATATTCATAGTTATTGTATTCATTTTTTTTTTTAATTGACTCACATACTGTTCCGTTATTGTTGAATTACGTATTTTACGTATATTTGCAATATTTGTAAGTTTGTTCGAACCATGTTCCTATTTATCAAATTAATGAATTTACCTGTTAACGCTTTTAATACGTAGTATAGTGTGTAGTGCTATTCTGGGTGCATGGTCCTCACATATATGAATTTATTAATGTATATACTTATGTAAATTTGTAAGACACCTATTTATTTTAAAAGAGTAAGTATGGAGTTTATTGTACATTCTTATCCATAACAAACTACTTTTCAGAATGCACGGTAGAATAAATTTTTATTACTTGTAAATTTTAATTTCAATTTGTTTTTGGGTGCAAAAGTGCCGCTTATTGGCCTATTTGAATAAATATGTTTGACTTTGACTTTGTTATCATGTTTGTAACATTTTATGTCGCTTAAAAGGGATTGCTCTTGTCCACCCGGTCATTGAAGGAAATCCCTTCAATGAAATGAACCCACGCAAATGGGCTGAATCGGATATTCCTAAAAGACGTTGCAAACATACATGTTTACTTGATAACCCGCTTTGAAAGCAAGTGGGTGATTGCCACTAGTATTTGAGACATGCATATTTAGTACTACTTACTTCTGTATAGTCACTGTTTATGGAACTCGCTTCTAAAGGGCTGAATGTCCGCATACCTCGTTTGTTTAAATGGGCCTTTGCTATTCCTTAATCCATGTCAACCCTGTGTTACAAGGTCACTGTGTTACTAAGATGCTATGTAAAATAGGTACACTTAAGAATAATGTCTGATTAATATTAATGTCTGAGATCATCATCATCAGTCTATAGCAGTCCACTGCTGGACATAGGCCTCTCCAATTTCACGCCACTTGGTTCGATTTACGCCAACTGTCATCCAGCTG
Organism: Orthosia cruda; assembly: GCA_964057195.1. Classification (NCBI taxonomy): domain Eukaryota; kingdom Metazoa; phylum Arthropoda; class Insecta; order Lepidoptera; family Noctuidae; genus Orthosia; species Orthosia cruda. The sequence continues at coordinate 34,624,464 of OZ059830.1, read as the reverse complement.
GTACCAGCCACCCTGCGAAGGTCGTCGCTCCACCAAGCCTGAGGGCGTCCTACCTTACGTTTACCAGAACCTCCTGTCCGAGATACTGAGGTTTAATTAGAAACGAAAGCCTGGCATTTTTGCCTTTGAAGTAATCTGAGATTGTCGTGTAATGGAAATATTTTTGTTATAAATTTAATTGAAGATCTTTTCTATTTACATACTTCATGCGTTTGATGCAAGCAAAACTCTGTAAAGGTTACAAATGTGCCAAAGTTTTTTTTTGGACGATAACTAACTATTACCTACTAACTGTTAATATAAGTTCAACAAAATTTGTGCAACGTAACTGAACTGTAAATCATTACGTTTACAAATGTGAATAAACTGCACCCCAGAGACAGCAAATTTATCATAGTATATAATCCTAACATTATTTAACCGAGTTCGAACAAACTTTTCAGTCGATACAGTATGTCACAATGCGTTCACTGATACGATATCTCGTGTCTGTCAAAATTAATTCGCTTATCGGCTGAAATTAAATATTTATGCGTACTTAAGCGTGTTATTAGATACGTCATACGCATCTATCAACTATGTACATATTGGGCATGCAATCATGCATATGTCGCGTTCAGTTTGCATCACACGTTATTTTGTTTCACAAACGTTATTGGAATTTCACGTGCTGAGCAAAAATTGAGAAAGCTGGAAACTTTTTATATTATTAATATTAGTATGAGCCTTTTGTGTCCCAATAATGAACAATTTGAGGATACGATATCATGTGTTACTGTATAGAATTTGAAGTGCGCAAGCACTATTCGCACTTGACTGGATTTATTTTGCCATCCCTACAAGCTACAGTCATGGTCATATTTTAGGCGGCTGTTGTGTGCCAGGGTTGCTTGCACATCGGTTCCCAATTCCGTCGGTAGTCAAAGGAAGACCTTTGAAGCTAAGGACAGTCGGAATTTTGACAAATTGCAATTAGACTAGCTTCTGCCAAAGTGAATGTCGAAAATTATCCCGAGGGAAAATATTCCCGGGATAAAATATATGTGCTATTCCTGACTATAATCTATCTCTGTGCCAAATTGGTTGCAATATCCAGATCCGTTCAGCCGTTCTGGCGTGAAGAGGTAACAAACACACTCACAGACTTTCCCCCTTATAATATTAGTTTGATTATGACGGATAGAGTTTGGATGAAGTGCATAAGCTTCCCTACAAGAATAATACGGCTACTTTGGGATCGAAATTTTGGATTTATTGCGGAACAACCCTTACAAATCACTTTTGCGAATGCACATTTGAATAATATTTTTAACTTATTTTGGCATTTTAAGTGCCGTTTAATGGTTTAATTGAAACAAATGATTTGCCTTTGAATCATAAAAATAATGTTTGGTAGATATTTTTGAGACTCTCAACCTAAAAAGAATCAGTAATTCTATAACATTCTACTACCTACCACACTGGTTAGCAGGACGTAAAACTCCGTAAAAAATATCTTAGACGACAGATGTCTAGCCCACTTAACATTTACTTGCCATTTATTATGAAATTCACGAAACCGATGAAACAAGTCCCCTGGAATTAGTCCACTCAGATAAGATAACCATGAATCTGTTCTAATTCAAGTGAACATGTCCATAATGTATTGGCATCAATGTTATTTCAGTGCTGTTCAGTTTTACTGAAAATATAAGATAAAGATAAGTAGTGTAGAAAGAGAGAAGATGACGCAGCCGACGTTATTATATGTAAAAGTACCAGACCACTACCCAAGTACCAGTTAACATGAGTTATATACATTTTCGTTCTTATACTCTTCCCTCCCCTCCCTTGAACCGCAACAATAAATGGTCGTGAGTAAAGTCTTCAATTATCTTGGTTTATAGATATACCTAATATTATCAGCTGATGGAAAGAAGTAAGGACCCGAGAACTTTGACCAGTTCTCGGGTAACTGGTATTTACATATCAGGCTTTACAACTTTTGAAGATTTCAAACCCTTTACGTCATTATCAGACGTCACAATGCAGAAACAAAAAAGTCTAGACTAGTCAAAATATAATGCTTGTTTAATTTAAACATTCAAAAACATCTTTGTGATTATTTGTTTATCAAAACCTATCCTCGCATTTTTCTTTAATAATTTTTCAGACACAACATCAAATAAATATGTTGAAATCACATACAAAGCAAGACATTTAATATTAAATTTATTTGGCTTTTCGCTGTCGTATCAGCTTGTGACTTTTTTTTATCCAATATTTCTTTATTGGGCGCTTCACTAGTTTCTATGAAATTATTATGACGGGAGTTCGACGTCTTATGGACGCTCAATGTCTGTCGCTTCGAGGCTTGTTATTATAGCGTCGCGGTAGTTGTAATGGAAATGTGTGGACATTCTGACATGAAACTGAATAGGTTTTTATTTTTTGATGAGTACTTTTTATCTAAAATATCTTGGCTGTAAGAATATATGCTTACCGCTTTTCTTAGACTACTCTGTTAATTAAGGATACCAAAATAAAGCCTGTATTCTCCATCGAGATAAAGGAACTTAATTACCGTTCACAAATCTTGTACTTACGTATAAATCCCAACAACTTATCGCAACCCCAATCGAAAGATATTTTCTGAAAGCGACTGAATGTAGCAGCCCTTTCTGGGTCGGCAGAATTTAATCTGCGGTTATTCAAGCTCCATTTGACCCATACCACATACATTTTTGGGCGCAAATGATGTACCTATGTTTACATTTGACTCTCAAATCAGCGGGCAAATTTGCACATTGGCACGTCATTCGTCAGACTGTCTACGGACGATTATAAATACGTGCCGTTTAACAGATTCGCACAAAGATAGAACATAGTTGATCTTGACTCACTGTCTATGTTTCGTTAATCCTTGAAGTAAACAAACAGAGTGAAAACAGACTTATATCGTTACACGTACACTCATTGTTCACGCTTTATATAATGCAAATCCCTACCAACATGCTTTCAGAACAATGAATACAATTTTTTGTTTACATTATCAAAATAACGCTTCGTTTTATATACGGTAACAAAGCGCAAGCATGCATGACTTTATTTCGTCGGACATTTTGACGTTTGCTACTTCATACATAATTCACCCTTATTTGCTTATTCAAGCACTTTATTCTCTTTGTCAAACAAGTACACCATTTACTAAAGTAGTTGCACGTACGAGTAAGTGATACTTTGTTTTTGCTAAATAAAGTAAAGCTAATATTAGTCAAACTGTGTCAAAGCCAGACCAATAAGTCAGTAACCTTTGCATCGTTTAATATTTGGTGATGAATATTAAAATAAAGCCTATATTTCGACGACATCTATATAAAATCAATTGATGTTCGGTAGCATCGCTAAAAAACTCAAAAGCTACCCTCCCTAACCTACCCTATCTACCCACCTACCCTGGTGGGTAGATAGGGTAGGTTAGGGAGGGTAGGTAGGTAGTCAGTTGACGGGAGCGATGCCGCGGGTGACAACTAGTGGATAATAGTAGTTTATGCAACGGTCATAAAATAGGGGTTATTAAAACATGAGTGTGGGTTTATCACACGAGGCGAAGCCAATTGTGAGAATTACACGAGTGTTTTAATACCTAATTATATGCCGTTGCATACACTATTTTAAATTTACTCATACAGTTGAAATTAAACAAAAGTGGAAACCAAAACAATATGTGGTATGGCAGTAAATTTAGATTATCATTTCGCATGATTGCGCAGCTCGCACATCCATAGACAATGACACATTTTTTCTGCATTAAGTCAATGAGCCCATAAATTAAAAAGCAAAGGTGTGTTATAAAAAGTAAAAGATATTTTATGATGTTTGAAAATTGAAGGAAAATGTTGCACTGACATGGTTGCTTTTTTAATTTTTCTATCCACAAAAAAAAAGTACGTGTTTATCAATATTTTTTTAATTCATATTTGGAACATAACGTTGTGAGTGTAGATAAATAACTTTACATTTGAGTGACGTGGACGTGGTCTGGAAATCCAAACTCTTAATTTCAGCTTATTTTTAATTATACCTATTTTCTTTAATTATATTTAAATCACTACGTAACTTAGTAGAAGTTCTTAATTTACAAAATATATAGCTTCTCGTGAGGGGGAAATAACTACTGCAGTTTTTATCATTATGCTGAAAAACATGCTCTACTGTTACTTATCTATGATAAAACTACCACCAAATCGATCGCCTATATATTTCTCTTTAGCTGGAAGTTGTACGTTAAACTATGAATCACATAGCTAGATGGTAAAATTGGCATAACATTATTTTCAATATAGATCTCTGAGATAAATTGGTTGTATTTTTTAAGTAAGTATAAGTAAACAATACATACCGATTAGTACTTAACTTCTCATAATAGCACCTTCACATTGGTGCTGAAAATGTTATGTTAAGTTGACACCTCTCTTGGTCTGCTTCTGTCGTTCGCTCTCATCCAGACGCTTCATTTACCTTCATCACTAACTTGTCAAACTTAAAAACTCCATTAAATATTTTTACCTCCCAAATCACGAAAATTTTTGATTTCATAACTTTGTGTAATTGAGTTATGGGAAGTCAGGATAAATATTAATTAATTTGATCGGTAATTTTAAGGGTTCCTCATCGAAAGGGTGCCAAAGGGACCCAATTATTTAATTAGCCGAAACCGCCTGTACGTCCTGTCCATATCTCTCGTAAGTTGTCAGAAGGTTTATCATCTGGGCTTAATATCTACTGTTCTAAAGATACAGCTTTAGAATCATTACTATAGCTGGCTCCTGTAAAAAATAAAAGGAAAGCAGAAGTTCTATAAAAGTTTTGGTGACACGAACCTCTTAGTCCAACTCGTACCTTGTCGGCTTTTAGCCTCACTTTACGCCAGTACTATGTTCCCAATATTCGTAGAAGAAAGCCAAGTTAGTGCTTCAAGTTGTAACTGCGACCCGTATCTAAAGGTTTATTATTGCGATTTGCTATTTCCTCCGAACAAGATTCCTAATATTGGTTTTATGGGAGGTTTACCTTGAACCTGGATTCGCAATAACGAAAAGTTGCGCCGACATACAATATGTGCCGATAAATGAACAAATATCGTAATGCCATTCAAGCTTTCTGCTCAGAAATTTTGAAATAGAAGTTTTATCAGAATACTGTTTAAATTTTTCTGATATGCTATGATTAAGGTTGCCCTAGACGGCGGCACGAACTATTTTGTGGCCGGGGTTAAAATGCATGCTATCTCATCCGACAACACGTACGAAAGGGATGCTGTGATGAGCAGTAAGAAGCTAGTGCGAATACACACTCATAATCACAATCAAAATAATAAATGGATGATGATTTAGAACGAAAAGGATCGCAAATATTTGTAAACAGACTTTTGGGAGTATTCAGAGTATCATGAAAAAACTACTGAATGTATTTGTTTAAAATACAATTATTTGCATTTTTTTGCTTCTAATCTATATCCCTGTATGGTGACTGTTTTGCAATTTTCTTTCTTTTTATGTTATTTATTGCCGCCCAAAGATGCGTTGAAATTAGTGTTGAAATATGAAACTTTCGACGCTCATAACTTTTAAATACACTTTTTTTTACTTTTTCTTTTGAGCGTACACCTTTAAACAGTGGAGAAATCGCCACACTACGATTTTATGGAAGAATGTCCAAAGTTATCTTTATATCAAATTAGGCAGCGTTTGAGAGCTTGGAAGAAACGATATTTATGTCGCGTCGTCTATCCCACAAGAGCCGGGACAAAGAGTAGCTTAGAGCACGTGGCGATCACTATTGTGCCATAAGCTTTCTATCTTTGAAAGAATTTTCGTAACCCGATCCCGAACCCTTCTGCAATTTACCTCCTTACAAACAAATAATTTTACCTCTGTATAATATTAGTTTAAATAACAGTTTTAATATATATATATTGTTTATTAGTTTTTCATAGTTTCTGCCTACCCCCATGGCAGAAAAAGCGTGTGCATGTAAATATATGTATGTCGGAAAGCAGGACCCTCCTCAATAAATTCGAGTTCATGCTCCATGTCTGTCTTGGGTCTCGTGGGCGTCATGTTGGGTTTAATGCTGGCACAAAGCAAGTAGCAGGTAACTAATGCCATTGACATAGTCCTTGGTCCAATTTTAACAAAGCAGCGGATTCGGTCACCAAGCATTTCGCTTTCTCTCAACAAAAACACACTTTTTCAAGTTTATACACGCCACTTTTCTGGCTACTTCACTTCTCAACTCTTTTCCTCACAACTCTTTTTTTAACTCCGAAGCGCGCGCCGCGCGCTTCTTTTTCTAACTCCACGAAAACACATGGCCAGAGACTCCACTCGAGAGAGCCAGCATAGCATAGACTCTCCTCGCTTTTTCATTGGCCAAAGAACTAATCTGGCAAGTTACCGCTTTTAAAACATCTAATCAGAATCGAGTATTTTGACATAAGAAGAATAAAGTGTTGTCAATCGAATAAAATCGAACTGAGCTTTGAACCAGAAGCTAAATGTTGCCAATTAAACAAAACTGAATTAATAAGTTTACAAGCAATATTTTTTTGTTCCTAATTATTAATCGTATACCTTCCTCCGACATGTATATGTATGTATAATTTTTTTTTCTTCTCATGACCTGAAAAAAAAGTTTGAATACAGAAGTAAGATATCGGTCAGTTACTACCTAACCATTACTACATTCAAGATAGATTCGATCCTCCAGCATTACCAAATCCTGTTACAGAATTTTCGTCTAAAAGATTTATTCCTGCTCAGATGCGAATTCCCTATACCCAAGTAAATAGATTTTCTTTCCATTTTCTGCAGTTTGAAAACCTTTTTAGGTAAAAAGAACTTCTCGGCAAAAAGGACTTTGACAATCATGTAATTTGAGGATCACTAAATCACGTCATACGTTGACAAGGTAATGTACTATAATCCATGTTTTCTTAATCAATAAACCAGTGAAACACAGGAAATGCCCGAATAGGAAGTAAAAGTAATAAAGCGATTGCTAACGCCCATACATTTCTGAGAACAAATACGACAAATGAACTGAAATAGCAATTTTTAGAACATCGTCTATTTGTTCTATAGATATCCGCAATTTGTTCTCTCTGGATTGAAAACATTGCTTTATCTGGTTTTCCTACACAAATTTCAATTGAGGTAAAATAAAAATTAAGACAGTTTCGTATGATCCTTCCTTGATCCTTATATCTTGGAGAATGAGGAAATTGGAATAATCACCAAGAGTTTTTTAAAGAGATCTATAATTGGAATAGCCATCAACAAGGACCCCCGTGTTTGAAGATGCTCTCAATCATTTTTCTTAATCTGATTTGAATATTAAACATTAGGACATTACATAATTTAACATATAGTAGTAATTTATTCCATTTAATTGACACAAACAATTATGTTGGTAATCACTTTTATTTGACAAAAGAGATTTTTTTCACGGATAGGTACTTTCTTTGAAAGTATTAAAAAAGACAGATCGCTGTGTCGCTATCATATTATTTTCTATTACAGCCAAGAATTTGGCTAAACAACTTGCTTCTATTGAGCAATGCCAAGAAATGTTATTTAATTCAGCCAATAATTTGGTATCAGAAATGGATATTGATAATAATTGAAATTAGAAATTAGGACAATAAATTCAGGAAATAGTATTAACCTGGTGCATCAAAATATTCAAAAATATTCAAGGATTTATGAACAAAGATTTAGAAGTAGAATTATTAATGAGTTTTAACAGTATTGATATTCTTTGTATTACAGAACATTGGCTTAAAAGTCACCAGTTATTGTTCAATTTTAATAATCACCAGGTTGGTAGTTCATTCAGCAGAGTTAATGCTATACATGGTGGCTCATTGATTTTAGGAAGTAACCAGCTTAAATTTAAAGACCGTAAGGATATTGTGAGCCTACCTGTTGAGCAGACAGTTGCAAAAGCTTGTAGAATTGGAGCAGTTTATTGTATTAGGTGTATACAGTCCCCCTTCAGGATTATATGACTGCATTGAAAAGGTAATGGATGAAGTGTTACACAAGATTTGTAACTCGAATAAATCCATTATCACTTGTGGTGATTTTAATGTTAATTTATTAGAAAACTCGGGTTATTGTAGTAAAATAATAACTCTGTTTCAGTCCTACAATCTTGTAAACGTATTTTTGGAGCCCACAAGAATAACCCCTACTAGTGCCACATGCTTAGATAATATTTATACTAATGTTATACCAGTCCACAAAGAAATTATAAATTTACTAGATTCTGATCATTGCGGGCAGAAGATTACTATACCAATCCAAAACAATAAAGTGGCATAAAAGGATATCACTGTTAACCCCAAAACTGCAAGTCGCTTTGCAGCTTTTAAAGTTAAACTCATTAATAAATTACCAATTTTGTCAATTCATGCTGATCCTAATCATCTTTATGATGATGTTTTTAGAATATACTGTAAACAATATAATTCGACCTTTATTACCAAGACTATCTCTGTTAATAGTAACGTATCATTCAGTGATTGGGTTACCATTAGTATTCATAAAAGTAGAACACGGCTTTATGAGCTGTACAGTGAAAGGACTTATGTAAACTCTGCTGAATTTAATTTATATGTTAGAAATTATTCAAAATTATTTAAAGAAGTTTGTTGTTTGGCCAAGTCGCATTATTTGAGTTCGAAGATTAAAAACAGTAGTAATGTTATTAAAACGACTTGGAATATTATTAATAGTGAAACGGGAAGATCTGGTAACCGAAGTCTGACTACAGCCTGTCTATTAATGACAACCTCATAAAATCAGACTCACAAGTCGCAGTGGCCTTTAAAAATTTATTTTCAGATTTTCCCATTTGAACTACTAAATCCTTAAACTCATCACCTTCTGTTGCTGAGTCTTTGCTAAAAGAAAATGTTAATGTTTGCGATTAGGAATTTCTTTTTGAACATATTTCTTGTAGATACATAATTAAAACCTTTCACACTTTAAATGTTAAAAAGACTGCAGATCTGTAGGCTCATTCTGTAGAAGTTGCTAAGTCTATATTGACATTGTCGCACATAGTTTAGCTATTATCTTTAATAATTTAATTTATCTTTTATTTTGTTTAATTTATTTTGTGTAATTTAATTTCAACAATCACGTTTAAAAATATTTAATGGTAAACCCTCATAATTGGTACCCAAGATACAGGCTTGCCTAGTTTGGGGCCAATGCTAAAACTTTGTAAAAAATCTTGATTAATAAATTTGATTTGAAAAAAAAAAATGTATCGACTGTGGGGAGTTTCCTGACCTAATGAAAAATAGTAAAATAATACATTTGTTTAAATCAGGTAGTAAGTACATCAGACCCTACAAATTATAGACCTATTTCAGTACTACCTACGTTTAGTAAAATATTTGAGAAAATAATTTTAGAGCAATTGCAAAGATTTTTTAAAAACATAAATTATTACATAGCAAGCAGTTCGGTTTTAAGGGGCCGTTCAACTACTGATCGTGTTGAGCTTTTAGGACATATTTATAATGCATGGAAAGATAAGTGTCATACTTGGGAATCTTCTGTGATTTGTCCAAGGCATTTGATTGTGATATTCATGAAACGCTAATCAGGAAACTCCGCCACTACGGGATCCGGAACAGCGCTCTGGATCACAGCTTGTGTAGTTTATGCGGCCTACCCGAATGTCCTTTCTTTGGTATTGTTCGTCGAATCGTTGAGCTCCTTAAATTCTGAGTTGAGCTGCTCGGTTAATGACAAAATATGCGTGCACTGACTGGACAAGTCCACTCAATCTGGCTGGTTCTTTCCTCAAAAGACCATTTCAGACATCAGTCTGCCTGGTCTTCACATTATCTAACCAAGATTTTGTCTGGACGTTAAAAGAGACTGTGACTTCTGAGTTTGTTTCGGCCTTTCTTCTCAGAGTAGTCAGATAGGAAACGCCGACCTCATCTTGTTTTAAAAAATATGATCGACATGTAAAAGTGTTTGTACAAACCAACTTACAGAAATAAAATCATTTAACATTTATCATTAAACATTTAATTAATCTGCCAAATGACTTATTATAATCAAGACAAAATTTTATATTAAAAAAGGTTTTCTTTTTAACAATATTTTATATGAAAAATTACATTGTCACGAGACACAAACATGTGTGCAAAATTTGAGCTCAAACACTGGTCAATGGCTCCAATTTAACTTACAAGATTTGATTAAAGAGTTACAGACACCGAAACATGTGAAAGTAAATAAAAACTGGTAATTTATTAATCAATGTAATAGTTAATTTCTCAATCAATGTCAAGAAAAAATATTTTAATCCATGGAAAAAATTCTCGTGACATAAATGAAATGATGATAATATTTTTTTTTTTTAAATCAAGCTTTTTAGCTTACCACGCATTGTCATCCCACCCAAAAGAGTATGCGAAATGTCATCTTAATCGGTTGAGGAAAACTAGTTTAAAATTCAGTTGCAAGATATGATCCAAACTTACATAATGCACATAACATGCCTATATTAACGTCCCTTTGAGTGCGCTATCACCACCAAAAGCTTAAAAGAGCAAACGAGAATTTCTGAGCTCCACTTTCGGCTCTATGTACATACACCGTGAAGCAATTTTGGTGAGTGACGACTGACGTAGCACAGAGAAAAAGTCGGTACCATCTGAACAAGCCATTATTACAACGCGTGATAACTGTAGCAATAATACGAAGAAAAATTTCTTAAGTTTAATAAAAAGAAATTGCATTCGTATTTAGGTGAACTCGGAGGTAAAAGTTACAGTAAAGTAGTTTTATTGTTCTTATTTATTGAAGACGGTTCTGAAGAGCCTAGATAGATACTATAGATACCTACCTACAGCTTGCGTAATCAATGTTCCGTTCCGTAATAAATTTTACGATAGGGTAGTTATAGTTTTAATTATACTACGAACGCTCTCAGACTGTTTCAGTCTGTTAGAGCTTTTGTACATAAATTCGTGTTTATTTGAAGTTTCAGACACTTTTATATTTTTTTATTAGAAACTTTGTAATTGTTGGGATTTGTTTACAGAAGCACGTACATTTCAATGAGAAAACGACTCAAAGAAATGTTGTTAACAATATTATGTCTTGTAATATTACCTTCTATATTTTAAGTTGGTTTCAAAAGTTGTATAAACCTATTGAAAATAAAAGTAATTCTCTGTGAAAAGCCTTTGTTAACGTGTGCAGCTTATTAAGCTGGTACTTAAATATGTAAAAGGCGAATAATTAAATTGCTAATGTAATGAAGTCCAACGAAACCCAAGAATTATTTTTTTCTTCGTTTGAATGAAAATGGCTATATTTAAAATATTCAGTGGGTATTAAGGACCGGTTACTGAATTAGGAATTTAGGGTTAAGAAGGTATAAATAAATCTAATCAAATGCCAACAGTTTAGACAGATTACACGCTGAAGTAGAGTTTCAAATACTCAACAAAAATGTTTTAATTCAATAATGTTCGTTAGATAAAACGACAGTACCGCCGCTTACATTTTGGATGCAAAATTTCAGATGTGTTGTGTGTTCAGGACTTAAATAAACGATTCTATTTTCAGGCACGGAGAGGGATATATTTTTCTCGTTCCAACAGGCATTCTTACAGCACTTAATAGATTCGTTGATATTCATGGTTGAAAGAAAATATAATTTATGTAACAGGACGACACACCTTTTTTGCTATCGCTGAAGCTTAAAGAAAGCTCCAGCTCATGTTAGCACAAATAAATTATTTTGCTAGCATGGGTTAGCAACAAATATCTCTCCGTCATGTTTTTGATGATACGTACGACTGTTTTAGCGTCAAAGAAAACAAAGTCAAAGTCAAATACATTTATTCAACTAGGCCAAAAAACGGCACTTTTGAACGTCGTACACAAATTATAATTAAAATTTACAAGTAATAAAAGTTGATTCTACCGTGCATTCGGCAAAGTAGCTTGTTATGGAGAAGAATGCACAAGAAACTCCATACTTAGGTACTCTTTTTTTTTTCAATGTGTCTTACAATATTTACATAAGTACCATGCACCCAGAAAAGCACTACACACTATACAACGTACAGGTATAAAGTAATAAAATCATTAACAAGTAAATTCAATAATTTTATAAATAGGAACATGTTTCTCACATACTTACAAATATTGCAAACATAGGTAAAATACCTAAATCAACAACAACGGAACAGAGTGCGAGTCAATTTCTTAAAAAAGAAAAAAAAATGAATATAATAACTATGAATATAAATTAACAAATTTGATTTTGTCTACACTAAAGATTCTTATCTTGAATATAATCATCTAATTTGTAATATGCTTGTTTACGAAGTGTGCTTCAACGAAAGTTTTAAATTTACTTTCATTTAGTTTTAATATATCACAAGGTTTTTTGTTATAGAATTTAACACAGTACCCCATGAAAGATGAGTGTACTTTAGCTAGTCTATAAGATGGTTGGTCTAACTTATATTTATTTCTCTTATTACAATTGTGTCTATCACTGACTTTACTACAGAGATATATATTTTTCCTTACATACATAATATTTTCATAAATGAATTGGCAAACAAAATATTTCTCTTATTCCAAATGTTTTTCCTGCCATATGATAAATAGGAAAAAGCGTGCTCTTATTCCTTTTCACTATAACATTTAATTTTATTTCCTGTCGTCAGGTATTCTATGAATTGGGGGATTGGAATCGGAAGACAATAAATAGCTTGGTCTTTATGAACATCTCGATAAATATTGACACCAGTATACAGTTAAGTTAATGTCGTGTTCAGAATGTTGTGTAGACGGTTAAATCGATTTAGCGAAGTGTTCAATGTTCCTGAATACGATGTGGTTGTCGTTGCCACGCCACAGCCTGCGGCGTCACAATGCAATTATCTGAGCACTTTGTCTTAGGCGCGTCTGTAAGTGTCGATTAGCAAGAGAATTGAAACGAATGCGAGATTTTCCATGATATTGTTTTAGGGATAATGTATATAGGTAAACTAATGACCATATAGGTACTGATGATCTAATGTTAATTCTAAGAAATTGCTTGAAAGTACCGCGAAATTAGAAGAGAAAATTAACTGGAGTGAATTAAAATGTCTTCGAAATTAGAGAAATCTATATTGTCTGAAATTCTTTATACCCGACTACGGTGAAGCCAAAAGGAAGGGTTATGATTTCAGCAGTCATGTATGTATTTACGTATGTTCCTCCGTAACGCCTAAACTATTCATTCAATTTTGATGAACAAGGTGTCCATCGGCATCGATTCGTTATTATATACTTCATTATGGTCCGGGTTAAAAAATAAAATGAAAAAGAAAACCGTAGTTGGGGCAAAATTGTATGGGATTGACAAGCAATACCGAAAAATCACGTGATTAATCCATTACATTTTAACTTTTTGACTATCGACTTTGCTGACATCGAATGCCACTTATCTAGAGCCTCCAGCGATGAGAAATTACATACGAATTGAAAACGAATCTTACTAATGTTATAAATGTGAATGTTTGGATGGATGTGTGGATGTATGTTTGTTATGCTAATCACGTTATATATGTATATACACGTATATAATAAACAAGCCTAGGCATTATATAATTCAAAATTATAAATAGGCCGCTAAGCCGAACATCTCAATGCAAAATGTTGAACCTCGCTAATGGCTTAAGCTAATATTGTCATTGCTAAGTGCTCAATTATTACTGCCTGCTCGCAAAATATGTGCATGTCATTACAACTAGGAGTTACGAGGAATTCTTAGATTTACTTAATGAAGTTTACTCGTGTTTATCAACTGAAAACTGTTTTTAGTTTAATAATTACTAGGTATTTTCAGCTTTCTAGTTGAAACCCTTATTTTGTTGGAGAATCAACCGAACGAATTTCTTTAAACTTTCAAAGAGAAAGTAGTAAAATTAGACCAAAAAATAATTTTGAACTATAACAAAATTCTGTGATTTTCAGCTTCCACAAACATAATTGTAATGTAATATAGGTAGTAACTTATTTGAGTAGGGAAAATAAGATCGAAATATAAATAAATAAATATAATTCATATACGATATCAAGAGTATTCGTAATCATAGGTTAGGCAGAGTTGTATGATGCTACTCAATGCAGGATACCCTTCCAGAATAAGGAATTTATATCCATTACTATTTTCTGAGAACAGATTTAATAATATAGTATCGTTTAATCCTGGAACCTGTAATGTATGGTAACCTACTTATTGTTTATGATCGTGCTTGTCGATGGCCTGTCACGGCAATGGTGTGTCATCGCCGTTCCGTATAAACCGAATTACTAGCTACACGTTGTTTTACTCTTATATTTCAGTGGCGACGAGGATAAAAATTAGAAGCGTGCTAAATAAAAATTTAATCCAAAATGTCAATCGGAAAACTAACCGAGTTTAATGTAAGATCGGGCAATTGGACAATGTATGTGGAACGCATGGAAATGTTCTTCAAGGTCAACAATGTTAAGGAGGAATTTTGGTTACCCACATTGATTGCGGCGATGGGTGACGAAGCTTATGAACTTTTAAGCAACTTAATAAGTCCGGGCAAACCGAGTGCAAAAACCTATGTGGAGGTGGTGAAGGTTATGACGGATCACTTGCAACCAAAGCCGTCATTTATGGCAGAGAGGTACCGTTTCCGACAACGAAGACAAAATGCGGGTGAATCCATTTTACAATATATTTCAGAACTGAAGAAAATGTCCAAATTTTGCGAATTTACGTCCGTATTGGAAGATAATTTACGTGATCAGTTAGTATGCGGGTTGCGAAGCGAGTCGATTAGGCAACGATTGTTTACGGAAGAAAATCTGCAATATGCAAATGCCGTTAAGATTTCATGCGCTATGGTATCGGCGGAGAGGGATGCAGCGGCAGTGGAACAAACAGTCGGGAAAAATTGCGACTCGGGCGGTAGCGGTGATAACGCGGCTGGAGCGGTGCATACGGTGGTGGCGTCGGGCAGCGGGGGCCGCCGAGGGCGTGATGGATCACGCGGGCTGCCGGCGAAACGTAAGGTCACCGCCGATGATTCGAAAAACAATTGTTCTGCTTGCGGAGCTTCGGATCACCAGAGGGAGCGATGTAGATACAGTCGGTTTATCTGCGGTATGTGTAGACAGAAAGGACATCTACGTCGGGTTTGTCCGGTGCGTTCTGGTGGAAGACAGCCGAAGGACCGATGTGACACCAATAACATGGTGGCGCATGTTCAAGCAGCAGGCGGGGTAGCCAATCAGTCAAACCTCTGGAGCCAGGCAGGGGAGGATGAGCCTCCTTTGACAGACGAGGAGGATTGGGTAGTAGAAGATTTGCATCAACTTAGTTTGAATAGCTACAAACCGGTGAGCTTAACTATTTATGTAGATCAAACCCAATTGTCTATGGAGATTGATACAGGGTCTTTAGTATCATGTATTAGTAGGGAAAAGTATGATCAACTGTTTAGCCATAGACCTTTAGATAATTCTAATTTAGTATTTAGATTCTATGATGGTACTATTACAAAACCTATAGGGGTGATTAGGCCAATGGTTAAGTATGGAAATAAGTCCAAGCAAATGGAATTGTTTGTAATAGAGGGTGGCACCACCGCGCTATTAGGTCGACAATGGCTTACTGAACTAGGCATTAAAATACCTTTGTACCAAAATATGATCACACTGAGCACAGATAAAAGAAATAGCAATGTTTCATGTAATGATCAATTAACATTATTACTTCACAGATTTAAGGATTTGTTTTCGGAGGGACTGGGCCGGTTCACGGGAGGCAAGGCTCGGTTACGACTACGCGAGGGAGCAACGCCGGTTTTCTGTCGCGCACGTCCTGTGCCGTACGCGCTCCGCGAGCGCGTCGAGGCTGAGCTGGAAGGCATGCTGCGCGCCGGGGTCATCGAGCCTGTGGAGTGCGCTGATTGGGCTACTCCACTTGTACCGGTTCGTAAGGCTGATGGTGGACTCCGTATCTGTGCTGATTACAAAATAACATTAAATCCAGTACTATTGGTGGACAAATATCCCTTACCACTTATAAACGACTTGCTGGTTAAATTAAATGGTTCTAAGATATTTACAAAAATTGATTTAACGCAAGCATATAACCAGATAGAATTGGATGACCCTGATAATTGTACGGTTATTAATACTCACAAGGGCCTTTTTAAGTATAAAAGATTGGTCTTCGGTTTATCGTCAAGCCCTGGTATATTCCAACGAATTATGGCGAATCTTCTGAACGATATTCCAAACGTAGAAGTATTTCTCGATGATATTATTATTGGATCACCCAATATTAGGGAGCATTTAGTTATTTTAGAGAGAGTTTTAGAGCGGTTACATCATAATGGAATGAAACTGAATCAAAAAAAGTGCATGTTCTTGACTAATGAGGTTAAATATTTAGGTTTTATTATCTCTGCCGAGGGAATTAAGGTGGACCCTGAAAAGGTGGAAGGTATATTAAACATACCCCGCCCAGAAAATATTACCGATTTGAGAGCCTTTTTAGGAACAATCATGTATTATGCGAAATTTGTTAAAAACTTGAGCAATATATTGGCACCTTTGTACAGGTTACTAAAGAAGGGAGTTACTTGGACATGGAATGATGAGTGTGAGTCAGCTTTTAAGAGAATTAAAAATATTTTGATTAGTGCCGACGTCCTTGCTCATTACGAACCAAACAAACCCTTGTTTTTAACTTGTGACGCGAGCGCGAGAGGAATAGGAGGCGTATTAAGTCAGATGGGTGAACTCAATGATAGTAGCACAGACGGACAGCATGAGCGTCCCGTTGTGTATGTGTCGCGCGCGCTTAACGCAGCTGAAAAGCATTATTCACAAATCGAGCGGGAGGCTTTGGCTATTGTGTTTTGCTTAGAAAAATTGCACCAGTATTTATATGGGCGACGTTTTACACTACGTACGGACCACAAGCCACTGGTCACTATTTTTGGGCCTAAACAGGGTATACCATCAATGGCTGCGAGCCGATTACAAAGGTGGGCTATTAAGTTGTCAGCCTATACGTACGACATTGAGTATGTTACTTCAAAGCAGAATGGGGCAGATGGGTTATCGCGGTTGCCAGCTCTTTCTGATATTAAACAACCTATTAAAGTTCCGGAACAATCATATTTACATTTCGCCCAAAATGCCATGTTATTGGATTATAATGAGATTAAAAGACAGACGAGCCGAGACCAGTTGCTAGGCCGAGTTCTAACATATCTTCGCGACGAATGGCCGTCTGATAACGAAATTAAATCGCTCCAACCTTATTTTAATCGTAAAAAAGAACTATACGAGGAGTTAGGTTGTGTGATGTGGGGCCATAGGGTGGTCGTACCGGGTGAGTGTAGGAATAAAGTTTTAATGGATTTACATGAGGCACATATGGGCATAGTAAAAACTAAAGCTTTCGCTAGGAGCTATGTCTGGTGGCCGGGTATGGACGAAGATATTGAAAAAACGTGCCGTGGTTGCAGTGTCTGTGCTGCAGAGAGCGAGGCACCGCCTCGACATATGCCCTGCCCATGGGTTTGGCCAGATAGACCATGGGCCCGTGTACATGTTGATTTCTTAGGCCCTATCACGGGGCGGATATTTTTAGTAATGGTTGATGCCAGGACCAAATGGTTAGAAGTTAGTCAAGTACCTAGTACAGCGGCTAGTCACACGATCAGCGTTTTAAGTGACGTGTTTGCACGTTTTGGATTACCCAGACAAATAGTATCTGATAACGGGCCGCCCTTTACAAGCCATGAGTTTTCTCAATTTCTCGGTACAAACGGGATCGAACATATATTTTCAGCGCCATATCACCCCGCCTCAAACGGAGCAGCAGAGAACGCAGTTCATACATTTAAAAGAGCTATTAAAAAGGCAATTAGAGAGAACATAAACATAAATTTATTTTTAAATAATTTCCTTCTATATTATAGGAATACAGAACACTGTACTACAGGCGAAACACCGGCGTCGCTCATGTTTGGCCGTAGGTTACGTACAAAGTTCGACGCCCTAAGACCAAGTAGGGACAGTAGAGTTAGAGATGCTCAGGAGCGTCAACAAAAATACGGCTCAAATGGGTTTCGTCAATTACGCCCGGGGGATGAGGTCTGGCTGCGTCAATATCGTGGACAGGATAAATGGGTAACTGGAAAGGTTGCAGAAAAGATGGGGACCACTGATTATAAGGTAGTAGATGCTTTAGGTAGAGAATCCCACAAACATGTAGATCAGCTGAAGCCACGGATACGGAGTTCACTAATCTGTCCTTCTCCCTCTAGCCCGATCAGTGAGAATTCCAAGACGGTTGTGGTAACGCAAGAACAGGGAGCGCCCAGTCCGGGCGGTCCACGGAGCGAAGCCTCGACCGCGGCGAACACACATCAGGATGACGGGGATGGAGAATCTTTTGAAGACTGCGTAGAACAGCCGGTTCAGAGCACAACACAGCCTTCCTTGCCTTCTCCTAAGCCGCCCCAGTCTCGTCCCATTCGTCAATGTCGAATTGATAAGCCAGCTAGGTATAATTTATGGTGAAGGCGTAGAAGTCATATTTAGTTTCTTTTGTTTTTATGAGTTAAGTTTTAAAGCTCTGAAAGCCTTTTATTGATTGTTAAAATGTAAAGGGTTCTAGATTAAGGGTGAAGGTGTAATGTATGGTAACCTACTTATTGTTTATGATCGTGCTTGTCGATGGCCTGTCACGGCAATGGTGTGTCATCGCCGTTCCGTATAAACCGAATTACTAGCTACACGTTGTTTTACTCTTATATTTCAGAACCTAAAGACGGCAGCTACAATCCAATCAGAAGGACACTTCATGTGTCCAGCAACATTTTAATAAAACACAGATAAACCAAGATGTATAAGGATTGTAGCAGGTGGCTTTCTGTAGTTTCTGCCGTTCTGCCTACCCCGTGTAAAAAGGCGTGAGTTTATATATGTATGTATGTGTATAGATAAACCAACATAACAGTGAATCAGATGAAAATATACGACGTTACAAGATGAACATATTTCCTAATCTAAAAGTCAATAGGGAAAGTTCCAGGATAACATTTGTGGAAACATTGTCATCATCATCAATACATATAATAAATCTGTAGAAAAGTCGTTTTTGTACATCGAAAATATTTCCAAAACAAAAAGCCAGGGTGTTAAAGGAGAACCAGCAGAACCCATTTTCAGCATTTTTGGAATCTTTGTCTGTTTGTCTGCTTGTCTGTTTATATGTGCACGCATCACGTAAACTGTACGAAACCAATGTAGATAACTTTTATACACAAATATTGTGCGTAACTTGAAGTATTACTTAGTTTTTGTTCCATCGCAATCGGTTTTTTCTATCAATAGTTCAAGAAGTAAAATATCGCAACATACGCAATTCAGGTACTCGGACAGTTGAACTCCATATTGGATAGATGGCGTTGTGCATTTCGCGTCATTTTCTGAATGGCGGTGTTAAGATTTACCGCGGAAAAAAGAATATAAAAAAATAACCGGCTAGGAGCGAGTCGGACTCGCGCACGAAGGTTTTCGTACCATTATCGCAAAAACGGTAAATATATCGCGTTTGTTGTATATATGCCCCACTTAAATATTTATTTTCTTCTGCTTTTAGTATTTGTTGTTATAGCGGCAACAGAAATACATCATCTGTGAAAATTTCAACTGTCTAGCTGTCACGGTTCATGAGATACAGCCTGGTGACAGACAGACACACAGACAGACGGACCGCGGAGTCTTAGTAGTACCCGGAGTTTTTACCCTTTGGGTACGGATCCCTAAAAATGATAAATAAAAGAGTATGTTCCCAAATTGGTTCAATTTCAATTTGGGAACATACTCTTTCAAATAATAAAAGAATTTTCAAAATCGGTCCCTAATTGACGGAGAAATAGGGGAAAAAAAACCTAATGTCGAACCTCGGGTCGAACGGTTATTGCGGGTGGGTGTTTATGAGGAGACAAATCGGTCTACCCTCTTTCTTGTTCGTTTTTTGCACTCAGTACCACAACTCACTCACCCATTGTTACACACAACACTGAATAGAGTTGTGAGTAACAGCGGTCTATCGACCGGTCTTTCGACTTGTCTACCGACTGTCTAGCGACTGCCTGGCGACTTGTCCACCGACTTGTCTACCGACTGTCTAGCGACTGCCTGGCGACTTGTCTACCGACTTGTCTACCAACTTGTCTACCGACATGTCTACCGACTTGTCTAACGACTTGTTAAACAGAATTGTTTCCGACACACGAAACTCACTGTGGCCGCTCGCGTACGTTTTTCGGCACTTTTTCGGGTTTTGTAAACAAACAGCAGTCATGGTATATATCTTGCACCTTTGCTTCGCCTGTAGAGGCGCCACCTGAAATCATCACCACGCCCGAGATTCAAAAATGGATGTCTTCTATTGAGCTGCATCTGAATGAAGTCTGCTCTATTGCCGCGGATGGAAAACTCAATTCGGAGCAGAAAATGAAAATAGCAAACCTTTGCCGTAAAATAGGATCTGGTACCTCACAAATGGCAGTAATATACCAGTCGCTAAAGGCTAGATCTCTTCTAATGCACAATGCGGTTGAATCCCTTACTGAAAAACGAGACCTGTCAGACCACATCATGGACCTCAAGAAGACGATACAGGACTCAGGTACTGCGGGAAATGTTTCTTTTGCCGAAATGGTAAAAAAGGGAGCAAATAACTTTGTTCGCCCCAATAATTTAAGCTCGGTTGCAATTTATCCCCAAGATAAATTGAAATCGAGTGACGAAACAAAAGACCTCGTTAAAAAGATCATACGCCCGGAGCAAATGAAACTGCATGTTCGAGGTGTCCGGAAAACCAAAAACGGAGGCGTAATTATCAGCACCGAGACCAAACATGACGCTGATAAAGTAAAGCAAGCAGTCCAGCTCTCTACTTCAGGACTTACCGCCGACGAACCCAGCAAGCGCAAACCCCGGATCGTGATCTTAGGAGTGCCGACTTCCATGGCTGAAAATGAGGTCTTCAGATGCATTTTTGAACAAAATGTAGCCGACAAGTTTGAAAACATGCCCTTTGAATCCTTCCTGGCCTTGGTAAAATTAAGCCACAAATCTGGAAAGAGAGATGCGTCGACCTGCAACTACGTCATTGAAGTACCAGCTGATATACGCAAAGCCCTAATCGCTCAATCAAGACTTTTTATTAATTGGACGTCCTGTCCTGTCAGGGATTTTACACTGGTAACTCGGTGCTACAAGTATGGTCATGCAGCAAAAACGTGCAGAGAAGTCAACTCGACGTGTGGGCATTGTGGTGAAATAGGGCACTCGATGACAGAATGCGCGAAGAAAGCTGATGTACCAAAATGTGCAACTTGCTCACGCTTTAAAAAGCCCAGCAATCATAAAACAGGAGATCCTGAGTGCCCTGCAAGGAAGATAGCGGAATTCAGATACATCAACTCTGTCGATTACGAGGGCGCCTAGAGCGTCACACTCATGTGATGCCGACTCAACAAAAACCACTGCCACTGCACTGACCTACTTCGCCTGGATTTGTTGCTGTCTCAGGAAATTTGCCGCCGTGCGTACTTTGGCAAAATGATTTTAAAACATTTTGCAATAGTGGTTAACCCAGCTCAAATATCTGCTGATGCTCAAAGTTCGTTGTCCGTGTGTGTAAATAATTATGTGCAATCAATTTAACGTTATCTAAGCTAAGTAAGGAATCATATGTTTATTATTATTAATAGAATTTAATTTTAATCTGTTTTAGTAATTAAGATTATCAATAAATAATTATATCTGTCACTATTCTAATGTTAAGAAAATATTGTAAAAAATCCTTGTCCTTCCAATTACATTGTTTGAGCCCCCGCCGCCTGTGATACAGGATTACCTAGTACAGGCACCTAACATTGTTGTACCCACTTTATGTATAAGACCAATTAGTATATTTTACCAATTTCAAGTTTGAATAAAGATTATTATTATGTCTTTTATTTAACTTATTTCTTATTTATTACATTTTTAAATATTTTTACAAAACACACAAAAAAGAAAACATTTAAAAATATAAAAAATAGAGGCCCACCGGTATCGGGAACAGGGTCCAAGCTACCGGCGGTCAGGGCTCCAGAGAGAGGAACCTCCTAACAATACGAGCCGTGTCCAGCAGTACTGCTTTCTGGATCAGGCCCTTGACCCAGCCGCCTAACGAGAGCCTCCTAAGGTGTTGGTCGAGGCTCGTGGCTATTAAGCCATGGGCTGACACGACTATCGGTACAATGATCGCTGAGTCCACATCCCACATGTCGACAACCTCGCGAGCCAAGTCAAGATACTTGATTTGCTTATCTTTCTCGGCTTTCACGAGGTTCCCGTCATGCGGGACAGTTATGTCAACAATCATTGCACGCCTCTCGATTCGGTCCACCACCACTATATCAGGCTTATTAGCGATAATAGTTCTGTCAGTGATGATGGACCGATCCCAGTACAATGTGATATTGCCATTCTCGAGAACTGGGTCGGGCACATACCTGTAGTACGGCACCTCCGACGCCACAAGAGTGTATTTCAGAGCAAGTTGCTGATGGATAATCCTGGCTACAAGGTTGTGCCTATGCAAGTACTCTTCGTTAGCTAGACGAGAACAACCAGAGATAATGTGGCGGATCGATTCACCCGGACGGTGACATGCCCGACAGATGTCAACCGTGCCATCCTTTACAATAAATCTCCGGTAGTTATTCGTCATGATAACTTCGTCCATAATTGCACAGACGAAACCTTCGGTTTCCCCAAAGAGGTCACCGAATCGCAGCCAGGCTACGGACGCTGATTGATCTACTTCGGACCCATGTAGGGCCCGGAAAAAGCGTCCGTGAAGCTCCTTACTCTGCCATACCTCCTTGCGGTCGTTAGTGTCAAGCACTACAGGCTTGCGCCAGTTCTCATTCGCCAAGGAGATCGGGGTGAGTCCCTTGTCCACTGCTACTACATCTCGATGAATACCCACGTCGGTGTTTAGAAAATATTCTCTGAGATTGCATATCTCGCGGTTGTGGAGATTTTTGGCATTTAAAAAGCCTCGGCCTCCACACTTCCGCGGGATATACAATCTCATGACTGACGATCGTGGGTGATGCATTCGATATGCAGTCAGCAGTGTACGGACCCGCCTATCCAGGGCGTCAAGTTCCGTTTGAGTTCCGTTCGTATTATTATTATTATTATCGAGTTCTTTTTTTCTTCTCTTTTGAGAGAGTATACGACCTTACACACGGGCCGGAGCCAAGTCTGTAGGGGTAATTTATATTGAAAAGGTGGATGATAATGTAGAAGAAGTCAGAAAAGCGACAGGTATTGAGTATGGTGGCTTTTTGGAGCATGTACAGTGTGTGAGAAGGCATGTGTAGAGTATGAAGACTTTGTGTGAGAGCCTTTGGTACTACACCGGTAGATGAAAGTACTATTGGGACGATGTGAACGGTTTGCGCTTTCCACTGGGTTTTTATTTCTATGGCGAGTTCTTGGTACTTACTAAGTTTTTCGGATATTGTAGTTTGGATGTTGTGTGAATTAGGTATAGCTATATCGATTAGGTACACTGTTTTATTTATTTTGTCGTGTACAGTGATATCAGGTCTATTATAATGAATTGTTTTGTCTGTAATTATTGTTCGGTCCCAGTAGACTTTTTGATTACTATTTTCTAAAATAATTTCTGGTTTATATTTATAATACGGAATCATCTCACCTATGAAATTATATTTGTATGCGAGGTGTTGGTGTATGATTGCGGCTACTTGGTCATGTCGGTGTTTGTAATCTGTCTGTGCGAGAGATTTACAGGCCCCTGTTATGTGTTGTATGGTCTCAGAGGCGCTGTTGCAATGTCGGCATAAGTCAGTCGGCTGATTGGAGTCTTTCATTATATACTTTCTGTAATTACGTGTTACTATTATTTGATCCTGGATCGCAAGCATGAAGCCTTCAGTTTCGGGAAACAATTCACCTCGTTTGAGCCATTCGTTCGACTTTAATTTATCGACGTGTGGCTGGCTCAGACTGGCTCGATGTCTTCCATGTAGAGCTTTTCCAGCCCATTCTGCAATTTTTTGCTGTGTGCTTACGATGTTTTCATTGATTTGAGTGTTTCTATTTTGCAAGTTGAGTGGTGTAAGTTTTTTATCTGTCTCTGTTACGTGTTTATGTAGTGGCGATTGTTCCGATTTGTTATGGAAGTAAGATCTGAGTGAAAGGATCTGCTTGTTATGCAGATTTTGTACGTCTATCAATCCCCTCCCTCCTTCTTGTCGAGGTAACGTAAGTCGCTGTATGCATGATTTCGGGTGGTGTTTCCTATGCTTAGTAAAGAGAGTATTGATAGTTCGCTGCACTTTTTTAATATCGGTTTTTGACCATCGTATGATCCCGAAAGAGTACGTGAGGATGGGTATTGCGAATGTGTTGACAGCTTTAATTGTGTTTTTGGAGTTAAGGTTAGTTTTAAGAATTAGATTAAGGCGATATGTAAATTTTTTAAGCAATTCTTGTTTTGTCATCTTTTGTTCAATCTGTCTGGATTGCTTGAAACCTAGGTATTTGTAAGAAGTGTGTTCATCCATTGGCTCTATGGTTTCGCCTGTTCCGAGCGTGTAGGTGTTATTTTGAATTTGTCCTTTTACTATTGACAGAATTTTGCATTTATCTACTCCGAATTGCATGTTGATGTCATTAGAAAATTCTTGTGTGGTATCTGCTAAATGGAAAAGTGATTGTTTATCTGCTGCGTACAGTTTTATGTCATCCATATACATCAGGTGTGTCAAGGTAAATTGTGTATTATCTTTTATTATTGGGAACCCTTTGTTAGTTTTATCTAGTAGGTGTGATAGTGGATTAAGTGCCATGCAAAACCATAAAGGACTGAGAGCATCGCCTTGAAAAATACCACGTTTAATTTGAATCGGTTCAGTGGCTACAGTCGTGGATGATTGATTTATTTTAAGTACAGTTTGCCAACTTTGCATGGTAGAATCTAAGAATAATCTAATTGTGGGGTGAATATTATAGATGTTGAGGACATGTAACAACCAGCTATGCGGGACTGAATCAAATGCCTTTTGGTAATCGATGAACATGGTATGAATATCTTGTTTGCTTTTGACTGCGCTGTTCATAGCAACTGCATCTATAGTTAGTTGTTCCTTACATCCTTGGCTGTTTTTACGACATCCCTTTTGTTGTTCTGCTAGAATTTTATGCTTATTTAAGTGATCGTAGACTAGTTCACTTATACAGGCTGTTAGGATTTTATAAAGGGTTTGCAAGCAAGTAATTGGTCTGTATTTAGCTGGATCTGTGGTATTATTCGTGTCTTTAGATATCATATACGTCACTCCTTGTGTTATGTATGTTGGGAGTGACTGTGGCGATTTAATAAATTCATTTAGGTGATTATATATGAATGGATGGATACTAGTGAATTTCTTATACCAATAGTTGTGAATATTGTCTGTGCCTGGAGATTTCCAGTTGTGTGTGCGTGTTAAAACTTCTATAAAAGTGCTTATTGGTATGAGTTCAAACTCCATTTCAGGGATTTCTGGTGTTGCGTCATTGATCCAGTTTGCATGATTTTTATGGGTTACTGGGTTTTCCCATATGTTTGCCCAAAATTCGCGTAATACTTCAGGCGGAGGTGTCTCTAATGGTATGCTAGTGGTGTTATTAGTCGTAAGATTTCGGTAAAATATTCTTTCGTTGTTACTAAATTTTATGTTTTGCTGTTTGCGATTTGTGCATGTGATATATCTTTTAAGTCTACTAGATGCTGCGTTTAATTTTTGTTTTAAAGTGTCCAAAAAGTGTTCTAATTGTGTATTTGAATTTTCGTGTTGTGCGTGAAGTTGATATTTTATTTTTATTTGTTCGACTGCTGCTATTAATTTTAGACTTCTCCTACCATTAATGAATTGTGTTAGCCGCCCTATGTTTGCTCTTAGATTTCCGATTTTATTTTCTAATCTGATTTGCCACTTTGGTTTTCTCTGATTATATGTGCGGCGTTCATTTTGTGTAAGGTCTAATATTTTAGATCCATTGCATGTAGCTGCCGTCCACGCTGCACAGTAAATTATTGTTTGCAGTTTTATGAATTCGGTGTCGACATTTACGTGCTTAGGAAGAATAACAGTATTTATATATGTTACTATAGCAGAAAACTTTCTAGATGTCTTCTGCTTAGGTATGTATGGTCTATTAGTGGGATGTGTGTCAGTAAAATTTAGTTGAGCCTGTTGAAATATGGCTTCAATTTCAGGGTTAATAGGATCTACGTTAGTTGCCGTTGGTTCAAATTGCCCAATCTCTATGTGGTTAAATAAATTGTTGTCATTTGTATTTACGAATGTCTGAGGCACGATGTCAGTATCTATGATGTTATAAGTATTTGGGTTAGTTGGATCGGAGTCATTCTGCGATTGAGTGGTAAAGAGATCGTTATTTAGGTCTTGAAAATTGTGTGTGTTGTTGGTGTTGATACTCCTCAATTCTACAGCTACCTGGTTTTTTATTCCTTCTAATCTGTTTGCGTCTATAAACCCGTTATTTATTATAGCTCTCACTTGGTCAGATAATCTTTGCTCACTTATATGTGATAATTCTGGATATATATTTATGAATGCCTCGTGTAAATATTTTCTATACGCTGTTTTATTTGTCTCTAACTGTGTTACAGTAAAATATATCCTAATTAGTGTTTCATTGTATTCGTTAGTCCATCTCATGCGCTGACTGGACTGTGTATTCGATTGTGTGGTGTGTTGGTGTATCTGAGTGTGAACCATTTGTAGTTCAGCCCTAACTTCTTCATAAATTTGGTCTATAGTGACTTGTGGTAATAGCTTCTTTTGTATTATGGCTCTACGCTGATCACCTATTCTTTGTCGGCTTACTTGCATAGACGGATATTTTTCTAAAAACTTAGTATGAAGCGATGGAAGATATGCATTTTTGTCTGTGTCCATATTAGTGAGATGAAGATAAGTGCGTAGGATGAATTTATTCATTTCAATACTCCATTTCCTACGAGTTGTTGCAGTTCTGGCGGTGGGTACAGTATCGTAGACAACACTTGTCTCCTGTACAACATCCGCTGACTGTATACTGATTGATGATGATGAAGGCGTCGGAGAGACGCGAAAAGATTGTGATGATGTATTATTATTATTATCCCGCATCTAATGTACATGTTAATGACAGTTTAAAAACTTATATGGACTGGTCTATCGACTGGTCTAGCGACTGGTCTATCGACTGGTCTATCGACTGGTCTATCGACTGGTCTATCGACTGGTCTATCGACTGGTCTATCGACTGGTCTATCGACTGGTCTATCGACTGGTCTATCGACTGGTCTATCGACTGGTCTATCGACTGGTCTATCGACTGGTCTATCGACTGGTCTATCGACTGGTCTATCGACTGGTCTATCGACTGGTCTATCGACCGGTCTATCGACTGGTCTATCGACTGGTCTATCGACTGGTCTATCGACGGGTCTATCGACTGGTCTATCGACTGGTCTATCGACTGGTCTATCGACTGGTCTATCGACTGGTCTATCGACTGGTCTATCGACGGGTCTATCGACTGGTCTATCGACTGGTCTATCGGCTGGTCTATCGGCTGGTCTGTCGACTGGTGTATCGACTGGTCTATCGACTGTTCTATCGACTGGCCTACCGACTGGTCTACCGACTTGTCTACCGACTGTCTAGCGACTTGTATACAGACTTGTCTACCAACTTGTGTACCGATTTCTAAATACGACTACGTTTACGACTTTCATACATATTTTATACTAGCTTTTGCCCGCGACTTCGTTCGCGTGGAATAGTGACTTCCGGCAGATTTTTGGTTTTACCCACATAGTTCCCGATCTCGCGGGATCTCTTCAAAAATGAAATGTGGAAGATATTCTAGGGAACTCTTCAAAAGTCAACTAAATAATTTAAAAGGAACGATCTAATTAATTTAAAAATTAAAACGAATTTAGACATACAATTTTAGTATCTACTAATAATCGAGATCAAACTAAACTTACATTTTACAACAACCAGACAACCCAAAAAATAAACCTTTTAATCGACAAATACAACGGGACCAATTTTGAAAACAACCACCAGACAACCCAACAAATAAACCTTTTAATCTACTAATACAACGGAGCCAATTTTAAATTTACGAAACGATCAATCCACAATTCCACGACAGTACCGAAGCGCTCGGCCGATACCCAACCAAATGCGTGTAACGAAACCATAGCGCGATCTATTTCGATCCCAACGCCATCTATCGAGCATAGTGACAACTCGGATTATTTATCTATACTCCGTTCGGGCATTTTCTTTGTACTAAAAGTTTTATTATATTGATACTATTTTTTCATACCTTTTTAGTATTTATTTACTTTTTTCCGATGAATTAAAACAATAACATGAACCGAACTCGTGTAACGATCGACACCATTGCGCGATCACCAACTTGACATATAGTACTAATAGAATTATCTATACTCCGTTAGAGCATTTTTGTACTAAAAGTTGTATTATAGTATATTATATTTTCATACCTTTTTACTATTTATTTACATTTTTCCGATGAATTTTCAGTACTGAATTGATGCCGACTCTTGACCAATAGATGGCGCTGTATGTCCGGAATAAATTTTATTTTATTTTATATTTTATTTTTTGTAATAAAAACTATCCTATGTCCATTCTCAAGTTCCAAACTATGTCTGTACCAAATTTCACACAAATCGGTTCAGTAGTTTAGGCGTGAAGCAAAGACAGACAGACAGACAGACAGACAACTGAATGAGGTGAAATTCAAAACTTGTATAAAACGCACACTAAGCAGGCACTGACAAAAATGCTTGGCTCAACGCTAGTCCTGCTCCAAAGCAACCAGCACAAAAACAAGTTATAAGCAGAAAAGTTCTGAAGTATTTTTGGACCTGCTGAAGACTGCATCAATATATTTGTGGCATTTGTGAACACCTTTGCGCCGGGAACAATTAGGGGCGGGTTATTTGACTAGTTATAAGACAAAGCTTTTTGACGTGTCGTTCTGACTTTGACATCTATTTTTTTAATGTATGTAATCTTTGTAATTAAATTAAAAATATGAAAAATACAAAAAAAAAAATTTTTTTTTGTTAAACTCAATTTATTTTAGTATTATATAATTGCACAGCACTGATGTGAGTACTATGTACCAAGTAAATCTACCATTTACTGTACCTAAGTGTCGTTCGTTGACTTCAGTGTGCCCTGCCCTGTGTGTCAAGCTCTCTCTAATGTCTCTCTGATGGTGGCACATGTGTTGGATCATTCGGTTCCCTTCATGATGGTTGAGGTTAGTGGTGCCGATCCTTGTGTCATGAACGAGCGCCATCAGTTGGGATTGGTCATAACTTAGCTGCCTCGGCCTGATTTTAATTACTTATTTATTGTATTTTTGATTGTTTGTTTTACTCTAGACGCTTTTACGTGCACGTTATACTCACATATATGTATTTTTCCAACAAGAATAATGTAACCAAATACTTGTTAAATACTTTTTTTTTAAAGAGTAAGTGTGGAGTTTCTTGTCCGTTCTTCTCCATAACAAACTTAATTGCCGAATGGACGGTAGAATCAATTATTATTACATTCAATTATTTTTTTTTATTGACGTTCAAAAGTGCCACTGATTGGCCTAGTAGAATAAAGAAATTTAGATTTTGATTTCATTTTAAGATCCATTCTTTTGGAAGCTCTACTGAGGTCATCGAAATTTGTACTGAGGCTCTCCATGGTCCCAGCCATGACCACTATGTCGTCGGCAAACCGAAGGTGAGTGATGTACTCGCCATTAACTTTGATGCCGAGCCCCTTCCTGTCCAGAACCTTGAAGACATCCTTCAGTGCAGCAGTGAACAGTTTCGGAGAAATGTCGTCTCCCTGTCTCACGCAGCGCCGGAGAAGGATTGGTTTCGAGGTCTGATCCTGAAGACTGACTGACATGGTGGCGTTTTTGTACAAACACTTCAACACCTCAATGAACCGGTAGTCAGAAGCTTGAGATCTGACACCAGTCATGCCAAGGGGTATCGTATTACCCAGTTACTGGGTTGTGAAGGTCAGATATTACTCCATGTAAAACACTGGTACTCAGCTGAATCCGGTAAGACTGGAAGTCGACTCCAACATAGTTGGGCAAAGGCTAGGCAGATTGATTTATTTGTTTTTAGTTAATCGCTAATCCTGAAGATCCTGGTAAGGATAACAGCACAAACGATTAAAATTATTGCATTGTTATCGCGATCCTTAAATTGATAAGTATGCAAAGTTTCAAATTAATCCGACGTTTTGAAGGGGGTGAAAATCACGTTCAAAGATATGGTTTATATGGATACATACATACCAAGCTAATAAAACAATCTCAATTGCCTTAAAATGTTCAAAACACAGAAAATCATATTTTTTCCGTAGAGAGGTTTTATTTAAGTTCAAGTTTCATCATCATCACCATCATCATTTCAGCCGAAAGATGTCCACTGCTGGACATAGGCCTCCCCCAGGCGTCGCCACATTGACCGATCCCGTGCGTCTCGCATCCAGCGCCTTCCCGCAACCTTGACCAGGTCATCAGTCCACCTAGTGGGAGGCCTTGCAACGTATCGTCTTCCGGTTCGCGGTCGCCATTCCAGAACTTTTCGGCCCCATCGGCCATCCGTTCTGCGAGCAATGTGCCCTGCCCACTGCCACTTAAGTTTGGCAATTCTTCGGGCTATGTCGGTAACTTTGGTTCTCCTGCGGATATCATCATTTCTGACGTGATCACGCAAGGAAATTCCGAGCATAGCCCTCTCCATTGCCCTTTGGGTGACTTTGAGCTTTCAGATAAAGCCCATTGTGAGCGACCACGTCTCGGTTCCATAGGTGATCACTGGCAACACACACTGGTCATAGACTTTTGTCTTGAGACACTGCGGTAAATTGGACGAGAAGATACCACGCAACTTCCCGAACGCCGCCTAGCCGAGTCGGATTCGACGGTTGATCTCTTTCTCGAAATTGGACCTATCCAACTGGACCGTTTGTCCCAGGTAGACATAATCGTCTACAACTTCGAGTGTAGAGTCTCCGACCTTGATAGGAGTGGGTGTTACATGGGCATTCACCATGATCTTGGTTTTGTCCATGTTCATTTTAAGACCCACTCTTTCGGAAGCTCTACTGAGGTCATCGAGCATTTTACTGAGGCTCTCCATGGTCTCAGCCATGACCACTATGTCGTCGGCAAACCGAAGGTGAGTAATGTACTCGCCATTAACGTTGATGCCCAGCCCCCTCCAGTCCAGAACCTTGAAGACATCCTCCAGCGCAGCAGTGAACAGTTTCGGAGAAATAACGTCTCCCTGTCTCACGCGGCGCTGGAGAAGGATTGGTTTCGAGGTCTGATCCTGAAAACGGACTGACATGGTGGCGTTTTTGTACAAACACTTCAACACTTCAATGTACCGGTAGTCGATCTGGCACCGTTGGAGAGACTGCAGTACAGCCTAAAGACGGCAGCTACAATCCAATCAGTAGGAAACTTCATTTGTCCAGCAACATTCACAGATAAACCAAGGTGTGTAAGTGGCTTTCTGTAGTTTCTGCCGTTCTGCCTACCCCATGGAAAAAGGCATGGGTTTATATATGTATGTATGTGTAAAAATAAACCAACGTTATAGTGAATCAGATGAAAATATACGACGTCCCAAGATGAACATATTTCCTAATCTAAAAGTCAATAGAGAAAGTTCCAGGATAACATTTGTGGGAACATTGCCATATATACATATCTGTCTAGGAATAATAGAGGGAATATGTCTTTCCTGCCTAGCCATATCTCAGAACACTCACTTCTGAGTTAAAATAACATCGAAGTATAAGTAGTCAGTGTCAGTAGTGAAAACGGCTTTTTCTACATACTTCACCTAACCGTAAATGCCAATATGGCCGTAAGCCATGTATGAGACCGCAGTACTTGTGGTAACAAGTAAAATTTAAAAAACCCGGACACATTTTTATTTCATGCTACATCATTTATCTAGTAGTAGACACGCTTCGATTGACAACTATTGAACACGTAATTAAGGCACGATATCTTGCTATAACACCCCGATTCAAACAGTAAAACACCCTAATGGGTATTGAGACAATACATTTACCCTAAGAACTTGAACGAAGCCATTAACTACGCAATTTCAGAAGAAAAAATCCAATATAAACAAAATGCACTTAATAAATTCAATCAAAATAGTGACCGCCGCAGTAGCTCGAACATTTCCAACAATAAAATCCAAAAACCTGAATTCTCTTCGTCCTCGTCCGTTTGCCGGTATTGCAAAAAAAACAGGGCACAACCTGGAAAATTGCAAACTTAGGGAATATAACAACAATAAAAACAAGTATTCCAACCAAAACGCCCAACCATCACATAATTTTAAACCCAAATCAGAATTCAAACCCCAAATTAACTTTGTAAATGAAGAAGAAGGCTATTATAACACTGATTTAAACTAAAAAATGTCCCGCATAGGTGTCGCACGGGATAGCCTTACATAATAAAAGACGACACCAATATTCCTGTAAAGACCCATGGACGCGGTAACCAGCCCGAAACTCGCGGTCTATTTCTATAAGATGGTTGGTCTAAGTTATATTTATTTTATTTCTCGTATTACAATTGTGTATATCACTGACTTTACTAAAGAGATATATATTTTTCCTTACATACATAATATTTTCATAAATTAATTGGCAAACAAAATATTTCTCATATTTCCAAATGTTTTTCCTGCCATATGATAAATAGGAAAAAGCGTGCTCTTATTCCTTTTCACTATAACACGTAATTTTATTTCCTGTCGTCAGGTATTCTATGAATTGGGGGATTGGAATCGGAAGACAATAAATAGCTTAGTCTTTATGAACATCTCGATAAATATTGACACCAGTATACAGTTAACTTAATGTCGTGTTCAGAATGTTGTGTAGACAGTTAAATCGATTTAGTGAAGTGTTCAATGTTCCTGAATACGATGTGGTTGTCATTGCCATGCCACAGCCTGCGGCGTCACAATGCAATTATCTGAGCACTTTGTCTTAGGCACGTCTGTAAGTGTCGATTAGCAAGAGAATTGAAACGAATGCGAGATTTTCAATGATATTGTTTTAGGGATAATGTATATAGGTAAACTAATGACCATATAGGTACTGATGATCTAATGTTAATTCTAAGAAATTGCTTGAAAGTACCGAGAAATTAGAAGAGAAAATTAACTGGAGTGAATTAAAATGTCTTCGAAATTAGAGAAATCTAGATTGTCTGAAATTCTTTATACCAGACTACGGTGAAGCGAAAAGGAAGGGTTATGATTTTAGCAGTCATGTATGTATTTACGTATGTTCCTCCGTAACGCCTAAACTATTCATTCGATTTTGATGAACAAGGTGTCCATCGGCATCGATTCGTTATTATTACTTTATTATGGTCCGGATAACATAGGTTAAAAAAATAAAATAAAAAAAGACCGTAGTTGGGACAAAATTGTATGGGATTGACAAGCAATACCGAAAATCACGTGATTAATCCATTACATTTTGACTTTTCGACTATCGACTTTGCTGACATCGAATGCCACTTATCTAGAGCCTCCAGCGATGAGAAATTACATACGAATTGAAAACGAATCTTACTAATATTATAAATGTGAATGTTTGGATGGATGTGTGGATGTATGTTTGTTATGCTAATCACGTTATATATGTATACACGTATATAATAAACAAGCCTAGGCATTATATAATTCAAAATTATAAATAGGCCGCTAAGCCGAACATCTCAATGCAAAATGTTGAACCTCGCTAATGGCTTAAGCTAATATTGCCATTGCTAAGTGCTCAATTATGACAGCCTGCTCGCAAAATATGTGCATGTCATTATATAACTAGGAGTTACGAGGAATTCTTAGATTTACTTAATGAAGTTTACTCGTGTTTATCAACTGAAAACTGTTTTTAGTTTAATAATTACTAGGTATTTTCCCAACCTACATACATAATATTTTCATAAATTAATTGGCAAACAAAATATTTCTCATATTTCCAAATGTTTTTCCTGCCATATGATAAATAGGAAAAAGCGTGCTCTTATTCCTTTTCACTATAACACGTAATTTTATTTCCTGTCGTCAGGTATTCTATGAATTGGGGGATTGGAATCGGAAGACAATAAATAGCTTAGTCTTTATGAACATCTCGATAAATATTGACACCAGTATACAGTTAACTTAATGTCGTGTTCAGAATGTTGTGTAGACAGTTAAATCGATTTAGTGAAGTGTTCAATGTTCCTGAATACGATGTGGTTGTCATTGCCATGCCACAGCCTGCGGCGTCACAATGCAATTATCTGAGCACTTTGTCTTAGGCACGTCTGTAAGTGTCGATTAGCAAGAGAATTGAAACGAATGCGAGATTTTCAATGATATTGTTTTAGGGATAATGTATATAGGTAAACTAATGACCATATAGGTACTGATGATCTAATGTTAATTCTAAGAAATTGCTTGAAAGTACCGAGAAATTAGAAGAGAAAATTAACTGGAGTGAATTAAAATGTCTTCGAAATTAGAGAAATCTAGATTGTCTGAAATTCTTTATACCAGACTACGGTGAAGCGAAAAGGAAGGGTTATGATTTTAGCAGTCATGTATGTATTTACGTATGTTCCTCCGTAACGCCTAAACTATTCATTCGATTTTGATGAACAAGGTGTCCATCGGCATCGATTCGTTATTATTACTTTATTATGGTCCGGATAACATAGGTTAAAAAAATAAAATAAAAAAAGACCGTAGTTGGGACAAAATTGTATGGGATTGACAAGCAATACCGAAAATCACGTGATTAATCCATTACATTTTGACTTTTCGACTATCGACTTTGCTGACATCGAATGCCACTTATCTAGAGCCTCCAGCGATGAGAAATTACATACGAATTGAAAACGAATCTTACTAATATTATAAATGTGAATGTTTGGATGGATGTGTGGATGTATGTTTGTTATGCTAATCACGTTATATATGTATACACGTATATAATAAACAAGCCTAGGCATTATATAATTCAAAATTATAAATAGGCCGCTAAGCCGAACATCTCAATGCAAAATGTTGAACCTCGCTAATGGCTTAAGCTAATATTGCCATTGCTAAGTGCTCAATTATGACAGCCTGCTCGCAAAATATGTGCATGTCATTATATAACTAGGAGTTACGAGGAATTCTTAGATTTACTTAATGAAGTTTACTCGTGTTTATCAACTGAAAACTGTTTTTAGTTTAATAATTACTAGGTATTTTCAGCTTTCTAGTTAACCCTTATTTTGTTGGAGAATCAACCGAACGAATTTCTTTAAACTTTCAAAGAGAAAGTAGTAAAATTAGACCAAAAAATAATTTTGAATTATAACAAAATTCTATGATTTTCAGCTTCCACAAACATAATTGTAATAGGAAGCATTTTTCCATTATATACGTATAGGTAGTAACTTATTTGAGTAGGGAAAATAAGATCGAAATATAAATAAATAAATATAATTCATATACGATATCACGAGTATTCGTAATCATAGGTCAGGCAGAGTTGTATGATGCTACTCAATGCAGGATACCCTTCCAGAATAAGGAATTTATATACATTACTATTTTCTGAGAACAGATAATTTAATAATATAATATCGTTTAATCCTGGAACCCAAAGACGGCAGCTACAATCCAATCAGAAGGACACTTCTTGTGTCCAGCAACATTTTAATAAAACACAGATAAACCAAGATGTATAAGGATTGTAGCAGGTGGCTTTCTGTAGTTTCTGCCGTTCTGCCTGCCCCGTGTGAGTTAACAGTGAATCAGATGAAAATATACGACGTTACAAGATGAACATATTTCCTAATCTAAAAGTCAATAGGGAAAGTTCCAGGATAACATTTGTGGAAACATTGTCATCATCATCAATACATATAATAAATCTGTAGAAAAGTCGTTTTTGTACATAGAAAATATTTCCAAAACAAAAAGCTAGGGTGTTAAAGGAGAACGAGCAGAACCCATTTTCAGCATTTTTGGAATCTTTGTTTGTCTGCTTGTCTGTTTATATGTGCACGCATCACGTAAACTGTACGAAACCAATGTAGATAACTTTATACACAAATATTGTGCGTAACTTGAAGTATTACTTAGTTTTTGTTTCATCGCAATCGGTTTTTTCTATCAACAGTTCAAGAAGTAAAATATCGCAACATACGCAATTCAGGTACTCGGACAGTTGAACTCCATATTGGATAGATGGCGTTGTGCATTTCGCGTCATTTTCTGAATGGCGGTGTTAAGATTTACCGCGGAAAAAAGAATATAAAAAAATAACCATACCATACCATACCATTATCGCAAAAACGGTAAATATATCGCGTTTGTTGATAATATATGCCCCAATTAAATATTTATTTTCTTCTGCTTTTAGTATTTGTTGTTATAGCAGCGGCAACAGAAATACATCATCTGTGAAAATTTCAACTGTCTAGCTATCACGGTTCATGAGATACAGCCTGGTGACAGACAGACACACAGACAGACGGACCGCGGAGTCTTAGTAGTACCCGGAGTTTTTACCCTTTGGGTACGGATCCCTAAAAATTATAAATAAAAGAGTATGTTCCCAAATTGGTTCAATTTCAATTTGGGACATACTCTTTCAAATAATAAAAGAATTTTAAAAATCGGTCCCTAATTGACGGAGAAATAGGGAAAAAAAAAACCTAATGTCGAACCTCGGGTCGAACGGTTATTGCGGGTGGGTGTTTATGAGGAGACAAATCGTTCTACCCTCTTTCTTGTTCGTTTTTTGCACTCAGTACCGCTGCCACTGTTACTCACAACTCTATTCTGTTTCCGACACACGAAACTCACTGTGGCCGTTCGCGAACGTTTTTCGGCACTTTTTCGGGTTTTACAAAACCATTCAAAACTTATATGGACTGGTTTGTCGACTGGTCTTACGACTGGTCTATCGACTGGTCTGTCGACTGGTCTATCGATTGGTCTATCGACTGGTCTATCGACTGGTCTGTCGACTGGTCTATCGACTTGTCTACCGACTTGTCTATCGTCTTGTCTACCGACTTGTCTACCGACGTGTCTACCGACAGTCTTCACTCAGTACCGCTACCACTGTTACTCACAACTCTATTCTGTTTCCGACACACGAAACTCACTGTGGCCATTCGCGAACGTTTTTCGGCACTTTTTCGGGTTTTACAAACAAACAGCAGTCATGGTAAATATCCCGCATCTAATGTACATGTTAATGACAGTTTAAAAACTTATATGGACTGGTCTCTCGACTGGTCTATCGACTGGTCTATCGACTGGTCTATCGACACGTCTATCGACTGGTCTATCGACTGGTCTCTCGACTGGTCTATCGACTGGTCTACCGACTTGTCTACCGACTTGTCTACCGACTTGTCTACCCACTGGTCTATCGACTGGTCTATCGAATGGTCTGTCGACTGGTCTCCCGTGTTTACCGACTTGTCTACCGACTTGTCTACCGACTTGTCTACCGACTTGTCTACCGACTTGTCTACCGACTTGTCTACCGACTTGTCTACCGACTTGTCTACCGACTTGTCTACCGACTTGTCTACCGACTTGTCTACCGACTTGTCTACCGACTTGTCTACCGACTTGTCTACCGACTTGTCTACCGACTTGTCTACCGACTTGTCTACCGACTTGTCTACCGACTTGTCTACCGACTTGTCTACCGACTTGTCTTCCGACTTGTCTACCTACTGGTCTATCGACTGGTCTATCGACTGGTCTACCGACTTGTCTACCGACTTTTCTACCGGCTTGTCTACCGACTTGTCTACCGACTTGTCTACCGACTTGTCTACCAACTTGTGTACCGATTTCTAAATCGATTTTCATACATATTTTATATTTTCCTTATAAAGGCACCTGTCCGCGCCGCAGGGGCCGCACGCGCCACAGTCATCGCATTTCTCAAGGCACGCACTGTATCCAATTCTGTAACATTTTGAACTATATTTTCATACGGATAAGGTCTCCACGCCGCCCGCATCGCAATCGCCGCAAGCATCGAACGTGCCGCACGCATTGTATCCACTTCTGTAACATCTTGAACTATATTTTCATACGGATAAGGATGAGGTCTCCACGCCGCCCGTATTGCAATCGCCGCAAGCATCGAACGTGCCGCACGCATTGTATCCACTTCTGTAACATCTTGAACTATATTTTAACATTTTAAACCTGAGATCCCTTTCTCCAAACGAAACCTATAAGTATTTGGGTATGTCGGAAGCGTTAGGTATCAGTACTACTGACATGAAGCAATCGTTGAGGGAACGCTTCTTTGGCCGCCTGAAGAAGGTATTTGGCCTTCTTTCAGGCAGAATCAAGGTGCGCGCCTTCAACTGTTGGGTCATGCCGGTACTGATGTACTCTTTCGGCATACTCAAATGGACTCAAACGGAACTTGACGCCCTGGATAGGCGAGTCCGTACACTGCTGACTGCATATCGAATGCATCACCCACGATCGTCAGTCATGAGATTATATATCCCACGAAAGTGTGGAGGCCGAGGCTTTTTAAATGCCAAAAACCTCCACAACCGCGAGATATGCAATCTCAGAGAATATTTTCTAAACACCGACGTGGGTATTCATTATACAAGGGACTCACCCCGCTCTCCTTGGCGAATGAGAACTGGCGAACTGTCTGGTATGGCAGAGTAAGGAGCTTCATGGACGCTTTTTCCGGGCCCTACATGGGTCCGATGTAGACCAATCAGCGTCCGTGGCCTGTCTGCGATTCGGTGACCTCTTTGGGGAAACCGAAGGTTTCGTCTGTTCAATTATGGACGAAGTTACCATGACGAATAACTACCGGAGATTTATTGTGAAGGATGGCACGGTTGACATCGGTCGGGCATGTCGCCGTCCGGGTGAATCGATCCGCCACATTATCTCTGGTTGTTCTCGTCTAGCTAACGAAGAGTAAGTGAAATACACTCTTGTGGCGTCGGAGGTGCCGTACTACAGGTATGTGCCCGACCCAGTTCTCGAGAATGGCAATATCACATTGTACTGGGATCGGTCCATCATCACTGACATGACTATTATTGATAATAAGCCTGATATAGTGGTGGTGGACCGAATCGAGAGGCGTGCAATGATGAAACTCGTGAAAGCCGAGAAAGATAAACAAATCAAGTATCTTGGACTTGGCTCGCGAGGTTGTCGACATGTGGGATGTGGACACAGCAATCATTGTACCGATAGTCGTGTCAGCCCAGGGCTTAATAGCCTCGACCAACACCTTAGGAGGCTCTCGTTAGGCGGCTGGGTCTGGCCTGATCCAGGAAGCAGTACTGCTGGACACGGCTTGTATTGTTAGGAGGTTCCTCTCTCTGGAGCCCTGACCGCCGGTAGCTTGGACCCTGTTCCCGATACCGGTGGGCCTCTATTTTTTATATTTTGAAATGTTTTTTTTTTAATTTATTTTATACAAATATTTAAAAATGTAGATAAATAAGAAATTGGTTAAATAAAGGACATAATAATAATAATATTTTTCTTTCTTTCTTTCATTTCTTTCTTTTCTTTCTTTCTTTCTTTTCTTTCTTTTCTCTTTCTTTTCTTTCTTTTCTTTCTTTTCTTTCTTTCCTTTTTTTCTTTCATTCTTTCTTTTCTTTCTTTCGTTCTTTTCTTTCTTTGCTTTCTTTTCTTTCTTTTCTTTTTTCTTTCTTTTCTTTCTTTTTTTCTTTTCTTTCTTTTCTTTCTTTTCTTCCTTTTCTTTAATAACATATCGATTGATCCTGGAACCTAAAGACGGCAGCTACAATCCAATCAGTAGGAAACTTCATTTGTTTAGCAACATTCACAGATAAACCAAGGTGTGTAAGTGGCTTTCTGTAGTTTCTGCCGTTCTGCCTACCCCATGGAAAAAGGCATGGGTTTATATATGTATGTATGTGTAAAAATAAACCAACGTTCTAGTGAATCAGATGAAAATATACGACGTCCCGTCCGAATATATTTCCTAATCTAAAAGTCAATAGAGAAAGTTCCAGGATAACATTTGTGGGAACATTGCCATATATACATCTGTCTAGGAATAATAGAGGGAATATGTCTTTCCTGCCTAGCCATATCTCAGAACACTCACTTCTGAGTTAAAATAACATCGAAGTATAAGTAGTCAGTGTCAGTAGAGAAAACGGCTTTTTCTACATACTTCACCTAACCGTAAATGCCAATATGGCCGTAAGCCATGTATGAGACCGCAGTACTTGTGGTAACAAGTAAAATTTAAAAAACTCGGACACATTTTTATTTCATGCTACATCATTTATCTAGTAGTAGACACGCTTCGATTGACAACTATTGAACACGTAATTAAGGCACGATATCTTGCTATAACACCCCGATTCAAACAGTAAAACACCCATAACTTTTGAACGGCTTAACCGATTTTCATCAAACATAGCTAAGAACACTCTCGATAAAAACTCTTTCAAACTGAAAAATTAATCAAAATCGGTTCATCTGCTTAGAAGCTATGATGCACAGACAGATTCACAAATACACGGGTATACACGTCAAACTTATAACACCCCCCTTTTTCCGTCGGGAGTTAAAATCATGTCAGCATTGATAGGTGTCCTCCGAACTGGCTAGCAAAACGTCATGATTGAAACATTGCAATCGCAAATAAAAGTCAACTGCCTCATACATTTAGGTACGTTTTGTTATATCTATCCAGTGTACCCTAATATACTTACCCAGCACCTAACCAGCACCGTCAGCTCCTCATCATCATTTCATCATGCTTCCCGTGACCAGTCCTCAGTCAGTCCCTCAGCCAACCGTCATCCATCCGTCAGACCGTGCACATGTATCTGTGCCGCGCATCCTTGATTATTGTAAAGTATCAGTTTAAATAAATCCCTTAATTCCAGCAGTAATAATTTCCATTTTTTTTAAACTGGTTTTAAATACCCATTGTAACATTGGTGGCAGCGTAAAAGGGATTGTAAAAATCCGGTGAAACGTCTCGCGAAATACCAAACCAAGAGGATTGCAGTGTTGTGCAGTGCGTAATAACCTTGAGTGACACTCATCATCAACATAATTATCCGGGTCAAAAGTAGCCCAAAAATCCAGAAAACCGTCTCATCACCAGTCCACTGTGCAGTGGTACAGGCAGCAGCACTATCTGTGCATCCTACTGGTCTGCCTACACCCAGCACCGATGAAGATCCAGGCGTGTTCCAGTGTTCCAGTCCAGTTCCAGAATCCAGAAAATGCATTGTTTATGGATCCTGTGACTGACAACATAAATTGTAATTCATCTAACCGCATTCTAATCAGTCTGCAACAAATTAACGGTCCCCAGACGGTGACGACTTCAGCATAAACATCCTTTGTTATTAGATACTGGTAAACCGTTGCAGACTGGTTATCAAATTAATTCATTTGGGTTTGCTTGTATAATTTTAATTTATCATTTTAAGAAACTTATTTAACAAGAACAATGGCCAAAACCGATTCAAAGAAGGACCTTAGAGAAGTTAAAGATGACGAAATTCCCCTTAATGTGATTTTAAAGTTTATTAAACCTTTTAACGGTAGCAGAGAAAAACTTAATGCATTTATCCAAAATTGCGATAATACAATTTCTCTAGCGTCCTCACAAGAGCACATTGTCTTCAAATTCATCATTAGTCAACTCGAAGACAAAGCTTAAAGTGCATGTTCGATAAAAGAGTTCGACACCTGGTGCTCTCTCAAAGAATTCCTTAAATCACAGTTCGGTGAACGCAAACACTACGCTCACCTATTAACCGAACACCAAGAATGTAGGCAAGGTAGCCAAGAAACTGTAAGTCAATTCCACCTACGAATTGAAACATGTTTGTCCCAAGTTTTAACTGAAGTCACAATATCCAATTCCAAAAAGAGCGAACTTTCCTGTAGGGTGGCTGCAATGGAGGACCTTGCGTTACACACATTTAACATAGGCTTACAACCTCGCATAGCAAACATCGTAAGATGTAGAGACCCTAAGAACTTGAACGAAGCCATTAACTACGCAATTTCAGAAGAAAAAATCCAACAGTTTATCTATAAACAAAATGCACTTAATAAATTCAATCAAAATAGTGACCGCCGCAGTAGCTCGAACATTTCCAACAATAAAATCCAAAAACCTGAATTCTCTTCGTCCTCGTCCGTTTGCCGGTATTGCAAAAAACCAGGGCACAACCTGGAAAATTGCAAACTTAGGGAATATAACAACAATAAAAACAAGTATTCCAACCAAAACGCCCAACCATCACATAATTTTAAACCCAAATCAGAATTCAAACCCCAAATTAACTTTGTAAATGCAGAAGAAGGCTATGATAACACTGATTTAAACTAAAAAATGTCCCGCAAGGTGTCGCACGGGATAGCCTTA
The DNA here is from genome assembly GCA_964057195.1 of Orthosia cruda. Taxonomy (NCBI): domain Eukaryota; kingdom Metazoa; phylum Arthropoda; class Insecta; order Lepidoptera; family Noctuidae; genus Orthosia; species Orthosia cruda. Next base: position 34,581,680 of record OZ059830.1, on the reverse strand, counting down.
CATAATAAAAGACGACCAATATTCCTGTACCGCGGCTGGTTACCGCGTTCATGGGTCTTCCCATGGACGCGGTAACCAGCCCGAAACTCGCGGTCTATCTCCTAACCCTATGACCCATGGACACAGTAATCAGCTAGAAAATCGTGGTCATCCAATTACTCCTGTAAAGACCCATGGACACGGTAACCAGCCCGAAACTCGAGGACATCCAATCACTCCTTTAAAGACCCATGGACACGGTAACCAGCCCGAAACTCGAGGTCATCCGATGAAAGTCAAGCAACAGGGTAACCAGCCCCAAACTGTAGACTCTTCATTATCTAATATCCAAAAACCTGAAAAGGAAAAAGTGATTAACCAAAAAATATACGAATTTACATCCAATACAAAAAGTAGATACTTGCCTTATGTAAAAGTAAAATCTCCTATTTCAGCCAGTCATTTATCTCTCCTTATTGGTACTGGTGCATCTATTAGTCTAATAAAAAATCAGTAATCGATGATATGACACAAATCGATGAACAATCAAATATAAAATAAAAGGAATTGAGTGACAACAGTACCTTATCTACTTTAGGATAAATCCCTGTATCCATTACGACATATTATGATGATAATAATATTTGTAAACACTCAACCCAAACATTTAACGTAATAGACAAAATCAATCTTCCTTACGATGGTGTTATCTTAAATGATTTATTCAATGATTGCTCCTGCCAAATCGATTATGTAAAAAGTACACTTAACCTAGAAAGCCTAAAACTTAAGATGTACTTTAAAGAACTAGTCTACACTGCTACACCACGTAGTGAAACAGTAATAGAATGTACAGTTGCAAATACAGAAATTAAAGAAGGTATAATTTTAAACCAACACTTATCCGAAAACCTATTAGTAGCAAATTGTATTGTCCAAGTAAAAAATAATAATCGTGTAAACATATCTGTTGTCAATACTTCCAATGAACCAAGAACAATTGATTCTGACCTTCAATTAAACCTAAAACCCATCGAAATAAACTCATCATCTCTAGTAGCTACAATGTCTGAATTTCATACTCTTGAACGCACAGAGAAAGTCTTAGAGCTACTCCGTGTATCCCATCTTAACTCAGAAGAGACTGATGCATTGTACTCAGTCTAATCTCAATTCTCCGACGTATTCCATTTACCCAATGATCAGCTAACTTCTACTGATGCTATACAATATCAAATCAAAACCACTTCCAATATTCCTATACATGTCAAGACATACAGATTTCCCGAATCTTATAAGACAGAAGTCGAGTCCCAAGTTAACAAACAAGGCATCATAAAACCTTCTATGTCCCCATGGTCATCACCAATTTGGGTGGTACCCATGAAGCTTGACGCTTCTGGCCAAAGAAAATGGCGTGTGGTAATTGACTACCGAAAGCTCAATGACATAACCATTGGTGATTCCTATCCTATTCCTAATATATCCGAAATCCTAGACCAATCAGGCAAGTGCAAGTACTTTAGTACCCTAGATTCAGCTTCCGGTTTTCACCAAATTAATATGGATCCTAATGATTCCGTTAAAACCGCATTTTCCGTACCTACAGGACATTACGAATTTACGCGTATGCCCTTTGGACTTAAAAACGCCCCATCTACTTTTCAGAGACTTATTAATACAGCATTATCCGGCCTGCAAGGTATCCAATGCTTCGTATATTTAGATGACATTGTAATTTATTCCTTTGATATCCCGTCTCACATTAATAACATATCTAATATATTCCATAGACTCCGTCAATTTCAGTTAAAATTACTTAATTAGTTCTTGAGAAAAGAAGTCTCGTATCTGGGATCATGTTATTACAGATAAAGGTGTAAAACCAAATCCTGACAAACTAAAAGCAGTTCATGAATTTCCAATACCTACATCTCCTAAAGACTTGAAATCATTTCTTGGTTTTGTTTCTTATTATCGCAGGTTTAACCCCGACTTTTAAAATTTTGCTAAACCCTCAACAAATTTATTAAAGAAGAACGTTGAATTCATATGGTCAAATATAAACACCAATTAGCCTTCGAAACCTTAAACAATAAATTAACTGCAGCCCCATTATTAATATATCCAGATTTTTTCCATATCATTTCTCTTAACCTGCGACGCATCCAATTACGCGATTAGCGCTATCCTGTCTCAAGGTGATATAGGCAAAGACAAGCCTATCGCTTATGCTTCCCGTACTCTAAATAAGAGCGAGTGAAATTATAGCACAACGGAGAAAGAATTGCTTGCAATACTCTTTGGCTGCAAAACATTTCACCCTTATTTTAATTCCTGATCATTACTGATCACCGTCCTTTAACGTTGGCTTTTCAACCATTCTGATCTTAGCAGTAAACTCCAAAGGTGGAGACTTAAGTTAGAAGAATACGAGTATGAGATCATCTACGGCAAAGGAAAATTAAATAACGCTGCAGATGCATTATCTCGCTATCCTCCTACTAAACTCGTAAATCCTATACCTGAACCCTCTAATCAGGATATGAACCTACCTGATCCCAATGAGTTGTCCAACCCAAGTAACTCTCCAATGATCCCTTCTGATGATCTTGTCCAACTTGAAGATCTAATAGATCCCCTCGTTCAACCTGAAAGTTTAAGCAAAAGTTTAGGTAATCTAGAAGACCTAGAAATAACAAATCGAGATAATAACTCACCTTTACCTTCCGCTGAGACATCAGACCGTCCAACACCTCCAGATGTCCCAAGTCCAGTACCTTAGATGGTAATTACTCGCATTTCCTTAAAATCGCTTCTAAAGACTTTAACCCAAATGTAACTATCATAGAACATAACCAAAGCTTATCTAAAACTGATAAGAAAATAATAATTATTCCTACATCTATAGACATGTAAGACATGGATGAATCTGTTACCTATATACAAGAAATAATATACAATTTTCCTAACCAAGACGAATTTGCATTATTAGAAAGGTCATTACATTCCTTCTTGAAATATGATATTGATAATAAAACATATTATTTCCTTTTTACTAAAATGAATCACTTTGATACCTGTACTTATGAAGACATTTATAAAAGTCTTAAAGCCGTTAGAAATGAATGAATAATTACATTATTCGTTCAAGAAAATTCCGAAATAGCTATATCTGATTTTAATAACCCCTTCGATAACCATCAGTACCTCAAATTATATAATATGCTCCTATATCTATTTCACAATTCAGAAATAACAATACATATTTATAAAAATACCATCATATACCCATCGTTAAGGGAAATACCTAAAATCATGAAAGAAAACCACGATTTACCTATAGCCGGTCATTTAGGCTTTTCCAAGATGTTTAAAGGCATACAAGAAAAAAAAAATGAAAAAATATGCGAACAGACATCGAGAATTATGTTAAAAAGTGTTCATAGTGCCAAACATATAAAGCACTTAGAAAAGTAAATCGTGCTCCTATGCAGATAACTTCCCTCTCTACGCATCCCTTTGAGTGTGTAGCCTTCGATATAGTAGGACCATCACCCGAAGCTGGTAATTACAAATATAAATTTATCCTTACACTTCAGGATGACCTTACTAAGTTTTCAGCTGCCTATCCAATGACCAACACTATGGCAGAAGAAACCTGTGATTGTTTAGTTCATTTTATCACATTGTTCGGTATACTTGAAACTATACTCACCGACCAAGGTTCCAATTTCACAACTCTTTAAAAAACCTGTAATCTCCTGAAGATAAAACAACTCCGGTCCACCCCTTGTCATCCTCAAACACATGGTGGTCTAGAAAGAAGCCACTCCACACTAAAAGAACACTTGAAGTCCTATAAGTAAGCTTACCTAGTGTTGGGACTTGCACTGCCAGAATTGAGCAAAATACCACACCGGAAAGGAAGATGTTCATTTTTGGATCTCAGCGTTGCGTCGGGCTAGCAGCAGCGATCTCACGTGCAAGATTTATTCGCAGTACGAAACATACAGAGTCGTCGCAGAAACGAAGCCAAATTCACCGTGCAACGATATAGTATCCAAATGTGTAAAAATCAAATTGTCAACGGATGACACACTAATAATTTGTTTAGGCGAGAATGACCATAATTTGAACTTCATCTTGTCTCAGTTACAAATTTTATTAGAAACATTCAGTAATAACACTGTCATTATTCTTAACGTCCTAAATAACGTGTACCTGGATGTAAATAAGTTGAACTACTCTATAAAAAATGTATGTCGTAAGTTTAAAAAGTATCAATTTTTACAGCAAACTGCCACAAAACTATAAGATATTTGTAAGTCAGTAAATTACCATATAGATTGTAGTGATTATAGAGATAAATACTTAAATCCCAGCGAAATTAGAAAGAGAATAGCAAGTTGCAAATCGAGTTTGAAATCGAACATTGGATTACAGGAACCTAAAAAAGGGACAATTCCCTACTACTTTAAGGTAAAAAGTCATCTTCAAAGCACAAAACTTACAGATTGCGAAACTCGTATGTCATCTAATGCTGGGGCTCGGAAAGGAACTATTCCCTACTATTTTTCTGTCCAAACAGAGAGAACTAATCAGAGAGGACTAACTAGTAACCTAACAATTTTTTTCGAGCCTAACTCATTTGTTGCTACTTTAACTATTTTTCATCAAAACTTGTGTGGAATTAGTAATAAAAAAGACGAATTAGAACTTTATGTAGATAAATTAGAACCTAAATTAGACTTCATATATGTTACTGAACATTTTCTGAACAAATTAAATGCACCTCTATTTGCTCTGACTGACTACGACTTGGTTTCACACAATACTAGGGTTAACAAGAAAAGAGGTGGTAGTCTTATCTTGGGACATAGAAATAGACAAGTTTTAGATTGTATGGCAATAAACAAATTGTATAAATCGGAAGCATTCGAAATATGTTGTACTAAAGACATTGATACCGGGCTATACATATGCTCCTGTTATCGAAACCCAGATGAAAAGAACTTCAAAATATTCATGGAAAAATTCGAAATAATGTTGGAATATTTTTTTTATAAGAAGTGTATCATTTGTGGTGATTTTAACATCGATCTTCTCTGTGAAAATAAAAAGCATACAGAGTTTGTTAGTCTTTTACGATGTTATAATTTTAAAACCCTAATTCAAACGGCTACTTTTACACGAAATAGGTCATCTTCATGTATCGATAATTTAATCACCAACTTAGGTGACTCATTAATTCAAAAAGTTTCCGTAGACCATAATGGCTTAGCAGATGGACATGCAGGGCTTTTTTGTGAACTAAAGCTTCATACGGTTGTGGGAAAAAAAGGAAACAATAACCAAAAGATTACTATTGAAAAACGAATGCTCACAAAAAATAAACACGAGACGTTTAGTAAAAAAACTGTTGGGTATTGACTGGTCTTCTATGGGAATTAACTCCTTTTTAAAGAAATTTCACGATGCATTTCAGTGTAGCTTCAGAAAGCAAAAAAAACACATATTATTAAAAAAATAACAGTACTGGTATAAAATGGACCACAAAAGGCATAAAGGTGTCAAGTAAAATGAAAAGATTGTTGTGTGTAAATAGTGGGAGTTGTCATAACACCATACAAACTTCTAAAACAAACTACATTAGGTTATTTAGGAAAGTTGTGAAAGGAGCAAAAAGAATTGCTGTGAGGGGACAAATACAGGCAGCGAAAAATAAAAGCAAGGAAATCTGGCAAGTAGTAAATCGCCATAGGAACAAAGATAAACAAAAAAATACAAAAAACCTTCTCTTGAAAATGGATAATAAAATTATTGACGACCCTAGGGAAGTTGCAAATATATTCGCTGAACATTTTAATAATTATAACCACAATTTGAATATTACGGATGAAAATAATTCACTATTCTATTTAAAAAAATCTACGCATGCGTTTAAACTCATATTGCCCATCGGGAGTAACAAACGCAGTCTTGTCTTGAGATTTTGCCTCTACTGGAATTTGGTAGTAGCCAGATGCAAGATCTAAACTTACAAATAAAGAATTACCAGCTAGCCTGTCAAGCTGATCATCAATTAAGGGTAACGGATAGTGTTCCTTTTTTGTTTTATTATTTAATGTACGATAATCAACACATAGCCTGCTTTCACCAGTCTTTTTCTTTACCAGTAAGACTGGGCTAGCGTAAGGCGAGTTTGACTCACATACTATGCCTGCATCTATCATTTCTTTCACCATAGATTGAATCTGTCTACGCTCCGGAAAGGAGAGCCTATACGGGCGATAAACTACCGGTTGCAAGTCACTTAATTAAATATCCATTTGAACTACATTAGTCAATCCCAGGTCTTTTAGGTTATCCGAGAAACATGTTTCGAACCTTTTGAGCAACTCTTTTAATTGGTTAACCTCATATTCACTTAGCTGTTTGCCATAATTGAAGGCAGACTTGGTCTCAGTATTTTCAAAATCTAATAAATTAATACTCAAGTTATTCCTGGTACAAACGACTCGTGTAATGAGAGTATCCTTATTTAAACTAACGGTGCTGTCACTAAAGTTTTGCACCAGTAACCTGACCTCTCCGTTGTCTATTTCATATTCACCAGGCATCAAATAATATTCACTCTGTGACTTACCGCGTAAGGAGCCAGTAACGTGGACTATACCCGAATATTTGTTTGTAGAAATACAGGGTAATGGATACATTTCCTTAGGAGGTATTACAATATCGGTTTTCAAACTTAATTCTAATTTAACTGATTGATCACGAGAAAATATTAATGAATGTGTAGTTTTTGTTATGACTATACCTGGTTTCTCTGTAAAACTGTGCCCAATTAAAACTGAATATTTAATAACGCTATCGTCGACGACGTACGCGTTGACCTCCTCCACAATACCTTGAATTTCAATAGTGACGTTTGATACGCCCACTGGTATTACTATACTCTCACCTATACCTCTCATAGTTGGTAAGTTACTATCAAAATCAAAATCAAAATTTCTTTATTCAATTAGGCCATTAAGCGGCACTTTCGAACGTCAAAAATAAAAATTAAATGTAATAATAATTGATTCTACCGTCCATTCGGAAATGTAGCTTGTTATGGAGAAGAACGGACAAGAAACTCCCAACTTACTCTTTTAAAAAAACATAAATGTGTTTTACAAGTATTTGGTTACAATAATCTTGTAGGAAAAATACATATATGTGAGAACGAGGTAAAAAAAAAAAAAAACGCACTTAAAAGCGTCTAGAGTAAAACAAACAATTAAAAATACAATAAATAGGTAATTAAAAACATGCGGAGGCAGCTAAGATATGACCAATCCCAACTGACGGCGCCCGTTCACGAACATGACACATGGATCGGCACCACTCAGCTCAACCATCATGAAGGGAACCGAATGATCCAACACATGTGCCACCATCAGAGAGACATTAGAGAGAGCATGACACACTCAACTGCCGGGGCACACTGAAGTCAACGAACGACACATAGGTACAGTAAATGGTAGATTTACAGTTAGTACATAGTACTCACATATGTGCTGTGCAGTTATATAATCCAAAAAATAAATTGAGTTTATACAACACAAATATACATTATAATTATTCGTACAGTCTTCAGCAGGTCCAACAATACTTCAGAACTTTTCTGCTTATCACTTGTTTTTGTGCCCTAGTGGCTGTGGAGCTGGAATAGCGTTGGGCCAAGCATTTTTATCAGCGATGTAATCCCCCAACCTATAATATGCCTGCCTGCATAGTGTGCGTTTTATACAAGTTTTAAATTTCGTCTCATTCAATTCTAGAATGTGTGGCGGTATTTTATTGTAACATTTTATACAGTACCCCCTAAAAGATGACGCTACTTTAGCCAGCCTGAAACCTGGTTGAATTAATTGGTCCCTATTTCTTGTAACATAACTATGTCTATCGCTGTTTTTACTAAAAAGATGTAAATTCTTTCTAACGTACATGATGTTTTCGTAAATATACTGACAAGGTACCGTCATGATGTTAATGTCTTTAAACAGTTCCCTTAGAGAATCGCGCCGGCGAAGATTGTATATCGCTCTGATGGCTCGTTTTTGTAGAACAAAAATTGACTGAATGTCTGCAGCCCTTCCCCATAGTAATATGCCGTAAGACATTATACTATGAAAGTAACTAAAATAGACCAGCCTCGCGGTATCTACATCAGTAAATTGACGATTTTTTCTAACAGCATAAGCCGCCGAACTTAACCGCCCCGCAAGTGATATTAAATGAGGACCCCATTGTAACCTTGAGTCTAGCGTGATAACCAGGAAAACGGTTTTGTCGACGAATTCTAGCTTCTCGTTGTTTAATATAATGTCACAATCATAACTTTTGACATTCGGCAAGGCAAATTTTACACAATTAGTTTTTTTAGCATTCAAAACTAAATTATTAGCAGTGAACCAATTTAGAACTTGCCGCAATGCATTATTTACGTCGGCAACGTTACTCGTACGTCTATTTATGTTAAAAATCAAAGAAGTGTCATCAGCAAATAACACCATGTTCAGTTTGTTTTTCAATAGATGGGGTAAATCGTTAATGTATACTAAAAATAAGAAAGGACCTAAAATTGAGCCCTGGGGTACCCCCATTTTCACGTTCAACCCCGACGAATTGACACCGTTTATTTGAACTAATTGCTGTCTATCATTCAAATAGGATTTTACTAAATTTAATGCTGATTGGCCTAGCCCGTAATGCTCAAGTTTCAAAAGCAATGTTTCATGATCAACGCAATCAAACGCCTTCGACAGGTCGCAGAAGATACCTATGGCATCTTGTCCCTCCTCCCACGCATCAAAGATGTGTTTTATTAAGGTGACACCAGCGTCGGTTGTACAACGTCCTTTGGTGAAACCATATTGTTTCTCGTGTAGGATGTTTTTCGTATTAAAATAAATGAGCATTTGATTTAGCATTATCTTTTCAAATATCTTGCTGAAAACCGGCAACACGGATACTGGTCTATAATTATTTGTGTATTTACTGTCCCCGGATTTAAAAAGTGGTATAACCTTACTATATTTCATTAGATCCGGAAAGACTCCCTGATCTATACACAAATTAAAAATTAAAGCTAAGTACGGCGCTATAGTCTGAATAATGGAGGTACAAACTTTGATGGACATTCCCCATAGATCTTCTGTCAGTTTTATCTTTATTTGCTTAAAAGCTTTTATCACTGTTATTGGGTTTATATGTGAAAAGTTAAATTCAGTCGGGCATGCTGAAACGTTAGCGTGTAATAAACCATAAGCGAGCGACGGCGAAGAATTTAAGGTTTCAGTAGTTTTAATTGGGATGCTGGTAAAGAAATTTACAAACTCTTGAGCAACCTCTTTGCTATCTCTAACAAGTCCATGTGTAGTCTCAAGCGTGTAATCAGTATTATTTCTTTTGTTCCTGTTTGTTTCATTGTTAATAATTTTCCAAACCGTCCTAATTTTATTTTCTGCGAAGTTAACCTTATTGCTAATGTATAAAGCCTTAGCTAGTTTACATGAATTTTTAAAAATTCTTGAGTAAGTAGCAACATACTTATTAAAAGTTTCAGTGTTTATATAAGGCTTAATTTCGTTAATATCAGTCCACGTGATTCCCCTCTTAACAGCCTCACTGTAACGAATCAGCGTACATTGGCTACCCAAATCTACATAGCCTTGAATAACTTCACCGTTGAGTTTTAGATTCATTAAATATTTAGTGTCATTAGTACTAATTGTTTCAATACGCATCACGTCTTTTTCTTTAGGTTTATCAACTTTATTAGCTGAGTCAGAGGGTAATCTGGGACAGTTAATTGACAAATGACCTAATTTGGCACAAACATTACACTTCAATATCTTTTTTGTGCATCTAGAACTGAAATGCCCAGGTTCATTGCAGTTAAAGCATACAATTGATGCAAAATTGTTTGACTTCGAAGTCTTTGTTTCGCTGCCATTACCCATTTGCTTAGAACTATTACTAGATGATAAAGGGGTAGTGTTGTTACGTTTATCAAAATTCGCCCTTGACCTATCTGGTTCGCGAAGATGTTGCTTGATTGATTGAAAATATGTGAGAACCTGCTCCGGCTCCTGACATTTTGCTGCTTTCGCGCCTAATCTCAATGACCGATCCTCAATCCCATATAGTAGGCAATCCACAGAACGTTTACCATGTATTTCGCATCGATTTAGTAGATTATTTTTTTCGTAATAATAATGTTCTAACGAATCATAAAATTTCACACGTTTTGATAACATCTCGGTTAGTAATTCAGCATAATCTTCATTGCTCGGAAACGATTGCTCCAGTTTGTCCTTCCACTCAGACCATAAATACGACATAGATGGAAGGGCCTGGTACCACGTTTTGGCAATCCCTGACAGTTTAGGCAGCGCGTAATGTATTATTTGATCATCGCCCCAACCATAAAGCCTAGCACATTCTTCAACTTTATTGATCCACATAACTATAGTCTGACTCTTTACCATAGGGTCAAAGTCTGGGATCACATTGCCTAGCATAGGAAATTTATTACCCTCAGATTGATTTTTGGTTAAAGCTTCCACTAAAGTTGTAAAAAACGCTTGCGTGTCATTACTAAGAACATTGGCGCTACTCACGTGACCAGGAAGTGGGGGTGTGTGTCGCTCGATGCTGGACTCTGAGCGCCTGCTGTGGCCTCGCCTACTGCGTCTCCACTGCAAGCCTCGGCTCGACCGACGCTGCTCGTAGCTGCTGCTCCGACTGCGATATCCACCACGGCTGCGACTCCGGTTCGGCTGGTGACGGCGCCTCATAATCTGCTCACGGGAACTGCGGTCTCCACTACGACGAGACTACGACGAAGAATCGCGATTGCTCGATCGCTGACTTCGTTGCATCCGTTTATGCGTAGTTCTTGTTCTTGTTTCTCTGCTCCGGTCACGGCGACGTTTACGTTCATTGCTCTTGCGATTAGTTCTAGTTTTATCCATTGTTACTCAGATAATAACCAGTGACTTGCGTGCGCAACACAAAACACGTATTTATTTTAAACAAGTGCTTAGTTTAACCGTCAAATGACAAATGAAAACAAAACTGAAGTCAAAACTGTCATACAAAGTGTTGTCATACTTAACTCTCGATTCGATACAATTAAATAATCGATTTAATATTCGACTACAATTATAACAACTACCATTTTAATTAGCTTTTACTTTAGATACAAAAACATTGTATTCGTGGTTACATGCTAGCTAGGATATTATCAAAATACCCACATCTTGGCTAATTAACCTTACAAAAGGATGTTGGAACTGCGGAAGCTATTACCACTTTGGTTAAATAAATAGAAAATTGAGGGTAGCTGGTATCTTCTTGGATTTGAGTTCAGCATTTGATACGGTAAATCATACTTTATTGCTTGCTAAAATGGAACATTATGGTGTAAGAGGACAGGTTCTAGAGCTTTTTCGGTCGTACTTAAATAACAGGAAAATGTACGTAGAGGTTTAAAACATGAATGACAACAATGTTCAAGAAGTGTACCATTCTAACTTACGAAGGGTTTTGATAGGTGTCCCACAGGGTTCGATATTAGGTCCAATCCTATTTCTGATATTTACGAACGATTTACTTAACCTAGCAACAAACATAAAATCATATATGAAAATAATAGCATTCGCTGATGATACTAATGCTATTGTTAGCGAAGATACTGCGGACTCATTGAGCAACACTGTAAACAAGGCTCTTGATTTTTTTAAATTAAGGTTTATGGCTAATAAATTAACCATAAATACTAAAAAAACAAACATTATATTTAGTTAAATTTAGTTATTATACAAGTTTAGATATAATGTTAAATGGAGACAAAATATATTGTGTAGACTCAGTAAAATTTTTAGGAGTTCATGTTGATTCATTATTAAATTGGAAAAATGAACTAAAAGCCATAGATGGATCAATATCATCAGCATGTTATGCGCTTAGGAGCCTGCGAGATGAACTTAGTGTAAATATTTTAAAATCGGTTTACTATGCATTGGTGGAGTCAAGATTAAGATATAGTATTAAACTATGGGGAAATAGCTACAGGTATAACTCTTACAGGGCATTTGTACTGCAAAAGAGGGCGATCAGAACAATAGTCCGCATTCCCCAAGTCGAGTCCTGTCGGAAATATTTCAAAAAGCTTTCCATCCTTACGGTACCAAGCCTTTACATATTAACAGTCTTGACCAGCCTGGCAAAGCACATAAGTGAATATGAAACGAAGGAAGAAAGACACCATAGGGAAACCACACGGAACCAATACTTGAAGCTCGGCATTAGTTCCAAACTGAATATTGTGAGACATTGTGTTAAGTATCAAGCGGTGAAACTATTTAACTGCTTGCCTAAGGATCTAAGATGTATATTATATAGAACAACCTTGTTTAAAAAGAGACTTGGGGAATTTCTATTGAAAAATGTTTTTATTCCGTTAATGAACTTATGATAAATGATTATTATGACTTAGGTAACCGAGTAGATTATGTGAATTTCTAATGACATGTTTTAGACTATTTGAATTATTTTGGTTAGGACCTTTTTAGATTATTTATTGACATTTTATTTTTTATTGATATGTATTACATATTAAATTTATTTGTTTGACATTATTAGATTCTCTATTGAAATTTTTAATTGAATATTTTTATGACATGTATTAGATTATTTAAATGATTTTGGCTATGACATTTTTAGATTATTTATTGACATTATAGTAGATTATATAATAACATTTTATAAGATTATTTTGTTTGACATGTTGATATTATTTATTTGAATGGTTATGACATGTATTAGATTATTTTAATTAATTTTGGTAGTGACATTTTTGGACTATTTATTGGAGCTATGTGCAATTATCGGATGAGTTTTAATTTCTGTGGTTTGGTTTTGAGATTAGATTATATAATAAGTGGCATTTTTACGACATGTATTGGATTTAAATAAATTATGTGATGACATTTTAAGATGGTTATCGTTTTATTTTTATGATTTTTGCTTTTTTTGAATTGATTTGTTTGACATTTGTTGAAATGGTTTAGATTATCATTATATTGGATGTGTGTTTGTTTTTGATGTATCGGATTAGTTTGATTTATTGTGGTTTTGACATGTTTTAGATTATTATTTGAAATTTGCTATGACATTTTTAGAGTATTTATTGAATTTTGTTGACATGTATTAGATTTTATTATATTGAATTAAGTAATAAATTTTTATAAATGACATGTCTAGACTATTATTATTGTTGTTCTCTATTATAATTATTTTAAATGAAAATGTTTTTAATTGTGACAATGGATGTACTTGAATTTGATTAATATTATAAATGCAATGGTTTTATTGTTGGTCCGCAGTTAAGAATTTATTTTTGCTTGTTTTTTAATTATTTTTTGTAAACATTCAGACACAGTGTAAAATTGTTAATGAATAAATGAAATGAAATGAAATATATAAATAAAGAACAAAATAATTGGCCTCGTTTCGTTTACACAACTATGTTGGCCTCTAACACGGCAGTCCATTCTACTACTCATTATTCCCCCTATGAACTCCTATTCGGTAATAAACCCTATATACCAGATTCTATATACGAAGAAACGTCAAACGCTACTTACCACGAATATGTCCGCATTCTTCAGAATGGATTAAAATATTCGCGAATGAAAGTAATAGAACATAATATACAAAGATCTAAAACAAAATCCAAAAATTATTATGACACACTTACACGTCCAATCCAATAAAAATTGGCGATTATGCATATTTAAAAAATCATGTGCGCCTCAGAAAGGCTCTTTCTAAAATATGGAAAGGTCCAAGTACAAAATTGTAAAAATACACGGCAATAACACCGCATCATTATTAATAAACCGGTGCCATGTTAAACACCACTTTGACGAAATGAAACTAACTACCATAATAACAAATAGTTAATCTACATTACTTCTTATTCCAGAATCTTTTACATTTATTCCATCTTGGCGTTAACTGATCAAGAATATATACAACCAGCATCAAACGACGCAGGTATATTTTTCGACCCAATTGGATCCTTAAAAATAACTGACGACACTTTAGACATTATCATACCGATAGACATTTCCTTCATTCAGCCACACCTTGAAAATATTAAAGACATTTTAGGAACTTCCAAATATCTTTGTAAACAAAGTAACGCTTTTTATGAAAATAAATGTCTTTACATGTTTCAACCGCTATCATCCCGTTATTCTGATATTGATAGAGATTTCAACTCCATGTCTTATCTTATGTCAAAGAAATATAAGAGGTCAGCCTGGTTTGGTGGCATAGGTACAGTAATTAAACATCTATTTGGAAATATGGAAGAAGATGATGCTATTAAATACAGCAATGCTATTCAAGCTGTAGAAAATGATCAAACCAAACTGGCATCTCTAATGAAAGAAAATATAATGATCACAACATCAACATTGTCATCACTTAAAGTAATTATTGATAAAATTGATGCAAATGAAGCAAACTTAAGTTATGCTATTGAAGCATTAAATCAAAATGTTAAAAACTTAATATTAGTTTCTGATAAGTTATTATTAAGATCTAGAATATCTGAATTATTAAATATCCTAGAAAGTAGTTTGTTAACATTATCATTTAAGTTGGAAGATATTATTAGTGCTATAATGTTTAGTAAGTCTATTATTTTATTCCCATCTATTATTATTCCAGAACAATTGTTTTATGACCTTGTAAACAACTATAGATTCCTTCCGAGGTCTAAACAATTACCAACCCCTTTAATTTTAGAAAATAGCCACATTTTAGAAAACATATCCGATGTATTCAATTATTATGCCAATAATAAAATTATTTTTGTATTACAAATACCGTTAGTAAATACTGAAGAATTTGGCTTGTATCATACTATACCTTATCCTGTTGCTGTTAAACCTGTTAACAATACATTATATACCACTATTGTTCCATCTACCAAATATCTTGGAATAACTAGAGATAAGTCAACTTATAGTAAAACAAACAGTCTTAGCCACTGCAAGGTCATTAATAAACAATACTATGTATGTGAAATTCCTAATGTATATTCCACATCAGCCGCACCTATATGTGAAACTGAGGTTATTTCTAAAGCATTGAGTTCTGTCCCACATCTATGTAATATTAAATTTGTAAATGGTTACTTTGAAGCTTTCCACAAATTACATAATAACCAATGGATTTACCTTATAAGCCAAAATTCTAAACTAACCATAGAATGCCTTAAGCAAGATTTATTTGAAACATCTATTTTCGGAACTTTTTTACTAACCTTACCAGACAACTGTATTGCCTATTGTAAAAATAATAAATTAATACCCAAACATAGCATCCAGATTAAAATAAAACCAATAGTATTGCATTTTGAACTAATTAACGACACTTGTTGTAATTCTGAAACTTACTTAAAAGATATTTATAAAACTCCCTTTGTAGAACTAAAAAACATAGATAATTTAGAGACACTCTTATCAGATTATAATAAAGTAAGAGATCACATTAAAAAAGACCTTAATGATATTATGACAAAACCTCACATAGTACTTTATGGTGATTATTATTCATACGCCACTATAATAAGAATTTTAATAATTTTATTATTAGTTATGTATAAGTTATAAACACATTGTAAATTAGTTAAGGCATCTAAAAATGTTCCAAATCCCGAAGTGCCCATAGAAATGACATGTCCAGATCCTGACTCTGACGAAATCCCTGCTCCTAGACTCCGCATGACTTAATCCCAGAAAACTTAAGGTTTCCGTCAACTTACCGCTAACCCATAAGTTTCCTCTTAATCGGGGGGCTGTTATATCTATCCAATGTAACCTTATATACTTACCCAGCACCTAACCAGCACCGTCAGCTCCTCATCATCATTTCCTTATGCTTCCCGTGTCCAGACCAAAAATTGTATCTCCCTTAGAAGTGTTGATCAGCTGATACTTGAATGGGAGATACAATATGAACAACCCTGTAGAGAAAAAAATGCGCTTTTGTTCTCACAACCAGAGTTTAGGATACAACTTAGATTTAGTGTTGCAGTTTTATAAAAGTATCTTAAGATTTTATTATTACTTTTTAAGTCAGTTGTTTATGAATTTACTCCCGCTGCTTGTGAGTTCAATTATTGCTGTGTAGATTGTTCTTAGAAAGTTTTTAAACTATGAAGATAAATAATATTGAATATTCATTAAGTAAGAATGCCTAAATTTTGTAGTAAACAATGTTTTAGTATGAAACGTAAGACAGAAATAGGATTAAGCTAACTATAATTAGAATTTCAATTAAATGTCTTAAACCGTAATTAGAATTTCGTTGAAATTACAAGTCAGTTCAAATGGCTTACGTTTAAATTAATTACTTGCTTTTACAGTCAAATATAGGTGACGTTTAGGTACCTGCTATAATCTCATACTTAAACACGGTGGCTGCTTTTGCAACCGTTCAATTCTAACTGCTCTGACTTGGATTCAAGTTTCTTAGTTACTCGGCTGAATGCTTCTATCGGTGGCTACTGTTCATAGTTGTAAACTCATTCGGTGTCCTGTGGAGGCATAAATGGCTAAAATGACATTTCTGTAAGGTCTGAAGATGCCTAACTAAAACTATTTTCTGATAGGAATAATCATGCCAAATTTAACCTCTCGACCATTATTACAACCACGATTGTACGTAACTGACTATGATACAAACATTCTTTAATTCACTTTATTTTTGTTTGCCCAAAATAATTTGTTCCTAACGAGTTACCCACGCCTAGTTAGCGTCGTGTAGAGATAATTGGGTGTTTGTAGTATGTTCTCAATTGGCTTATTATACGATTTCTTTATACTTAGACAGGTAAATGATATTAAAGATCTAGAAGTCGAGATAATGCTCCAAAATATTCTCATTTATGTCATAAGTCGAGCCATTTTTCGACAAAGCCTTAGAATCAGCTCACACTGACACGAGAATGGACATAGGACTCCCCCAGGCGTCGCCACATTGACCGATCCCGTGCATCTCGCATTCAGCGCCTTCCCGCAGCTTAATTAATGATATAACTCGAATAAAACCCACAGAATTTAAATGAGATTATGTTAATTCTCTCACTGAAATCTGTACCTACCTTTTTCACCTCGTAAGGGGTTGCCTGGTATAGTGTGCCGCCTTTTATAACGTAAGGTTGGTGAAGGAGGCCACTATAGGAAAACTCAGTAGACAAATAGGGGTATGTACCTACCTTTTTATTGTAAACAAGTTAAAGGCATGAGCTGAGTAGCTGACCCATAAAAACAGGGTTTGTGTAAAGATAAAACAAGACCAGAAAACATAAATGGCAATGAGTTTTAAAATAATTTAATATGCTGTGCAAATATGGTCATCTCGGAAATTAAACAATTTATTTCATCTAGTACATTTCACTTCGTTTCCTGTTACGTCCTGCAGTCTCATTTTAAAATCTCTCGCATTTGATACAGTCGATGAAAACACAATCAAAACTTTTACCGATACAGAACCTACATTATTTAAGTCAAAGGAAACTGCACTCAAACTAATCAACAGTTTACAAATTAGTTTCTACATTTGTGCCGTCGAATTGAAATTTGCATTTAAACCACGTACAACAAAAAAAATGGTAAAGTATTCATGTTGATTACTCATCATGGTTTTTCCGTCTCTGTAGACCAACTAACTCAGTTTCAAAACACTCTTTTCACTCTTTCTTTTTTGTAGACCAATACATTCAGACCAGTAGGTAGACCTATGGTTTCCGGGATCGCGGCAATATCTGCCTAAATATAATCTTGCTGCGACGTGCTGACGTGTAGAAAGTTAAAAATGTATGGCAAAGCTTCAAAGAAGTATCAGTCGCATACAGATACATATAAAGAATTTATTTTCTATTGGAGTCAAAACATAAGTGTTGTTTGGAGAGAATCCATCCCGTTTAGACAGGTTTGTTTTTAACATAAGCAAAATATTTTCGTTCTTCGACCGAATCTGACAGTAAGGTAAATTATCTGAGAGGATAATTTTAATTCTAATATTATCTTTACTTTCAGAACTTAAAACTACATGAGGTTTTCCTAACGAATAATTTCTTAACCCAGAAAATAAACTCTATTAGCATCAGTTCAAATCACCAGTTCAATCTTACATTCTCATTTTAAGTTGAGAGTTATAGAGAATACCAGGAAACTCCTTCTTATATTTTTGACATCTACATCTTGATAGTCCCCCTAGACCATCAGTTCTACTAACAACAATAAATACGATAACATAATTCATTTCTCTTTGCGAAAACAAAGGGAATTGTCAAAGTTGATAAAAATAAGTATCTAAAAGTACCCTGTGCCTTTTTTTAGATCATCAAATTTTAATTACGTTCGTAATCCGACGAGGTTGTTCATTAAATGGAAATCACGAACTTTTTATAGGTACCTATTGTTGTTCATCAAGGTCTTTCACGATTGATTAATAGCCTAACAGATAATAGGGTACGATGGCAAATAAACTGTGAAGACTTTTTATTTTTACGTGAACCGAATACGTTTATACGAAAACTTTTGTAAAATAGGTAACTACTTACATGAGCCTGCTTGAAGGGGAGCTAAGTAGTTACTTATCAAGTTTCTTTTATGTGAAGTGTCCCCCAGTTTCGATTAACTTTTTTGTAAAGGAGAATAGCTAGAACTGAACAAAATACAAGAATAGTCAGCAGAAATGAGTCCTGAGCAAACAATAAACACTCAACCTAATCTTTTAAGCTTTGGAGCGTGTTCCAATAAAATACAGAGGTTAGTACAATAAATAAAATAAATTACAATTTATATACTTATTTAGTACCAGCCTGTTACAATATACCTATAGAAAACAAATCTGAATTTCAACCGGGCAATCTAAAAGTTTGATTGCTGAATCCGTTTATTTACTTTCGATTCTAATCAAAATACTTAGGTACGTATCGTAGGTATTATTTACCTACTACATAAAAGGCATTAACCTCTCTCCTACACGGACTTCCCAACAGTTTTGAGACAGCAATTTGTCGAGATCAGCGGCTGTCAAGCAAGCAGTTTTGTTGGCGTGCAGGTTTTGAATTTGGATTTCGCCTATAGATCACCGAATTAACCTATGAACACCTTGCTACTAAACAAACAGTTACTAATACATATAAATATTGAAAAAAAAAAACAATTTATAAAGGCGATTGACTTAGTGCATCAAGCTGGTATTTGGCAGATCCGTCCCAGAGATTAGAAGGGTACTCCTTGCAAGATCGAACTTACGTTTTTCTGGCGTTAAGTACCGTCTCACCTTCACAAGGATCCCCAGATGTTTGGCAGCCAGTTGAATCTTTGCCTCAATTGAGGGCGGAGTAAGGGAGGGACAGTATGGGCCAAAATTGAGTGTCGATGTCATCGTTACGCCAAGAAACTCAAGATGTCCGTTATTGGCACGGTTACACCTCGGAAAGATGGTACCGGGTGAAATAGGCTCTTTTTTGAGAAGAAAAGACAAGCCTGTGTTTTAGTGGCATTGAAATTGACCAGATTACCCCATTCGGAGACTGCCTCCAAGAACTAGCTCAAATGCTCCACCAGCTCCTCAAATCAAAAAAAGGCGTTATGGCAATACGTCTTGTTGCGATCTACTTCACTACCTGCTATTACATCTGAAGCTCACGTAATTTACGCCATGTTTTGTAGCGTTACGTTTAGTTCAAAGGGAGCTAAACGTAAGCCACGTTAGTAAAATTAAATAATTATAAACTAAAAAATTAATAAAAGGATATTAAGAATAAAAACTAAGGTCCGGCTTCGCACGACGTGGGCAGCTAACCAGGCAGGAAGGCGTGGTAGGCCTTGGGTAGGCAGATGAGCAAGCACCACGACGGCAATCGGATAGGCTGGCTGTAGAGTAGACAGCAGGACGGATAGGCAGGCACACAGATAGATGGTCGAAGGCAGCTGAACTAATAGTCAGGCTAACGAGCAGGTAGGCAGTAGCACAGGTGCAGGCACATGCAGCAAGGGGTGCAGGCACAGGCAGCAAGGGGTGTGGAGGCCGGGCTGTGGCTTCATACGCAGATCAAACGCCCCCTTTTAGATGAAGCGGTGACCGACGAGGTTAATAACGCAGTAAAAATGCTCACATTTAAGTTTTCACACTCAATAAAATATATTTAATGCACTCAAAGATTGATAACATTCACAGCCGTATAAGTTATAGTTTTAAAGAGTCTTCAGATACAATAGTACACTTGATAGTATACCTCCTTTAAGCTAGGTTTACACTATTATAAGGGTAGCGTAGACTGACCCCTTTGTGAACCGTTTTTATTCGTTCTGGTCTTTATTTCTTCGAACGCCGAAAGACGGTTGAATTCTTAACCGTCTTTCGGCGTTCAGTCTAGATCCGAAACTAAAAAAAATTGACGCCCGTTTTTCTTCGTTCTGTGTTCTATCTACATTTCAAATTCAAATTTCAATTAAGAAATAAAGACCAGAACGAATAAAAACGGTTCACAAAGGGGTCAGTCTACGCTACCCTTATAATAGTGTAAACCTAGCTTAAAGGAGGTTTAGTCCATGGTACCAATGTTACGGTCTATGGTTTTAAGAAAAATAAAATAGACAGACAGATGAAAATGTCACAGTAGAAAAATATTGCAAGAATTACAAATTATCAATATAATTTAAGCTTCAGATATTAAAACAATCAGATATAACTAAAAGTATGCTTTTCAGATGATAACAAAAGAAAGAAAACATAAAAATGAATTACAAAAGTTGATAAAATATCAAAATATATGAAGGTATGGTTTGTATAGTGTTATGAATTGTAAATAGAGTTAAAAAATGTGGATCTGTAAATCAGAACACCACAGTTTCTATTTACATGAAACAGAAAATATTGTAACACCTAATTGGTGTACAGTTAGCTGCCACGCTTTCAGAAGTATATTTTATTTATACTCGCATTTCTAGAATCATTCACGTGCAAAACAGTTATATAGGGGAACTTGCACTTGATGAAATTCACAAAAAAAAAAAATTGTGTTCGATCAGGAACGAAGTGTGTCACGCCTTTTCTTCAACTAATAATCTTTTTAAAGAAACAAGATATCATGTAAACAAGTATGGCGGCCAGCGCTACCCCGCTACTGCATTTTTGTTTTGCCATAATATTTACGTAAACTCGGGCCTGGTCCTTGTCGGACGGCGAGTTACCCATTACTTGCCGTACGCAAGCCCCGCCCACGGTGACCAGGAATCGGTTTGCGACACCCGACGCCCGGGGCGCTCCTGCAGTGGCTAGGGGCGTGAGGGCGTGAGGACGTCTCCTTTGCGTCTCTGTCTGCTTTCGCCTCTTCCTTTGCAAGAATTCCTTCCTTTCCAAAAGACAGCTTCCCCTCAGCCCTCTCGCGCCGTAACAAAGCCTGAATCAGGGCTGGACGCGAGAGGTCGCCGATCGGTGGCGACCTCTCGCGGTTTTCACACAATGGTGATATGGTGACACCCGGGCTTTCCTCCCGCCTTATCCTGAACAGGAACCTTCCGAAACAGCCGTGTCCGGTGAGGACCTGCATCAGGCGGAAGGTGAGGACGCCGTGACGCCTCTCAAGCCACTAGTCAAGTACGGGCCTTACCGCCGCAATTGTGGCGTGTCCAGCGCTGGATAGTGACAGTCGCTCTCTCCATGTTCCCATGAGATTCTGCTGGAGCTCTGACGAATGATAACCCTAGATAGTGATAAATCTTCTAAACTTGTAACAAAACCAAAACAATGTTTAATGTGTTTGAAACTAGGCACGGCAAAGCAATAAGGCTCTCGTATTTTGTAGTAAACATATGATTGTGGGCCCGAATAAAATATTTCAACAGAATAAACTGAAATTGGACAAAGATCTCAAAACGTTTTAATTTTCATTTACGTAATGGAAAAGAGATGGCCTAAGTGTAACTAATTACCTACCTATTTGAAAAAATACCTTGTATTTTTGGCGCATTATATTATAGCGCCGGTGGTCCGTGTTGCTCTATGGGCGCTTGTCAAAAACAGCAAAGGAAGATTATTTATTTATTTATTTATTCAGGACCTCCAACGAAAGATGTACACAAAAAATACAAAAAATCATCAATATGATGTAATGACAAGTGCACTCCCTCAATTATAGGAGGCCACAGCATGCATTTTGGATTATCGACTAAATATAAACTAAAATATAAACTCTTATTGTAAATTTTAAAACATATAAAAAGAAAAATCAAATCAAAACATGACATACTTATGAAAATAAAAAAGCTCTCCTTATATATAATTAACCTGGGCTTTACCAACATTATGGCAAACCAGACGGCAAAAAAATCTTCAAAAGTAGAAAAATTTATATATACTTTTTACAAACACTTTATAGGTTAAATTATATTAAAATAAAAACATAATGGTAAACTGAACTGAAGAAAATTTACTTACAGAGGGCAAAGTACTTTTAAAATAAACTATAAAATTAAATATGAAACATAAAACTATATAATAACTTAAAAATAAAAACTCACAGAACCTCAACTAATGACTTTTTAAATTTAGGCAATGGCTCACAAATGTCAATGTCACAAGTTTTCGACAAAGTATTGTAATGCCTACAGAGTCTGTTTAAAGCGGCATAGTGACCGAGATTGGTTTTTGAGTAAGGTATTTCTAATAGATTGAAAACTTTTTTTCTTGGGATGCGGTTGGGTATGTTTATATTTATGGAGTTCAGGATTTCGATACAGTCAATGGGACCCGTTAATAATTTTGTGTAAAAATATTAAATCTATCATTTCCCTTCGTCTAGACAATGTTTTAATCTGGTAATGTTTCATCCTTTCTTTGTAACTCGTTATCTGCTTTGCTAAATGATCACCATAATAACTTAAAAATAAAAACTCACAGAACCTCAACTAATGACTTTTTAAATTTAGGCAATGGCTCACAAATGTCAATGTCACAAGTTTTCGACAAAGTATTGTAATGCCTACAGAGTCTGTTTAAAGCGGCATAATGACCGAGATTGGTTTTTGAGTAAGGTATTTCTAATAGATTGAAAACTTTTTTCTTGGGATGCGGTTGGGTATGTTTATATTTATGGAGTTCAGGATTTCGATACAGTCAATGGACCCGTTAATAATTTTGTGTAAAAATATTAAATCTATCATTTCCCTTCGTCTAGACAATGTTTTAATCTGGTAATGTTTCATCCTTTCTTTGTAACTCGTTATCTGCTTTGCTAAATGATCACCATAACTGACCATCGTAAACATTTTTTAAAGTTTTGCGTAAACCGCACGTATTAGACTGTCATATAACCTAGGATCACAGATATATGACTCATATTTAAATGATAGTGTAATATATATAACATATGATTTCATAATAATATGAATCATTTCGTCCTTGATAAAAAAATATGATGTTAATGATTGTATCACGATAATTCTATGTATGATCATAGAACAACAAGGACAAATCGATAGCTAATTTCTTCATTAACGCGTATAAATAAAGGACATGGACAGTTTTTTTATGGGCGTCGGCATAGTTATCGAATTTAATTTACAACAATGGTTGTTGCTGTTTTATATTCGTGAATATGAGCACATACAATTGCTATAAATAAAAAACTCCAGGAACTCGTCACAACAACATACTAGACGAAAACAGTTTCATTAAACCTATTATTCAGATCGTTGCAATAAGTGTACAGATAATGATATCGCTATTAAAAAAACGACAGGCGCTTTAAATTAGCAAACATTTGTGAGAACATAGTTATCTGATATGGTTTTAGCATTATTTATTTATTATATTCTTTATTTTACACCACAAAAATATAAATACAGGATAAAAAAACATAAAAGCGAGTGTAAAATGGGCGGTCTTATCGCACAGGGCAATCTCAATACTAGTTATTTAAACAAAGTAATGGACTGCTAAGCTGTATAATGATTAGCATGTTATTAAACTGAGTCTGGTTGCGGTTTGGCCTCAAAAAATGTTGCATTATTAGCAAAGAATAGCTTTTGAAGTTTTTGAAGACATAGACAAAAATATCAAGTCTGACACATCGTCTGTCAAACACGTCACGTTCCGTTTTAAGTATTTAATTTTGTGAGAAAAAAAATAACATGCGTTATCAAAATATTAAAAAATAATTTTATTTCATGCAAACAATACCAATACACAATAAGAAGACAGTTTCCTGTGAATAAAATATTCCTAATATAAGAACTTGTCGTACAATTCACGTCTAATAACTTACGTGCGTGGTGAGGAACGTCCAATAATATATTTTTTATCTTTCTCTATGGTCTATTATTAACTCCGCCGTTGCCGGTCCCAAGCCCGGATGAGAAAGGAGGAGGGTTGGTATGGAGGAGAACAACCCAACCATAAAAGAAAACAACGCCGAAAATCGGGCGGCGGTCAATTAATCCGTCCCCTCCGACACCTGTTGGAGAGTGGCTCACAGAGACCATGAGGAATTAAATAATCTCTAAAATTCTGCAGTGGAAGGATCTGGGTGCCCACCACTACGTATTTACCCAAGAAAACTCCCTCAATGAACAGTACGTTTGACAGAGCTAGTTTGTTGAGCGATCCGGCTAACCCCCGGCGCCGCTCGGTAACCGGGCCGGGCAGTGTTAAATTTGCTACCGAAGCCGCTTCTGGGGCGGGACACCAGGCTCTAGACAGTGGACATATTACTGGTGCCACGAAAAGGAAAGTCTCAATCGGACAGCTCAGACGCATAGCTACCTGGAATGTCCGTGGATTACTAAGCCCGGGAAAGCTAGACATAGTTGAGAAGGAAGCGGAGTCGCACAACATAGCCTTACTTGGTGTGACTGAGACTCACAAAAGAGGACATTGTCATTACAGGACCTCCAATGGGAACACTTTGTATTTTTCCGGTCCCACTAATTCCAGTACTAACGGAGTCGCCATCCTGCTATCTCGCCAACTGAACAACCATGTCATGGCCTACAATCCAGTCTCAGACAGGATCATATCACTAAAGCTTAACACGTATCCCTGTACCTTAAACATGGTCGTTGTTTACTCCCCAACTTCAACATCAGAGGAAGCCACATGTGACGAATTCTACTCGAACTTGGAAGGAGTTCTCTCTGAAATACCGAACCGGGAGATCACAATGGTGATCGGAGACTGGAACGCGAAAATAGGCAGCACAATAGACGACGAGCATCTAAGATACACGGTTGGTAAATACGGACTCGGTACCAGAAATGACAGAGGAACCAGACTTCTTGAGTTTTGCATAGACAAGAAACTCACGATAATGAACACGTGTTTCCAGCATCACCCGAGACGGCTTTACACATGGACATCTCCTGGCGACCGCTGCCGTAACCAGATTGACTATATACTGATTAGTAGCCGCTGGAGATCATCAATAACCAACGTGAAAACCTTCCCGGGAGCTGATTGTGGATCCGACCATTGTTTGTTGGTTGCTAAATTTGCCCTGCGCCTCAAAGCAACAAAGAAAAAGTGCCTCAAGCCTATGTGTAAGCTAACGCCCGCAGAACAAAAGCAGTTCCAATGTGTACTTGACGCTGCGATTGTTCAAACATCCTCATCAGCAAACGCGGACTCGGACGAGCAGTGGAGACACCTAACGGACCAGATCAATGAGACATTCGAAAAGGTTGGCACCAAGCACCCTCTTACACCCCGCCCTAAACAAACCTGGATATCAGATAAGACCTGGAAACTCATACAGGATAGGAAGGAGCTTAGAAGTTGTGGGTTATCGGATCCAGCAGACAGAGTAAAGTACTCGGCGCTTTCTAGAATGATCCAAAGACAATGTCGGCATGATAAAAACAACTTTGTTGAGCGCATCTGTGAAGAAGTAGAGGAGCATGCGTTCAGATCACAAAGCTCGGACCTCTTCAAGAAGGTAAAACTGCTGACAAAACAGTTCAAACCTAGATCATGGCTGGTAGAAGATGAAGATGGTACGCCTTTGCATGACTTAGAGGCAGTGACGAGGAGATGGCGTAACTACTGCGAGAATCTTTATAGAAACTCACATGAATGCAGCTCACCACAAGTTATAACAAATTGGTGCGAGTTAACGCTGGAACCACCCATCCTTGAATCAGAGATCACGGCAGCTATAGACGCGCTCAAATACAGGAAAGCCCCCGGTCCAGATCGTGTTTCATCGGAAATAATAAAAGTCATGGGTCCCAAAGCTGTAAAAGTCCTACACAGAATTTGCGACAACATCTGGCGAACTGGAAGATGGCCTTTAGACTGGACTAAGTCGATCATATTACCTCTCCACAAAAAGGGATCCACTTCTAAGTGTGATAATTATAGAACCCTTGCATTGATATCACATGCCAGCAAAGTGATGTTACATATCATCAATAACAGGATTCGATACTTTTTGAACTGGCAAATTCCTCAGGAACAGGCGGGTTTTGTAAAGGGCAAAGGAACCCGCGAGCAAATTCTAAATATTCGCCAACTGGTCGAAAAGGCCTACGAGTTCAACACACCCACCATCTTTTGCTTTATCGACTACAGTAAAGCCTTTGACTGTGTTGTATGGTCGGACCTATGGAAGGTACTTAGCGAACTGGGAGTACCTCAACACCTCGTTGCCCTCATACGCTCTCTATACCTGGACAATCAAGGAATGGTAAAGGTCGAGAACTGCACATCGGAGCTTTTTAGTTTCGGTAAAGGGGTAAGACAGGGATGCATCCTGTCTCCAATTCTCTTTAACGCCTATGGAGAGTACATAATCAGGCGGGCATGTGAGGGTTGGGAGGGTGGAGTCACAATAGGTGGCACTAAAATAACAAACCTCCGCTACGCAGATGATACCACACTCCTTGCTGCAAGTGAAACCGAGATGGTGAACCTCCTGGCCAGGATTGAGAACATCAGTTTGCAGTTGGGTCTAAAAATCAATCACAGCAAAACCAAAGTAATGGTGGTGGATCGTACCAACAGCCTTGAACTAACGGGAACGCTGAACCTTGACATAATAATAATAATAATCTTTATTGTTCAAGAAAAATACATTTTATATCAGATACATCACTGATCTCCACACTAGGATTCCCTGTGTCGCGGAGGCCAGTCTCTTTCATCGTTGTTCAGAAATACAGTTTTATTGTAGCAGTAACAAAAAGGATAAGTTAAACAAAAAAATAAATAAATAAGGGGATGCATGGTATCTTGCAGTGTGTGCAAAAGTGTGAGTCAAGTGGCGTTGGTGCGTGTATTAAGTGTGTGTGCGTGTTGTATGTGTGGGTGTATGTGTGTGGTGTGTGAGTTTGTATGATGTGGTGCGTGGATGTGTGTGTGTGTGTGTGTGTGTGTTTGTGTGGGGTATGTCTCCAAAACTAACATTATAGAAAAAATAAGTTCTATTTTTACGAAGTATTTAATAGTTTCTCTGTGTTGTCGTAATCCAGACCTTTTAGGTAAGTTTTGATGCCTGATTTGCATTTTGATTTTGTCAAGGTTAATATGTTAATTCTATCATTAATCTTATTATAAAGGTGTGGCCCCATATATTGATAACACCTTTTCCCAAAATCAAGTCTACGCTTTGGCTTACGCCATCTAGGCTTCCTTCGGGAATGTACATTGGAGTCCACATTGACTAGAGCATCTTTATGGAACCTTAGGGCTACGGCCATAATGTATATCTGTCGCACGCGCATTGTACCCGTCTCTTGATATAAGGTGTTTGTTGGAAATCGCCTTGGTTTTTTATAAGCTACCTTGAGAACGGCCCGTTGTGCGCGTTCTGCCCTAATGAAATGCGTCTTTAGTGCAGCCCCCCATGCAGCTATACAGTAACTTAGAAGAGATTCGCACAGAGTGTTATAAATCATCTTCAAGATCTTCATGTTTGCAATCTGACCCATTTTCTTAAAGACATGTAGCAGTTTCCTAACACGACCATTGCATTGACCACGACATGCTCTATTTGCTTAGTCCAGGTGAGGCTTTTGTCAATGTAGACACCAAGGTATTTTATGTGCTCTACTAGTTCAAAGCTTGGGCATGAACATTGCGAATCTGTGTCACTATGGCAGGTATGCAGTTTGATGGCTAAGTTACTTGGACAAGTGTTTCTTGCGCTGACACTAAAGTTAATGACCTTCGTTTTACCTACATTTAGTGTCAACAGATTGCAATTAAGCCATTGAGCAACCTGCTTCACGCCAGACTCAGCTGCCTCGTATAGAGACTCCCAAGTCCTATCATAAAATACTATAGCTGTGTCATCAGCATAGGCGAAAATTTTAGTGAGCGACTTCGTCTACCTAGGGTCTAACATTAACAACACAGGATCATGCGAAAAAGAGATAAGGAGACGTATAGGGATGGCCAAAAATGCAATCTCCCAGTTGCATAAGATATGGAGAGACCGTAACATCACGCGGAAAACCAAAACCAAATTGGTGACTTCGCTAGTTTTCTCCATATTCAGTTATGGAGCGGAGACCTGGACACTGAAAAAGGCCGACAGAGACCGAATAGACGCCTTTGAAATGTGGAGCTGGAGAAAAATGATACAGATTCCATGGACCGCCTTTCGCACCAACGTGTCTATTCTGAGAGAGCTTAATGTCAAAACTAGACTTTCCACTATGTGCCTTCGTAGGGTGCTGGAATTCTTCGGACATATTGCTCGTAAAGAGGGTCACAATCTTGAACAGCTGATGGTGACAGGCAAGGTAGATGGCAAACGTTCCAGAGGACGCAGTCCCACGAGATGGTCGGACCAAATACGATCTTCTCTGAACATCAACTTCCACAATGCCCTTCATGAAGCTAAGGATCGGAGCAGATGGAGGGAAATCGTACGGGAAAAACTGATGCAGCGAGGGAGTCACGACCCTCAGTAATGAGGAAAACGACGCGAGGAGGAGGATGGTCTATTATGGCGGAAGGTGACACATGAGTACTTTAATTCGTCTTGCACTACTTTTTATTTCGAAATAAAAATGTCAAGTTCAGAGAGGTAAAAAAACTGTGTAGTAATTCATATTTCAATCTTTTTTATTCAATAATATGTGTTATGTATTTGTAAATAGAATGTACTTTCTGTCCATGTCCTTTCTCCTGTGATTTCCTCAGTGAGTGAACGCTACATCTGAACAGTGAGCAATAATGACGTCATCAACCCATTTATTTTTCTATTGTGATCACAAAACAAAGGAAAGCGATAGATATCCTTCAGCTTGCTAATTATTGGATGCCCTTATCTTGAAGAGAGGCCATGTATCTTGCTCTTAATAATACCTACTATCGTAATATGAGAAACTGGTCGAATTAAGGCTCCAGAGTCTTGAACATCGGCGCCAAATCGCCAGTTTGTCGGTTTTTTATCGGTTACATTTCGGGGAGTGTACGTTGGAATTGCATGAACTAATTCCTCCTAGCTCTTCCCATCATCGGACAACTAGACGTACAGCGATGCGTCGTTACCGCTACCCTGGACAAACTGGAGCTTCAGGTACTAAACACTGGTGACGCTCCCACCTTTGACACCATTAGAGGTGGTAGAGCGTATGGAACCCACCGTGCCCCGTCAAAACCGCCTTCGGGCCGCACCTGTTGTACAGTACGGAATGCCACTATTGGATGATGATCACTCGTCATCACTCGGATGATGATAGAACGGTTAGATTTAATGATTACTTATTACAAGGTTTTTGAAGTGGTAGTACTCGATCGCCGTGAGGGTCTGTAATGACCGGTGGAAGGAAGTCAGGTCGGAGCGCGCGCCGCCCCTCTCCCCCGCTGGCCTCCACGTCGCTGCTGCCCGTGACGCTGTTGTCTGTGGTGTCCGCTTGATGGCGCTAGTTACTCGTAAACATGCCCCCGGCCTTCGAAGCACCTGGTTCCAATGAAGTAGATGTTGCATTGTTGTCTTCATCAGAAAGCGGGAGTGGGATACCTTCGAGAATGAGCGCTCGATTGTACCCGTCGATGTTTTTGATGCTTGCAGCGCGGCTATGCAATCTTTGCCCAGGAATATTTGCAGTTTTGTTCTTTTCTGGAGTTCTGAAACATACTCCTTAGACCATCGACTCCAGAAGTTTGGACGTATCTGATCCACACGATCGTAACGACGAAGACAGTGCGTAGCTGTTGTGTTCATGTCTTGACTGGCGGGTGCAGTGAGCGGTCGGCCAATCAGGAAGTGGACAGGGGATAGAAGGTGTCACAGGAGTCAGACGACAAAGTAAACATGGGTCGGGAGTTCAGGACAGCTTCGATTTGTGCCAACACAGTACTTAATTCCTAGCAAGCCAAATGCGCATTACCTACTACACGGGTCGAATGAAATTTGCAGGACTCGATGCCTGCCTCCCACAAACCACCAAAATAAGGCAAATACGGCGGAGTAAATGTTAATTTAATGATATAATTGGGTTGTTGAAATTAAAAAAAATACGATTTTTAAAATTTATTTTGAAACTTTACATAACATAAATTATATTGTCGTTGCAAAAATCTCTTAAATATTTTTTTTCAATTTATTATAAGCAATTGAAAATCTATAAAATTTTCAAAAAAACCACCTGTCTACGAACGGGCCATGATTGGTCGCCATGTTGGTGACGTCATAACGTTCAAGGAATTTTGTACTACAGTGTGAACTACACGTGAATTCACCAAAATATCCGAAAATTTGTGCAAAAATATTAATTATAACAGCAAATTTTATTTAGTCATGTGTGATAAAGGCTGATTTCGATAATATACCCACCTGGGTGGACGATTTGGCAGTTTTGAGCATAAATAAAGTAGTGGTAATGAATATTACGTGTTAGTGGACCGGTGTTTGTTATTGTTCTTTACCAGGTACATTTAGAAACAGAATTGTCATAACGTAATCGTTTTCACATATGGGTAGGTGATATTGGTGTAAAATAAAAAGTAAACAAACACGACTGGCGCGAAACTTCGACTTTGGATATCAAAAATCTTCATTAGATACCACTAAATATGATACAACCCGAAATCTGTGCAGCCTTTATTTATATTTATTTGTTGCACAAAATCCTTAAAATGTTCGGTAATTACCATTATTTACACATCTCTTAATAATATTAAACACTATTATCTAAATTATATATTTACAAACACTAAAAAACTTTGTAGAACAAAAACGTGAAAATATTAACTTGGTAGATTTTTTTACACTAATGCTTCAGTAAATATCTCTTATATGCTTTGACCGATTTTCACAATTCAAACAGAAATATTAGTTTTACGCCTATATCTATCATTTAAGAATAAAATAATGAATATATCTCCATAAACAAAAAATCATGTTTTCAAGTTACGTAATTATACCTACAACAATGTCAACTTTGCACGAAAGTTCCCATAAAAATTTATTTATTTATTTATTTATTTATTCAAAAATTATGTAAGTAACACCTTAACAGCTATATCGCCAATGCGATGTTACTACCACAAAGATATTAGGACTTATAGAAATACAATTAAAAATACAATAAAATATTACAATTATCAATTAAAATACAATGAATCATACAATTATTAATACCATTAAACGCAATAAAAACACAATTAAATACCATTATAATCCAAATCAAATTCAATTAAAATCCATTTATCATATTATTAAACAACAATAAAATACAATTCAAATACCATTATAACTAAATAAAAATTCAATTAAAATAATTTTTCAACATTTTCAATGCATTTCAGTGCTACTCTTGTGAACTTCATCAGGCTACAGTGAAATATATCTAACTCCCTCAATATAATATTTAAAAACCTTATGGCGCGCGACAAGGGGGCAAACTTGTTCAGGTTAGTCCTATAGGATACCTCCAGTAGCGTTGGCGTGGGGCGACGCGCGCCCCCGCAGCCAAGCGGCACGCACAGCCCCAGCTCCGCTAACAAATCGGGGTGGTGAAGCCAGCCGCGCAGCACCCGAAACACGTAACTACACAGAGCAATGTCCCTCCGCACCGCCAGCCTGCTGTACCCTACCATCCCTATTACAAAGAGACTCGGGTACATGAGTGGGAAGAAGGGATAGACACCGTACAGCTTCAAAAACAAAAAACGAGTGAATTTGTTTTGGATTCTTTCCACCATGATACTGTATTTAGCCTCATGGGGGTTCCAAACGATAGCACTCGTTTCAAGGCGGCTCCGTACCAGCGCATTGTACATAATTCTAACCACTGCCGTATTCTGAAAGTCCTTGCACTGTCTGAGTATAAAGCCCAGATTTCGGAAGGACTTGCCGCATATGTCTAAGATGTGCTCACGAAACGTTAATTCCGGAACCATCTCCACCCCCAGGTCCCGCACATGCGTGACTCGTGACATGACCACGGCTTCCATCTCATACTGATGCAGCAGAGGTTCCCGCGCGCGAGTGTAGCTCATTATACCGCATTTGGAAACGTTAAAACCTAACTTATTATCTACACTCCACTGCACCACCCTATCAATATCCTGTTGAAGCCGTTCACAATCCGAAGTATTTGCTACCGATAGGTACAACTTGAGGTCGTCCGCGAATAGCAAACACTTCGCCTCCCTTACGACTTCCGGGAGATCATTGACCATCAGAATGAAATCTAATGGACCGAAATTGCTACCCTGGCTCACCCCCGAAAACGTGAAATATGGCTTGGAGATGTATCCGCCGTATTCGACGTACTGCCGGCGATCACCAAGATAACTCGCGAAAAATTTCAGTAAGTGCGGCGTAAAACCAAATGCCGCAAACTTAGCCAACAGCACATCGTTGTCGACAGTGTCGAACGCCTTCCGAAAGTCGAAGTACGCGGTGTCCACCTGTCCCCCAGCGTCAAAAACAGGCGCCAGGTATGTCATGAAAGACAACAAGTTACTCCCCGTACCTCGACCAGTCCGGAAACCGTGTTGAGCGTCGTTCAGTCGAGAAGCAACTTGATCTGAAATACACTTGTGCAACACCGATTCAAACACCTTAGCAAACGCCGACAGCACCGCCACCGGTCGGTAGCCACTGACATCAGTTCCCGAACCTCCCTTCGGAACTGGGATCACTCTAGTGATTTTCCAGTGGTTGGGATACTGACCCAACTTTAAAAACATATTTAAAATATGCAGTAATGGCCTTTCAAACACCGCACTACAGTCCTTTACTATATACGGAGGTATCCCGTCTGGTCCCGCCGAATACTTGGGCTTGAGGCGGCGGAGCGCGGTGCGCAGCTCGCGCAGGTCAATCTGGCCAACGTGCACGCGCGCAGCGCCCGCGCTCGCGCCCGCCGCGCGTTCCGCCTCCTCTGGGTCCAGCGCCGGGCGCACCCCGTTATACACCGAATGAAAGAAGGAAGCCAAACATTCCGGACATTCTTCGTCACTCAACTCCTTTCCATCTTTTGTGACTCGAAGTTTGTTGCGTCTAGCACGCTTGCCTCTAACAAAATTCCAAAAAGATTTAGGATCGTTTTTAATATTTGTCTGTAACCTACGCTGGTAATTTTCATACGTTGACGCTAATTTATATTTAACTTGGGTTCGATAGTAAGAAAACCATTCATAATCGCTTTTGCAACCAGTAATTTTAAATAATTTATGATACCTCCACTTTGTTTTGATGTCGCGTATTAAATCAGATGTGTACCAGATTGGATACACATAATTGCTTTTATTCCCACTACATTTAATTTTTTTTGTTGGTGTGCATTGACTAATAGCTTCATTAACTACGCTATAAAAAAACGTTAATGCATTATCGGGATCCGAAATGTACTAATCTCAGTCTGTAATGATCAAAGTAATATATTAATACGAATCTAATACTAAATTAGAACAAGATAACTGTTATGAAATAACAATATCGAGTTAGAACCAAATGTTGGCTTTATTCAACTTTAAAATATAAAGAGATATTAGGATCGTATAATGACAACTTCAAACACTATAAAGCATAGACTCCTAATGAGTCTGAATGTGGCGACTAAGAAGTTCACCACATTCTCCCCCGCTGTATTCTAGCTTGAGGTATCGTAGTCCTGCAGATAGGCCGGTGGTCTTCTATTCCTGGTAGTCTCTAGAATTGAAGAAGTATCTGGGGCAGCACTCTCTGTAGAGACAAATGAGGAGTCGCTTTCTGTTTCTACAGTTTCAGTACGTTCGCCTTCTTCCCCGCTCTCTAACCCTGTTGGGGCTAAATGTCTGTTAGACACGGTCGTTTCTCGGCCGTTGCTCAGTCTCACAAAAGAATAGTCCGGGTTGGACTCCAACAGCTCGACTTCCTCGACTATGGGAGAGTATTTGTTGGTTCTGTTGTGATTTTTGAGTAGGACAGGACCGGGTGTTAGAAGCCAAGTTGGTACCGAATGTCCGTTATTAGATTTTCTATTGTGTACAAACATCATTTCATGAGGAGTTTTGTTCGTTGCTGTACATAGCAGAGATCTTATTGAGTGCAGTGCTTGATTTAGAACCATTTCCCATTGCTCTATTTTAAATCCCAGTGATTTTAGAGCTAATTGTATTGTCTTCCAAATTGTTCCATTTGTGCGCTCTATTTGCCCATTGCCCTGTGGGTTATATGGTGTCGTTCGACTTGTTGCTATACCTCTTTTGTGTAAGTAATCTTTTACTTCTTTTGACATAAAAGCGGAGCCTCGATCGGAATGAACATAAGCTGGCAATCCAAATGTGCAGAAAAGAGTCGATAAATGTTTCATTACAGTCGCAGCGGAAACGTCTTGGCACGGGAATGCGAATGGAAACCGCGAATATTCGTCTATAATAGTCAGTATGTACTTGTTAGACGAAGATGAAGGTACTGACCCTTTAAAATCGATATTTAGTCTTTCGAACGCTGAAGTCGCTTTTATCAAATTGCTGTTATTTTTCAAAAAACAAGGTTTCACGACTGCACAGACTAAACATGCATTTGTCATCTTTCTGACATCTTCTACCGAAAATGGTAGGTTCTTACTTCGTATCCAGTGATACATTCGTGTAACGCCGGGATGGCAAAGTTCATTATGCAAGTCCTTCAATTTAGATTCCGTGTGAATAGCGCAGATACGTGACAGTGCATCAGCAGCGTCATTTTCATTGCCTGGTCTATAGACAATATCATATTTGTAGCAAGATAATTCTAATCGCCATCTCTCTATCTTCTCGTTCTTTATCTTGCTTGTATGTGTGCGATTGAACATAAAAGAAACTGATCGTTTGTCTGTGATTAGTCGAAAAGATCTTCCAATCAAGTAATGTCGCCACTTACGGAGCGCCTCGACAATGGCATACGCTTCCTTTTCTATGGCTGAATGTCGTTTTTCTGTTGTGGATAGTGTGCGCGAAAAGAAGGCTACTGGGCGTCCTTCTTGAGTCAATGTAGCCGCAATAGCATTATCAGAGGCATCTGTTTCGACTGTAAACATTTTGTTTTCATCGATAGAAAATATTGTAGACTTTGCAATGCAATTCTTTAAGTCATCAAACGCAGATATAGCTTCATCATTTAATGGGAATTCTGGATTCACGAGGCAGTGTATTTTTTTTGAAAATTTTGGTATCCACCTTGAATAATGGGAAAACATACCGAGAGCTCGTTTAAGTGAAGTATTGTCAGTCGGTATTGGCATGCTAATAAGTGGTTGGAGTCGGTCTGGATCAGGTTTAATGGACTTTTTCGAAATATTGTATCCGAGTAGGTTAATTGTGTTTATTGAAAACGTAGATTTATCTTTGTTAACAGTTAAATTGTACTTCTGAAATGAATCCATGACTTTTTTTAAATTCTTATCATGTTCTGCCTTGTCTTTTCCGCATACAGTTACGTCATCTAAATAGGCATATGTATCTGTCAAATACTCTTCTTTTATTATCCAGTCCATTACTCTTTGAAATCCACTGACTCCATTTGTTACGCCAAACGGGATACGACAAAATTGATATAGTTTTCCACACGCCTCAAATGCTGTATATTGTTTTTCTGCTTCCATTATACATACCTGATGGTAAGCGCTTTTTAAATCAATTTTAGAAAAGAAGTCGTATTTTGAAATGTCGTTCACCATTTTCTCTATATTTGGTAAAGGGTAGGCATCCAAATCTGTATATTTGTTAATGGTTTGAGAGTAGTCTATGACCAATCGGTTGCGGTGATTTTCATTTTTGGTGATTAGAACTTGCGCTCGCCAAGGTGATCTGCTCTCTTCAATAACTCCGTCTGCTAAGAGCTGACTTATTTCATTTTCTATGAATTTCAGATCATCGTTACTGTATTTCCTAGACTTAATAGCAATTGGTAAGCAGTTGGAATGTAAATTCGAAAATAAAGAAACTGGTGGAACAGATGAAGCCAGCACACTACATATTTGTAATGGTTTTCTAGGTCCACCAAAAGTAATTTCAAGTCTCGAGTGTTCTTTCAGTATATTATGTCCTATGATAACATCAACGCAAAGATATTTAACGATGAGAAGCGAAGCTTTTTCGTAAACATTGCCATTAAGAACAATCTTTGCTTGAAGTACCCCTTCACAATTGATTGTGTGAGTTGTTTGGGCCATTGTTACAGATTCAGTACATTGTGCTTTCATAAAAGAAGAATTTGAATAAAAATCATAATTGATAAAGCTTTTTGAGCTTCCAGAGTCAATTAAGGCGTTTGCTTTTTTGCCGTTAACTTCAATGATGACAACTGATTTCTTTAAACTAGCCGGAGCAGCAACAGCCGTAACATCATCGAATATATTTTCAGGAGATCCCGCATCAGTAGCAGTAGCAGCGTTAATATTTGTCTTAGGGCTCCTACAAACATTTGCAAAATGTCCCCTTTTTTGACGATTTTGGCAATTGGCATTTACCGCTGGGCAGTTCTGACGCCGGTGAACTTTATTTCCGCAAAAAAAGCATCGTCTCAAATGGTATTCTGGTGTTTGTATTTTATTTTTATCTTCCGTTGCGGTCTTTGGCAATGCCATGACTAGAGATTCACCAATAGTGGGATTGTTGGAGTTGAATGTTTGCGCATTATTTTCAGCAGTTTCAATTGCTTGTGCCTGGTTAGCAGCTTCATCCAACGTCAGGTTAAAATTTTCTAGCAAACGTTCGCGAATTTTATGCGAAATAATGCCAGAAATAAATGCGTCTCTTATGCAATCATTCTTATTACTTTCTGCATCAACATTTTTAAATTGACAGTCTTTGCTTAAAATTCTCAGGTGCTGAAGATAGTTGTTGAATGTTTTCATGGCATTGCTGTTTTCTTGTGGCCAGAATATGTCTCGCAAAAATTTCATTGATTGGTTTAACAAATATGGTGTTGAGTGTACTTACTGCAGTTTCGTATGAAGTGCACTCACTTATGTATTCGTATACTTTGGATGATACATGATTAGTAAAAAGTTGCATCTTTACCGCATCATTAATTTTCATCTCTGCTTCTTATTCTTATTCTTTATTGTACACAAAACATAGAAACATACAAATACAATAGGACAGTTTATGTACAAAGGCGAGCTTAACCCATAGTTGGGTTCTCTAACAGCAAACCTCAGTTGCGTAGAGAAATATGCAATTGAGGATAGTACATCCATGTGCACAACAAAAGCTTATTATAACTCGTAACAATTTTAAATACTTACTCACTAAATAAACTAAACAAATACGTGTGCAACACACAATACATAAACATAATATATACCTATTTATTACAAAACTAAAATATTACAATTGTAAATACATAAATTAATGAGTCATGTTGATAGGAAATATTCCTTAATTCTTCATTCGCAATCAGAAATTTTTTAAAAGTAGATACCCAATGGGTCCATTCTTGAGCCGCAGTAGGCGATAACGGATCAAGGTCGAGAATTTTTGGTCGAAGATATTTCTCCATCGTTACAGGTAGTATTGAAGAGTGTTTTGCATAATTATTAAAGTTGAATAAATTGTTATGAAATAACAATATCGAGTTAGAACCAAATGTTGGCTTTATTCAACTTTAAAATATAAAGAGATATTAGGATCGTATAATGACAACTTCAAACACTATAAAGCATAGACTCCTAATGAGTCTGAATGTGGCGACTAAGAAGTTCACCACAATAACATAATAATTAACACATTCTATTTGGAATCTAGTAAGACATAGAACATTTCTCAAAATTTTAGTAGGTATAGATTGCTAGGTACTTGGCTATTGCGCGATTCACATATAATGGGGATTTTTTGTAGTATTTGTACATAATGGTATGAAGCAAGCACGATAACATTTAAGGATCAATATTTTTTAATCTATATATTTGATTTTCATCAATATATTGACGATAATAACAAGATTGAATCGGTTAGAAGACAAAACACCGTATCAGCTATGTGCTACAATGAGTAAAAATTAACGTTGTGACGTCACACGGGCTCGGGTTTGTTCGGGAACTGTCGAGGTGTTTTCGGTACTGGATTCAAGAAAAACTTTTCAATTTGATATTACTTTGTAATTACAGCGAATAAAAAAAAACTAAAAATAGTTTTGTATGTAAACGTATGTATGATCTTTCCATTTTTCACAAAAAAAAAAAAATTGATTTAATAAACCAATTGTTTTCAAAAATAAATTATTAGTCTAGAAATAAAGCGATTGACGCTATTAAGTATGCTTTAGTCGTGAAATTTGTAACCAACCAACTATAAGTGTACAGCACGCATTGTAAAACATGGGAACAAACATAATACCTATGAAACATTTTACTAACTTTGCCTCTCTTCTTGAACGGTTCAACGGTTTGGCTTTCATACGAACACATCTCATACCTGTGTGAAATGTGTGCACTACCTACTTGTTTAGCGGAGTTCCGCCCTCTAAGAGGCCGCCAGGCTTCTCTTATCGTAGCCTCAGATCACGATCTGAGATCGTAGCAAGTAACAATTGGGGTCCCGCATGTAATAATTTCCTGTGTTGATAGTCGAATAGAAGACGCGTGAATTTATGTTGACTGCATAACAACATAGGATGTTTTTTTTAGTATTTTATTTGAGAACGGTTCGAGTTTTTTCAATCTACCCGCTACTTTAATTATGTCGTGTTCGTCTAGGAATACACTACGAGGACACTTTAATGGTTGTATACATAATATGACCTCATAAATGTTTAAGAAAGACTCTTGATGTGAAATACGCGTTAAAGTTATAGTTGAAATATGTAATTCATTTACTGACAAACTACATATGAGGCGCTGTGATTTTATTTTATGACTACAATAATTATTCGCGAAACGTATAATGTAGGCCGCTTCGCGTGTCATACAGTTAAAACAAGAAAACGTTTCGACGTGAAAAGAATTTTGTATTGTTTGATTGGTCAATGCAATTTTAGTGGATTTTAATTCTAATACTTCGTCGTAGATAATATTATAATTGTTATTAGGTCTACCGTCCATTCCATGGACGTGTAAGAATGGCGGTCCGCGCCACCATAGATCAGACGAGTTTAAAACAGCTAATTGCATTCCGCGCGATAGTAAGTTAGCTGGGTTTTGTTTACAATAATACATTTGTTTATAACTCGGCGCGCTTCTAAGTAATTTGCGTTCGAGTAAAAACCGGTTCTCGATCATTGAACATAAATGTCGCGTAGCTCGTCAGCTGATTCACTCCACGGGATACGCAAAGAGAAATGACCGTTATTATCACGTAAAGTGGTAGTTTTAAATACATTTTCGCACGCAGTTACCTTTTTTGTGAATTTTGTTTTGTTTGAAGTAATATCTTTGAGTTCCAAAAAAGGTTCCGCAGCCAATGTTTGTGTGAGATTGCATTGTATTCGATTATTAGTTGAACTTCTTTTTATTTGTTTTTGAACTGAACCTGAGATAATCCAACCAAGCTTTGT
This sequence comes from Orthosia cruda, assembly GCA_964057195.1. Lineage (NCBI taxonomy): Eukaryota > Metazoa > Arthropoda > Insecta > Lepidoptera > Noctuidae > Orthosia > Orthosia cruda. The sequence continues at coordinate 34,541,632 of OZ059830.1, read as the reverse complement.
GTTTTGCAAATAAGGACCTTTAGGTAAACGTATTAGACCCTCATTTAGCAAATCCCAGAACCTGTCGGCTCCTATTAATAAATTAATTTCATTATTTTTATGAAAGTCAGGATCAGCAAGTTGAATGTTATCAGGAATTTGAATATGATCGATGCCCAGTGATGGCAATTGTGATGTGATTTGAGACAAAACTAAGCAACTTATGTGTGTATTGAATGAGCTTGCTTTGGATCGTATTTTTATTTTACATAACTGTGTGGATTGTGTCATGGAATTGCCTACTCCAATGACTTGCATAGTGGACTGTATCGTTGGAATGTTTAGGGTTTTGCAAAGTTTTTCGGATATAAAACAATGCTGGCTCCCGTTATCGAGAAGAGCTCGCGTTGTGTGATATATGTTTTTGTCATCCGCGATCTCCAATAATGCAGTCGATAATAGTACATGATCATAAAAATAGCGCGTATCAATATTATCGACTTTGTAAGGCGTGTGAGTGTGAGATGTGAGAGATGCGGTGTGAGACATTATATTTTTGTGTGTGATTCCCATAGTGGACTCTGGCTGAGCCATTATTTGTGCTGTGTGTGAAACAGTGGACGATTCGTTAGCATCAACGAATTCACTGTGTATTAACGTGTTATGCTTTTTGTTACAGTGCTTGCACGGCCCGAACCAACACTCGCCTAATGTGTGTCCGGCACGTAAACAATTACGGCAAAGATTATTTTCTTCGATCAATTTTAATTTATCTTTAGATGATAAAAGAAGGCAACTATCGCAAGAATAAATAGGATGATTCGAGCTGCACATATTGCACTTGTAACGCGGCGATTTTGTGTGATTAGCCGAATAATTTCCATATTTCTGAGTTGAAACATGACTATATGCTTTGATTATATACTTGTCTAGATAGAACAATGCAAACAAACGACGCGCTAAAACTGTCTCCAATTGCGTGATATGTGTGAGTACCGCTCGTGTACTTATTGTCGTCAAACTGTCAATGTATGCGTGTTTAGGGATGCCTGCTCGAAACTATTAACCTACCTTTTCTGAATTATTTAATATAATGAAAGTTAAATAAAACAGGTTAAATTAAACAATAATTTTGTAGATTAGTGCATCATTTACATTAGTAACAAAAAAAAAAAAGAAAAAATATGCAGTAATTTATAGATTAAAACCCATCTCTTTGTCTTTGTTCTCGGAATATTTTTCTCTTTGATTTTATTGCCTGGGCTACGTTAAGGTAAGTTGTCATTTACTGATCAAATATATAATGTAATTTTTAAAATAATAATGTTCTTCTGATCGAAAGATTATGTAATGTGTGAACCGTACTGGTCAAACACTCAGGAGCGAGGAATTTGAATACAAAATACTCTTTATAAATTCGAAGATCAGCTTTATTCTTTATATTTACACAGCAGTACAGTTTGAGTTAGCAAAACCAACAGCAATACAATACAAGTGACTAGTACTGATGTCAGAAAACGAATGGCCGGGCATACCAATAAAATGCCCGCCGATTAGTTTCTATCCCCACCAATCCCCACCATTAAACTTGCTTGTGATTGGTCGTCGATAACTGTCAAGTCTCGACCAATCGCAAGAAGTCAATACAACTACAAATTTTAAGCATACAACTTCATAGAAATGATTGTAATTATTATATAAACATAAATAATTGTAGGCATAATTTAAATAATTATAACAAATGCTATTGTATTTTGTCTCCCATAGTTTCGTTAAATCTCCCTAGTAATAAACTGACAACACTGGCTAAATCAGACTAACCTACAAAGTAACGAATTAAAAATCGTGTTTTCTTATAATATTAGTGCTTAAATAACAAAACGTACCGGTGAAAAGTGCTCTTGGTATTATTATACGGTTTTCCCACATAATTGCTGTACAGTCTGACGGCACAAACCGTCATAATTAATTATTTTTCGTGAACACGTTACCCTTAGGTGTTTCAAATGACACTGACATAAATAAGAAGCGAGTCTACCAATTTTAGTAGACTTTATTTGGGCCGTTCAGGTAGGGTCAATGTGGCATCTAGACAAGTATATAATCAAAGACTATATGTTTTTATCGACGGCGAATTTTTTGTGTGATTATTCTGAGTACTTTCTATTTGTTTGCTTTGAGAAGGTTTAACCGTTTCTAGAAAATCCGCGCGATCTTTAAGAAAGTTCATTAAGTCAGACAACGATGTCTTTTTATTGGATGTCGTGTTTGTGAGGGTACCTTTGAAAAGTTGCCATTCGCGCTCGGTCGACGAATCTAACTTTGTGACGATGAGATAAATAATTAACGTGTCCCATGTGTCGGTAGGCTCGTCTAATGTTTTTAGTGCACGAATATTACGCCAAATAGCATCCATGAGTTTGCGTATTTGAGAAGCTGACTCTTTATTTATTGCCTGAACTGTAAATAACGCTTTAACGTGATTATGAACTAGCAAACGGCTGTTGTTGTATCTATTTTCTAGTAACTCCCAAGCAACGATGTAATTTTGTGCGGAAAATTCCAAAGCCTTAATAACCTGTGGTGCATTACCTGATAGAACTGAACGTAAATAGTGAAATTTCTGAATATTATCAAGAGTATTACTATTGTGAACGATTGATAAAAATGTATCTCGGAACTCAAGCCAATGATCATAACAACCATCGAAGTTCGGCAAAGTAATTGTAGGTAGTTTGATACCGTGTGCGTGTGATTTACAATTATTTTCATCTCTTTTATCTGTCGAAGTTTCTTTTAAAATACACTTACATTTGGCCACAATAGCATAATATTGATTTTCAAAACATTCCCTTTCTTGCAATTCTATTTCTATTTGATTACCCGCAACGCACAAATCTATTTCATCCTGAATGCTAGAATACTGGTCAAACAACACTTGAACCCGTTGCAAGCGCTCTTGTAATTCAGTTTTCTGTATTTCTGTTGGATTAGAACCGTCTAGTAACTGAACAAATTTAGAGAACAAAGTAAATTTGCCTTTCAAGGAACCGCGTTTTTTCACTAGATCTCGAATAATATCATCATTACTATCGGTGTCCACGAGCGAATGCCTCTTTTTCGTCATTATGGTGTTTGCGAGAGACAAAAATCAAGTACTTACAGTTTTGAATGTACCGACGTATGCACCGATGTAGGTAGATACACACTTGTTGCGAATACTGGAATTTCTAGAAATAAGACAATGTTAGCACAAACTCTTAATTTTGAATGACCTGACCGTTAACTGCAGAAGGTGATCTTCTCGTGTCTTCTTCGTTGCTCGTGTCTCGTAGCTCCGGCTCGTAGGACCAAATTATGTGCCGGAGGTGGTCAATCGTCGTGATGAGGATGTTAGTTCTTATTGAAACTCGGATGATGATAGAACGGTTAGATTTAATGATTACTTATTACAAGGTTTTTGAAGTGGTAGTACTCGATCGTCGTGAGGGTCTGTAACGACCGCTGGAAGGAAGTCAGGTCGGAGCGCGCGCCGCCCCTCTCCCCCGCTGGCCACGTCGCTGCTGCCCGTGACGCTGTTGTCTGTGGTGTCCGCTTGATGGTGCTAGTTACTCGTAAACAATTGGATATATGTTAATCTTGTCTACAATCTCAATATAAAAACGACTCCACCAGTCCCTAAATGATATACATTATCTGTTATCATGCTTGTAACATTTAATGTCGCTTAAAAGGGGTTGATTTTTTCTACCCAGTCATTGAAGGGATTTAACCCACGAGAATGGGCTGAATCGGATATTCCTAAAAGACGTTGCAAACATACATGTTTACTTGATAACCCACTTTGAATGTATAGTAGTATTTGAGCTGTACATAAGTATTTAGTACCACCTAATACTGTAAAGTCACTGTTTATGGAAGTCGCTTCTAAAGGGCTAAATGTACACATGCCTCGTTTGTTCAAATAGGCCTAATGGGAATAGCAATTCCTTAATCCATGTCAACCCTGTGTTACAAGGTCACCGTGTTACTAAGACGCTAAGTTTGTAAAAACTAATTATTCACTTTTTAATACTAAAAGCAACAATAATAAACGAAAAGTTACACAGTATGTATTAGAATTACCTGTACCAAGAATCGAATGATTTAGGCGTAGTTGTGTTTACATGGCCCCTCTTATTTATAATTCTATACCCTCCTTTATAACCGACCTCCCTTACAGAAAATTCTGTATAGTTTTAAAAAAGTGGCTCATTTCTCATAGCTTTTATTCAATAAACGAATTTCTAAAAAAATCTCCATGTCAATCTTATCATTACAGGAATGCATTGTAGATTATCTTGTTATTAGTTGTTGTAATTCCTACCTACTGCCTTTTATGATATTATTTGATTTGTATTTTATGTGAATTTTTTTTTTGTGTGTTTTTTGTTAACCATATAATTGCGTAGTCTAATATATAAACTAAGTAATTAAGAGTTTATCAAACTTAACAGGTTAAATACCTAATAAAAATCTGTAATTAGATTATTAGAGATCTGCTTATTGTAAGCACCTTAACAAATATCTTAATATTTGCATGCCAACTTATGGCGAAATGTGTCATTGTGCTGAAAACTTATTTATACCATCTTTTGTACCGCATTTAATGCAAATAAATGGCTTTGACTTTGACTTTGACTAAGTAAAATAGGTACACATAAGAATAATGTCTGATTAATATTAATGCTGTCCGAGATTCTGAGGTTTAATTAGAAACGAAATCCGGGCATTATTGTCTTTGAAGTAATCTGAGGATATCTTTAATCAAATAGATTTGATGACGAAAGGTATAATGAAAATCTTTATTTATACACATTTTTCTATTAACATACTTCATGCGTTTGATGCAAGCAAAACTTTGTAAAGGTAACGAGGTTCTGTTTTGGACTTTAACTAACTATTAGCTGTTAATATAAGTTCAACAAACTTTGTGAAACGTAACTGAACTGTAAATCATAACGTTGCCCCAGAGACAGCAAATTTATCATAGTATAATCCTAACATTACCCAACCGAATTCAAACTAACTTTTCAGTCTATACAGTATATCACAATACGATCACTGATACTGTTAAATACAGGTCTTCGGGTCCCAAGCCAGGAGCTCACGCTGGGGCCCATAGCAGTGTTGGGACTCCTGGACCCTGTCTGAACCTGTATCCCACGAAACTGCCGTAACGCAGCAGTGGAAAGCTAGGGAATTCGTTCCTTATTGGGATATATACTGGTTCCTACTACGGGTGTAAGGTGTCACAAAAGTTGGCCGGTAATATTATAGTGTAATATATGCACTTACCTGGGATTCCTGCGGTAGGCTCCTGGGGGTCGATCAATATCGTGCCGTGAGATTAGGGATAGGAGAATATATATAATATTAGGACAAAAAGGGATAGACTGACGGCTGTCTGGACCGAAGGCTCCGGCGTCCACCAGGCAGAACACGTAAAAGCACTTTGTTGTGCGTGAAATATATTCAAAACCGACTTCGCGGGCGCCCCACAAACCGATTGCGAACGGCGGGCGCGATTACCGTTTACAATGGGCAAAACACAGCTCGATTAGATATGTTTCCACAAGAGGCCGAATTCACCGTGTGCTCACTACAAATTTTCGTTTTCGACTCTTCTCAAGTGTCAGCTGTCAATCAATAGCTGTCAAATCGTTGACAGCCCACTAACATGGTGTTGCAACTAAATATCAAATAGTGAACGTAACGTTTGGTTCAGAACAGATACGATATCTCGTGTCTGCCAAAATTAATTTGCTTATCGGCTGAAATTTAATATTTATGCGTACTTAAGTGCGTTATTAGATATGTCATACGTAACTATATCTATCTACTATGTACATATTGGGCATGCAATCATGCATATGTCGCGTTCAGTTTGCATCAAACGTTATTTGTTTCACACACGTTATGGATTAATACGTTCCGAGCAAAAATTTACAAAGCTGGAAACTTTTTATTGAACAATTTGAGGATACGTTAACATTTGTTACTGTATAGAATTTGAAATGCGCAAGCATCATTCGCACTTGAATAGATTTATTTTGCCGTCCCTACAAGCTACAGTCATGTTTTAGGCGGTTGTTGTGTGCCAGGGTTGTTTGCACATCGGTTCTCAATTCCGTCGGTAGTCAAAGGAACACCTTTAAGAAGCTGAGTACAGTCGGAATTGTGACAAATTGCAATTAGACTGCGGACCTCGGATGCCAGTCGCCTACTTGCACAATGGCAAATTTTAGAGACACAAAACTGACTGAAGTTTTAAGACGAAGCTATCATAAAATTCATAACAAATTGAAGTTTCTGCTCCGTTATTCTCCATAACGGTGGTTACGCACTACATTCGATCCGTGTCCTTGATTTGAGTTCCGATTTCAAAATATTTTGAATTATGACATATTAGCTTCTGCCAGCGCAGCGTGAATGTCGAAAATTTGCCTGAGGGAAAATATGCCCGGGATAAAAAGTATCCTATGTACTATTTCTGACTATAATCTATCTCTGTGCCAAAGTGGTTCCAAAATCCAGTTCCGTGTAACAAACACACTCACAAACTTTCGCCTTTATAATATTAACGTGATTATGGCGGATAGAGTTTGGATGTAGTGCGTAAGCTTCCCAACAAGAAGTACTACGGCTACTTCTAAACCGAAATTTCACGGATTCGGCTCGGATTTATTGCGTAACCGCCCTTACAAACCACCTTTCCGAATGGACATTAGAATATTTATTTTTATTTATGCCATTTTAAGTGCCGTTTAATGGCCTAATTGAAACAAATGATTTGCCTTTGAATCTTAAAAATAATGTTTGGTAGATGTTTTCGAGACCATCAACCTAAAAAGAACCAGAAGTGCTATAATATTCTACTACCTACACTGGTTAGCAGGACGTAAACCTCCGAAAAAAATATGTTAGATGACAGATATCTAGTCCACTTATCATTTACTTGCCATTTATTATGAAATTCACGAAACCGATGAAACACTTTCCCTGGTATTAGTCCACTCAGATAAAATAACCAGGAAGCTGTTCTAATTCAAGTGAACATGTCCAATTTTATTTCATCCTTCGATCAATTTCGGATTACGTAAAATATGTTTTATGAATTATGGATTAACGTACATTATCATAATTTATTGGCATCAATGTTATTTCAATGCTGTTCAGTTTCACTGAAAATATATAAAGATACGTACTATAGATAGAGAGAAGATAACGCAGCCGACGTTATTTTATGTAAAAGTATCAAACCACTACCAAAGTACCAGTTACCATGAGTTATATATTTTATCGTTCTCATACTCTTCCCTTCTCTCCCTTAAACCGCAGAAATAAATGGTCGTGAGTAAAGCTACAAGTATCTTGGTTTGTAGATATGCCCAATATTGTCAGCTGACGGAAAGAAGTAGGCGTAAAAGTTCTCGGGTAACTGTTATTTAAATATCAGGCTTTACGAATTTGAAAACTTCAAACCCTTTACGTCAATGCAGAACTCAATACGAAGGTACTCGTCGAAATATAATGTTTTTTTTAAATTTAAACATTCAAACACATCTTTATGATTATTTGTTTATCAAAACCTATCCACGCATTTCTCTTTAATCATTTGTCAGACACAACATCAAATAAATATGTTGAAATCACATTCAAAGCAAGACATTTATTATAACCAATTTGGATTTTCGCTGTCGTATCAGTTTGTGACTTTATCCAATATTTCTTTATTGGACGCTTCACTAGCTTCTATGAAATTATTATGACGGGCGTTCGACGTCTTATGAACCGTCAATGTCTGTCGCTTCGAGGCTTGTTATTATAGCGTTGCGGTCGTTGCAATGGAAATGTGTGGCAATTCTGAAATCAAACTGAATAGCTTTATATTTTTTTATGAGTACTTTGTAGCTAAAAAATCTTGGCTTTAAGGATATTTGTCTATCGCTTTTCTTACTCTATTCATTAAGGCTGCCAAAATAAAGCCTGTATTCTCTATCGAGATAAAGGAACTTAATGACCGTTCACAAATCTTCTACTTACGTATCGCAACCCCATTGGTAACAAATTTTCTGAAAGCGACTGAATGTAGCAGCCCTTTCAGGGTCGGCAGAATTTAATCTGCTGTTATTTGAGCTCCATTTGACCCATACCACAATAAAAAAGATATAGAAATTGAAGACCAATAACTACGATTTTATTCGAATCAAATAGAAATGATACTGGATGCATGAATTTTTGGGCGAAAATGGTGTAACTATGTTTAAATTTGACTCTCAAATCAGCGGGAAAATTTGCAAATTGGCACGTCATTCGTCAGACTGTCTACGGACGATTATAAATACGTGCCGTTTAACAGATTCGCACAAAGATAGAACATAGTTGATCTTGACTCACTGTCTATGTTTCGTTAATCCTTAAAGTAAACAAACAGAGTGAAAACAGACTTATGTCGTTAGACGTACACTCACTATTCACGATTTATATAATGCAAATCCCTACCAACATGATTTCAGAACAATGAATACAAATTTTTGTTTACATTATCAAAATAACGCGTCGTTTTGTACACGGTAACAAAGCGCAAGCATGCATGACTTTATTTCGTCGGACATTTTGACGTTTGCTACTTCATACATAATTCACCCTTATTTGCTTATTCAAGCACTTTATTCGCTTTGTCAAACAAGTACACCATTTACTAAAGTAGTTGCACGTACGAGTAAGTGATACGAGACTTTGTTTTCGCTAAATAAAGTAAAGCTAATATAACTCAAAGTGTGTCAAAGCCAGACCAATAAGTCAGTAACCTTTGCATCGTTAAATATTTGTTGATGAATATTAAAATAAAGCCTATATTTAGACGACATTTATATATATATATATATATATATATATATATATATATATATGTAAATCAATTGCTGTTAACATCGCTAAAAACACAAAAAGGGTAGGTAGGGTAGCCAGTTGACGGGAGCAAAGCCGCCGTGGACAACTAGTGTATAATAGTAGTTTATGCAACCGTCATATAATAGGGGTTTTTTAAACACGTGTGTGGGTTTACTACACGAGGCGAAGCCAAGTGTAAGTATCACACAAGTGCTTTAATACCTAATTATATGCCATTGCATACACTATTTTATCTTCACGATAAACCTACGCTCTTGTTTTAATAACCCCTATTATATGATCATTGCATAACTATTACATACATTTGAGACACGTGGTCTGTGAATTCAAAACCTTATTTTTAATTATACCATTTTTTAAATGATATGTAAATTTATTATATATGGTTTTGTAAAGCAGAACTGGCTGATCATAAAGCTAAGACTCCATTCATAATCATCAGTTTATAACGTCTTCAGTGCTGGGACACTGGCTTCCTCTCTATTAGTGTGTGTGGGCTATAATACGCGGGATCAGTGCAGGTTGTTTTAAAAAAAATCAAACCTAAAGTCCCCGTCACAAGAAACTATAAATTATGTAAATGAAAGATATGTTTTGTAAATAATATATACCTATATAAGGAGTGGAATTCCCTAAAAAATTCTACAATCTAGGGGTCTTTAAGTCAAGAGTGAATAGCTTACTTCTAGGCAAGCATGCTCCACCGTCGACTACATCATCGCTTACTATCAGGGGAGATAGTGGTCAAGCGCTCAATAGGTAAAAAAGAACTACTAAACGTAGCGACAAACGCGCCTGACTCATGGAACGTTCCAGTACCACAAAATATTAGACGACAGCGCTTTATATCGTTAAAAGATAAATAAACCAAGTGAAATTGTTGAAATGGGGCGACAGTGAAGCCGCCGGCATCGATGGAGCAAGCCGATACGTGTTTTCGCTCTCCGTATGTAATTTTTGTATTCACCTTTAAACATGTTTAGCTGTTATAAGTTTTGATCGAATTATAAAAGTGATTTAATATACTTAATAAAGTGATAACTTGGTTTCATATATCAATAGCAATTTTAGGGTAACTTTAACGGTTATTTTTATTTTCAATTACTTTGTTGATTTCTTGAGTTGAGGTACTTTCGTGCAGTTATGAACTTATGAGTGCGGTGGATTGGTACTGTACGAGTGCTCCCCATTCCTAACTGCATGGAAGTAGAAAGATTGTTCACCAAAAATATTAATTATTTCAGAACCATGCTGCGAAGCCTGGAACCTGGAAATTGTTTTTCACACTACCAAAGATGAGGGGACAGTTTACATATCAGATATAGTACATATATTACCGCCATCAAAATCTGCGTTTACGTCAAGAACAACCCACATATTTAGCCTCGATAAAGACCTATCTATGTATAATGTTGGATAGTGACACCATTAAATAACTGCAAAAGATTAAGAACTGTTACTTTAATGGTAAATTTTATTATGTTGATTTATTAGTTTCTTTACTAACAAAACTATTAAAAGTGTTATACACACATCAACACGGTCTAGGGATATTTCATACTCAATTAAATAACTCGAAAAGTACTGGCCGCATTGGAATCTTTTATACACCGATTTGTATGTAATTTATCTCAGACTAATTCCAAATTAAAATTTTTGAAAATTCTTTTGTTTCGGTGGCATAAAAAAGTCTTGATGTGTAGGAGAGGGAATTTTCATTTGTGCGAAATTTAGAAAACAATACGAATTACGTTTAGTTACAGTTTTTTTTCATTTTTAAACGAAAGATAAAGTTAAAATTGAGGTATTGTAGCCATGCAACGCCAACATTTGACGAGGGCGGAGATGTTACGAGCTGTGGGAATGCTGGAAGCTGGGTCTGTACAGCGTAATGTTGCTGAGGCTATAGGGAACCACCAAAATGTAATTTCAAGATTGTGGACACGCTATCGTGCCACAGATGAAATAGCGGAGAGGCACCGGGGGCCAAATCGCATCACTACCCCCAGACAAGACCGATTATTGCAAATTACTGCGCGAGCTCAACCAAATGCAACAGCGACTCAATTGGTCCAAAGGCTGCGAGTGGAACACCAAGTGCTTGGGAGTGACCAAACTGTAAGAAGGCGACTGCATGAAAGCAATCTACGCTCTCGTAGACCACTCCGGGTCCCACCTTTACAGGCAATCGTGGACGACGATTAGAATGGGTTCGGAACCACGTGGACTGGGGCCGTGAGCAATGGTCCAATGTGCTGTTCACGGATGAATCCAGGTTCGGCTTCCATCCAGATTCACGAAGGACGCGTGTTTGGCGAGTTCCTGGACGATGGAGCCGTGTTCAGAACCCTCAGGAAGTTGACCCATATCAAGGAGGAACAATTATGGTTTGGGCAGGAATTTGTCTTGGAGGACGGACGGATCTCGTTTGGGTGCGGGGCAATATGACGGCAGAACGATACGTCCAACAGGTGCTGGGGCCCGTAATCTTTCTCCACAGAACACAAATGGGGCAAGATTTCCTGCTCATGCACGACAATGTCCGGGCACACACGGCGAGAACGGTAGCAGCTTGGTTACATACACACAATGTTAGGGCCTTAGACTGGCCTGCTCAATCGCCAGATCTAAATCCCATTGCGCATGCGTGGGATATGCTGCAAAGAAGAGCTCTGAAGGAAGTTCCTGAAAATCTGGCTACAGAAGATCAACTTTTTGCGCACCTCAGAAGGACATGGGACAATATTCCGCAGCAAGACATTGACAACCTTGTTCTGAGCATGCCGAATCGTTGCCGATGTGTTATGAACATCATGGGCGCTTTCTCAGACTACTAACTTCAAGTTTATAAACACAAAATAAATGATTTTTCTATTTTTTTCAGGTTTCCCTCTATGCTTAATTTTTTTCCATAAAATCCTGAAATTTTAATGATAATGTTGATGTGTTTATTTTTATGATTAAGTAAGTACTTTAAAAATAATGAGTTTTAAATTATTGATTTAGATAAAAGATTGAGAAGACTGATACTGTTTTAACTTTGATCTCAATACATGATTATTTTCATTGAATAAATGGCATTTTCTTTGACTGTACGAAAGTACCCCGCTATGTACGAATGTGCCCCAACCTATGTACAATCCCCCATGTGTGGGATAGTTTCGTACGTTTTCCATTTTTCAGAAATATTTCCGTAACTTCGCTATGTTGGTTTGAATCTTAACTACACTTCACTATTATTAAAGTCATATATGTCCGGTATACAGCAGCATTGAAGTTATTTTAAAATAGCTAATAGTTGCTCTTTTATACGGCTTAGAGTAAAAAGTGTACGAATCCTACCTGCTCTCCTATGTTACTTTGCGTTGATTGAATTTGATGATTGAATTGTCGCTACGTAACTGAGTAGAAGTTCTTTATTTACAAAATTTATAGCTTCTCGTGACGGGGACATTAGCTTCACATAGGCCTGAAATAACTATTTGCAGTTTTTTATCATTAGATATGCTGAAAAACATGCTCTACTGTTACGTAACTATGATGAACGAATCGATCGCCTGTAGTTCTCTTTAGCTGGATTTTGTGCGTTAAACTGTGAAGCACATAGCTAGTTGGCAAGGTAGAAATGGCATAAAATTGTTTCAATATCGATCGAGCTGAGATTACTTGGTTGCATTTTTAAGTATAATTGTAAACAATTTATACTTAAAAACCGTATTTATACATAATAGCACCTTCAAATTGGTGCAGAAAATTTTATGTTAAGTTGAAACCTCTCTTGGTCTTATTCTGTCGTTCGCTCTCATCCAGACGCTTCATTTACCTTCATCACTAACTTGTCAAACTTGAAAACTCCATTAAATATTTTTACCTCCCAACTCACGAAATATTTTGATTTCATAACTTTGTGTAATTGAGTTATGGGAAGTCAGGATAAATATTAATTAATTTGATCGGTAATTTTTAGGGTTCCTCATCGAAAGGGTGCCAACGGGACACAATTATTTAATTAGCGGAGACCGCCTGTACGTCTGTCCTTATCTCTCGTAAGTTGTCAGAAGGTTTATCATCTGGGCTTATTAGCTACTGTTCTAAAGATATAGCTTTAGAATTATTACTATAGCTGGTTCCTGTCAAAAAATAAAAAGTAAGCATAAGTTCTATAAAAGTTTTGGTGACACGAATCTCTTAGTCCAACTCGTACCTTGTCGGCTTTTAGCCTCACTTTACGCCAGTACTATGTTCCCAATATTCGTAGAAGAAAGCCAAGTAAGTCCTTCAAGATTGAAACGGTTTATGCTCCTACCCTCTTCCCACGTCCCTAGGGATAAGGCGTGAAATAAGAAGAAGGCGGAACCCATTTACAAATATATTTATTTCCCAAAGCCAAGTCAAGCCGGAGGGGCAACAGTGGTGGTGTTCGGGCCGTTCTACAATTAGGTGCTGTATTCTATTTATCCCTCAGTGGTCCAGTACTGTCCTGAGTCAAGCCGCAGGTGGAAGCAGGCGCTTGGCGAGTAGTCTGGAGTAGGGCGTAGGCTGGTGGCTGGTGAGTCCAACTGGAAGCGCCGCCGAGTGGGGTATTTTTCTAACCCGGACCTTGAACCCTGGAACGCGTCAACAAATAAGGGTGTTACGGGGCGTTCCAGACACTCCTGTGAGCATCCACGACTACGGCGTGATGGGAGCACTAGGCCCGTAGTAGTGATGCCGTGGATGTTCACAATCAGACACGGAGATTACAATGTAATGAAATAATAATTTAAATTATTTAAAAATAATGTGGGTAGAAATGAAAGATGAATTGGAAAATATATTAAGCCATTTCACAGTTAGCTAAATAGATCAAAGCTAGATGACAATGATGTGCGAAGATGTTTAAATGTAGCTACTATGAAAATGAAACTAAATTACATGTTTTATGAATGTAAACAAACAAGCTCTAAAAGTCAGTAAGTGACGATGATATCATGATACAATATAAAATATGCACCACTTACCCAAGCTGGGGTTGGAAAATCACTTATGAATAACTTCACAATGTATTGCGAGGCGAACAACTATATGTGACGGTTACGCGCGAAAAAAGGAATAACTTTTAGCTGCGTAGCAGAGACCGTCAAGTAGGTATGAGCGTTCGTTTCTGCAGCCGGGTGGCGTATCGTATTGATGAATTTATGTTTTAAAGAGTTACCTATATTATTATATTTTTTTACAGATATTAAATAGGATTAGGATTGAATGTATTTATTTTTTTGTAAAATGGTAAAACTATGGAATTATATCAAACAATGTACGTATAACGTTACAAGATGTAACTGCGTCCCGTACCTAAAGGTTTATTATTGCGATTTGCTATTTCCTCCGAACAAGATTCCTGATATTGGTTTTATGAGAGATTTACCTTGAACCTGGATTCGCAATAACGGAAAGTTGCGCCGACATACAACATGTGGCGATAAATGAACAAATATCGTAATGCCATTCAATCTTTCTGCTCAGAAACTTTGAAATAGAGGTTTTATCAGAATACTGTTTCAACTTTTCTGTTATGCTATATCTAAATTTATATAACGACGTTATCTTCATATCAAATTAGGCAGCGTTTAAGAACTTCGAAAGTGTAAGTGTGTAGTGTGTTTATAATTATGATACGATCTTTTTGCCGCGGCATCACTCCCGTCACAGCTTAGAGAACGTGGCAATCACTATTGTGCCATAAGCCTTCTATCTGCGAAAAATTCGTAATCCGATCAGTATGACAGTAGTAGTACTTCTGGGATTTACGTACTTACAATCAAATAATTTTACCTATGTATAATATTAGTTTAAACAACAGTTTTACTAAAATATAATTTTACTCTTTTCACATGACCTGAACAAAATTGTTTGAATACTGAAGAAAGATATCAGTCAGTTACTACCTAACCATTTCTACACTCAAGATAGATTCAATCCTCCAGCATTACTAAATCCCGTTACAGAATTTTCGTCTGAAAGATTTACGCCTGCTCAGATACGAATTCGCTATACCCAAGTAAATAGATTTTTTTTTAATCTTCTGCAGGTTGAAAACCTTTTCAGGTAAAAAGAACTTCTCGACAAAAATGATTTTGACAATCATTTATTTGGAGTATCATCAATCGTCATACGTTGATAAGACAATTTACTATAACCCATGTTTTCTTAAGGTCAATAAACCAGTCAAACGCAGGAAATGTGCGAATAGGAAGTAAAAGTAATAAAGGGATTGCTAACGCCCATACATTTCTGAGAACAAATACGACAAATGACCTGAAATAGCATTTTTTTGAACATCTTCTTTGTTCATCGCGATTTGTTCCCTTTGAATTGCAAACATTTCTTTATCTGGTTTTCCTACACAGATTTCAATTAAGATTAAATAAAAATTAAGACTTTTTCGTATGATCCTGTAAGCTTTCGGCCGCTGAAAATTTGTAATATTTTAGAGAATGAAGAAATTGGCATAATCACCAAGAGTTTTTTAAAGAGATGTATAATTTGAATAGCCATCAACAAGCACCCCCTAGTTTAAAAATGCTCTTAAACAAAATTAATCTGCCTAAAGGCTAGGATAATGATTCTAGGGCAGAGAATAATAAATTAATTACTTTACCAAAGCCAAACTTTATTTAGAACACCAAACTTTTGCGGTTAGATGAAATTAACTATTTTCATTATAAATTTTAACTATTTATAAACAATGCTAAATTTTATATTAAAAAAGTTCATTATTTAACAAGCTTTTATATGAAAAATTGCATTGTCACGAGACACATGCATGTGTGCAAAATGTGAGCTTAATCAGACACTAGTAAGTGGGTCCAATTTAACTTTTAAGCACCGGGACAGGTGAAAGTAGGTAAATAAAACCTTGTAATAGTTCATTTCTCATCAACACCAATGAAAAATTCTCGCGACATAGATGAAATGATGAAAAAGAGGGTCAATTTCGTTGCTCTCAGTGCACTTGCGTATCCCTATATTAGCGTCCCTTTGAGTGCGCTATCACGACCAAAAGCTTAAAAGAGAAAACGAGAATTTCTGAGTTCCACTTTCGGCTCTATGTACTCGTACATACTGTAAGTATAAAAAGGACCACGCCACGTTAATAAAAGTAAAAGGTAATATAAATTAAAACTAAGAAAAAGGATGTAGATAATAAAACTAAGGTAGGGCTTCGCACGACGTGGGCAGCTAACCAGGCAGCAGCTCGGGCAGGAAGTCGTGGAATGCCCGAGGTAGGCAGGTGAGTAGCGAAAAAGCAGACGGGTGGTAGCCAGATAAGCGGGTAATCGAGCAGGTAGGCAGTGGAGTAGGCAGCAGGACGGAAGCAGTTCGGAAAAGCAGGCAAACAGGTAAGTTCGTAGGCTCCAAGGGGTGTGGAGGCCGGCTATGGCTCAATACGCCAAACAGCGAGGCCTTTGATGCCAAGAGATGACCGTTGAGGGTGTTTCCAGGAAATAATGCTCTCGGGAACCAAACAAAATATATTTAATTGGAGCACTTCAGATAATAATGGTTTCAATTAAGAAATAAAGACCAGAACGAATAAAAACGGTTCACAAAGGGGTCAGTCTACGCTACCCTTATAATAATGTACACGTAGCTTGAAATAGGTCTAGTCCATGGCACCTATGTTACGGTATATGGTTTAAGAAAATAAAATAGACAGACAGATGTCATGTCAGATGAAAATGTCACATTAGAAAATATTACAAAATTTCACAAATTAGCAATATAATTTAAGTTATAGATATTAAAACAATTAGAGATAACTAAAAGTATGCTTTTCAGATGATAACAATAGAAAGAAAATATAAAAATGAATTACAAAAGTTGATACAATATTAAAAGATATGAAGGTATGGTTTGTATAGTGTTATGAATTGTAAATACACTTAAAAATATGTGGCTCTGTTTAGCAGAATACCACAATACACCGTGAAGCAATTTTTGGTGAGCGACTACCTACGTTGCACAGAAAAAACAGTCGGTACCGTCTGAACAAGCCATTACTACAACGCGTGATAACTGTACCAATAAAACGAAGAAGAATTTCTTAAGTTTAATAAAATTGAAATTGCATTCGTATCTAGGTGAACTCGGAGGTAAAAGTTACAGTAAGATAGTTTTATTACACTCATTTATTGAAGACGGTTCTGAAGAGCGTAGATAGATACTATAGATACCTACAGCTACCTACCTACAGCTTGCGTAATCAATGTTCCGTATAAATTTTACGATAGGGTTGTTATAGTTTTAATTATACTACCAACGCTGTCAGACTGTTTCAGCCTGTTAGAGCTTTTGTACATAAGTTCGTGTTTATTTAAAATTGTGAATTGTTCACAGAAGCACGTACATTTGAAAGAGAACACCACTCAGTATCACAAAGAAATGTTGTTAACAATATTATGTCTTGTAATATTACTTTCTATATTTTATGTTGGTTCCAAAAGTTGTATAAACCTATTAGAAATAAAAGTGATTCCCTGTAAAAAAAGCCTTTACGAACGTGAGCAACTTATAAAGCTGGTACTTAATTATGTTAAAGGCGAATAATTAAAAAATCCAACAAAACCCAAGACATTTTTTTTCTTAGTTGAAATGAAAATGGCTATTTTTTATATATTCAGGGGTTATTAAGGGCGGGTTTCTGAATTGGGAATGTAGAGTTAAGAAGGTACAAATAAATCAAATCAAATGCCTACAAATTAGACAGATTTCATGCTAGAGTTACAAATACTCAACTAAAAAATTTAATTCAATAATGTCCGTTAGATAAAACGACAGTGCGGTAAGTCGTTTTATCTAAAGCTTACATTTTAAATGTAAAATTTCTGATGTGGTGTGGGTTCAGGACTTAAGTAAACGATTCTATTTTCAGGCACGGACAGGGATTTATTTTTCTCGTTCCGACAGGCATTCTTACAGCACTTAAAAGATTCGTTAATATTCGTAGTAGAAAGAAAATAGAATTTATGTAATAGGACGTCACACGTTCTTTGCAATCGCTGAAGCTTAAATGAAACTCCAGCTCATGTTAGCACCAATTAATTGTTTTGCTAACATGGGTTAGCAACACATATATCTCCGTCATATACTCGTATTTGATGATACATACGAGTATTTTAGCGTCAAAGAAAACAAAATATTTCTCATATGTCCAAATGTTTTTCCTACCATATCATAAATGGGAAAAAGCGTGCTCTTATTATTTTTCACAATAACACGTATTTTTATTTCTTGTCGTCAGGTATTCTATGAATTGGGGAATCGGAATCGGAAGTCAATAAACATATTAGTCTTTATGAACATCTCGATAAATATTGATACCAGTATACAGTTAACTTAATGTCGTATTCAGAATGTTGTGTAGACGGTTAAATCGATTTAGCGAAATGTTCAATGTTCCTGAATACGATGTGGTTGTCGTTGCCACGCCACAGCCTGCGGCGTCACAATGCAATTATCTGAGCACTTTGTCTTAGGCACGTCTGTAAGTGTCGATTAGCAAGTGAATTGAAACGAATGCGAGATTTTCAATTATGTTGATTTAGGGATAATGTATTGTAGCGTTACGTTAGGCTCAGTCGAGCTAACGTTAGCTAGGTTAATAAAAAATAAATTAATTATAAATTAAAAATTAAGGAAAAGGATATAGAGTATAAAAGTAAGGCCCGGCTTAGCACGACGTGGGCAGCTAACCAGGCAGCAGGTCAGGCAGGCAGACGTGGCACGGTGTGATGGGATGGCTGATGGTGCGCTACCGCGAGATGTGTATCATCGTGTTCAGCGTGCGCACCCAGGCAGCAGGTCGGGCAGGATGACGTCGTATGCCCGAGATAGGCAAATGAGCAGGCAATCGGGCAGGTAGGTAGATGAGTAGGCAGCAGGATTCTGCGCGTGCTGAAGCGGGCGCTCTGTGGCCGCGCGAGCCTCTGTAGACTTGTCTGTCACAGCTCATACACCAAGTGTGGTAGGTAGGCAGCAAGGAGTGTCGGGGATCGGACTGTGGCGTTACACGCCGTAGATATGCAGGTAAACGGTAAGTAGGAAGGCAGGCAAATTATACACTGTATAACACTATATATTTATATATGTCGCATCAAGGCTGGCCGATAGATGCAAACCATCGGGAAGTCAGGATGTATTCCCTTGACATCGTGTGTGGGCAGGTCGTTGGGTACAATCGTGTAAATGAAATCACAGAAATTATTCGATACACTGGGTTTATTCAAATATTCAGAGTTACAATATTGCTTGCTAATATTACGGATCGACACTGATTCTACGACGCGCGACGTCTAAGCTCTGAGGCGGTCAGTACTAAAACTGCTCTATGCCACTGTCCCCACCATAGACTAATATTATATAGATTGGTCCCCACCGCGCAAGCGCTTGGTAAAAGCGCGCCAATGCGTAGTTGTTCTTGCTTTGCCGCCAGATGGCGTGCTTGCGATTTGTATTGACGTCCGTACTATTGACTAAACCCGACATATATATATATTAAACTAGAGCACTTCAGATATTATTACACAAGCCGTATATATAATAGTTTAAAGAGTTTTCAGATACGATCGTACACTTCGTAGTATTCGTTCAGTCCAGATTCAAAACTAAAAAGTTGGCGCCCGTTTTTTTCTCGCTCTGCCATCCCTAGAAGGGAATTTCAAATTTAAATCTCAATAAGACCAGAACGAATAAAAAACGGCTTTACAGAGGCGGGGCAGTCTGCACTGCCCTTACAATAATGTACAACTAGCTTAAGGAAAGGTCTAGGTAGTCCATGGTACCTATGGTATGTCTATGGCATAAGAAAATAAAATAGACAGACAGATGTCGTGTCAGATGAAAATGTCACAGCAGAAAAATATTGCAAGAATTACAAATTAGCAATATAACTTAAGTTTTAGAAATTAAAACAATCAGAGATAACTAAAAATATGCTTTTCAGATGATAACAATTGAAAGAAAACATAAAAATGAAATACAAAAGTTGATACAATATCAAAAGATATGAAGGTGTGGTTTGTATAGTGTGTTATAGAACGTAAGTAGACTCAAAAGATGTGGCTCTGTTTAGCAGAATACCACAGTATATAGATAAAGTGATAAACTAATGACGATATAAGTACTGATGATCTAATGTTAATTCTAAGAAATTGCTTGAAAGTACCGAGAAATTAGAAGAGAAAATTAACTGGAGCAAATTAAAATGCCTACGAAATTAGAGAAATCTGGATTGTCTGAAGATCTATTTAACTTAGTAGATCATATGTTCTCTTTCCAGAACCAATCAGTTTATAAACCCCAATGTTAACGCAGTACTGGCCGTGCGCCCGCTCGTAGCCAACATATCAATATTGAACCTTCTTTTGTAAAATTTTGTTTGCAAAATATTCTTTGATTTACATATGCTATTGCAGTTATGAAGAAATTCTAGCCATCAATTTTTCTCTGTTTCTGTGTCTGTGTGTCTGTTTCTGTGTCTGTTTTTATACATCCAAGTCGTTTATTTATTAACTATTTTTTAACAAAATACATTTTCATCGGCCTCGTGACTCCTTTGCGTGGTTTCCGCTATTACTCATAGTTTCGGATTTGGCCAACTACGCCCACTTATAAAACTCATCCTTTATAAATCCAGAACCCCAGAAGCTCTAGACAAGGGACATTCTCTCAACAAAAACGAGGCGATGGCGATCGGAAAAATCTTTAAAATGTATGGGAATGTCAAACGCTTTCGAAACTTCACGTGATCATTGTCTTTGTCTAGAACCTTTGAAGCCAAGAACAATTGACATTCTATCATCGAAAGCGTGCGCGATTGTCAAAAAGGCAAAATTGTATGGGATTGATTGACAAGCGATACCAACAAATCACGTGTTCATTACCTTATAATTTGACTTGCCGAGTATACACAAGTGTCATTCAGCGATGAGGAATTAAATATGAATTGTAAACGAATCTTACTAATATTTTAAATACGAAAGACTGGATGGATGTGTGAATGTAGGTATGTTTGTAACTCAATGACACTAGAACGGCTGATCGGATCTGGATGAAATTTGGCACAGACGTAGATTATAGTCTGGAATAGCAAATAGGCTACTTTTCATCCGGTATTATGTTCGCTTGGGATAAGAAAACCAGGCAGAATCTGGACTTAAATAAACCTGAAATAATGTTTTCGACAAATACCGGTGCCGAAATACCAGTGAGTTTAGATTTTAAATGTGCTTGGAATTCAAATGAAGTAATGCGAGTGGCTGATCCTCATTTATCTTTCATAAATGTGATCACAACTTGAGGAAAAATATCGCTCCGTGTTGCTAGAATGCTTCAATAAACTTAAGAATCAGTACGATAGGTAGTTAGTAGTACCTTTTATGTTCTTACTCTTATGATTTTTGTAGGATCAATAATAAATCTGTAGAAAAGTCGTTTTTGACTTTGAACGTGCCAGAGCACCAGAATTTGTGACTCGTATCCAGCAAAAACTATTTACGAAGAATTGTACCAGCAAACAGTAGTAATAAACATTGAGAGAGAACCATAACCCAAATAAATATTTTTCGCACGTTTCGCATCCAACGATTATTGTGCTTTGATTCCAAAGTTACTCTATTAAATTGAATGTCAACAAACGATAACTTTGCTCAAGTGCTTCCATTGTGGTCATAGGAATATTCTTTCCCCGGTAGAGAAAATATTTCCAGACGCTTTCTGCTTGTTTTCCGTACATGTGATTCTAAACCTATAAGTGTGTACTTACGTAGCACTTGGGAACCTAGATGGGGGGATACTTTGAAGTTAATACTCGTAACTTTATTACACAAATACTTTGAAGTTGGTTCATATTTTTGCGAAAAAGTTTTTATTTCTCGCGTTTTAGGTTTGGTTTACCATCACTACAAATTGAGCAAGTTCCATAGTAAGGTACCTAAAGGATTGACAAAATACCCATAATAACTCAATTTGCTGTTTGTCGTTAAAGAGTTCGGTTGTATCTTGAAAACTGCCAAACCGATTTTGATGAAACTTATACCATGCTAAGTCGAGAGATACTTAATCCCATAAAAAAGTATATTCATGATCCGATTACTAGTTACAGCGAAATGCGTGGACAAAGATACATACATACAAACATACATACGTATAACGGTTCCATGCGGACGACGTCAAGGGATATCCATTTGCTGTATACCAAAACCTTCTCCAGAATGTAACAAATATTTTTCTGACAACCGCATCAAAATCGGTTCAGCATACATACATACAAACATACGGGTTAAACTGAGAACCTCTTTTTTTTAAGTCTGTTAAAAATGTTATTCCACGTGTAATATCAAAGGTTGTGTAATTTCGTGTCGTGGTTGTACTAAATACAGTCATAGACAGCTTAAAATCTGTGTTCTGAGAGTTGGGAGTTATAAGCTTAATACTCGTATCCATCAATATTTGTCTATCAGTACTGTGAGGACTTACCTATTTAGAGGCAAACTCCTTGCCTATTATATGACTGGATACATAACTATTTAATTTTGGAAGGGTGATTGAAATCGGAACACATAGATAATAATTTAAGATGTTTTTGTTTAGCTTGGCATGTCACTTCGGTACGTGCCCGTCTGAAGGGCAGGTACGTTGTTGATAAAATTTAACGTATGAAAGTAATTTATGATTATTATTTAAAACTCTCTAAACTACCCCCTCACAGTACTTATATGCCGTGCGAATATCAACAAAAACATCAAGTTTGTTGAATCTGAAAATTGTTTGGTGGAAACGACGTTAATTTCCGGTCTCCCATAAAATATTCGGCATCTGAATTTCTCCGGTCTGTTTTCCGGAAATTAATTATTTTAAAGTACCATCCCAAGTTATGACATCCAATAAAAGTATTTCGCGCGCGTTTATGTATAGGTTAAGTGATTCATAGGCCGTCCACCTCGTAAACCCTTTTTGCTAAAGTGCAAATTGATATTTATTGCCCGACTCCTTACTAGGGGGTATGAGTTTGGCAGAGTATGTGTATATGGAATGGATATTTTTTTTTATTATTGATATGCTCGCGTTTGACCACTAGATATTTCACCTGAAGGTAGCCAATGATGTAGCCGATAGTGAAGCACGCTATTATAAGTAGCTAATTCACTCTTGATTTAAATACCCCAGTTTTTAGTAATCAGGAAAAAACATATACTTACCTGTCCCTTCATATAGCCTTCACTACGTAAGTAAGATTTATTTGAGGACACCGCATAACATGCGCTATATGACAACCTTTTAACTATAATAGTGGCTAAGAAATACAAAAACCCAAAGCTAAAAAAGATACACTATGAGTTAATTCCTGTATCGTGGGTGCGATCGTATTGACAAACATATAAACTCACATGCACAACACCCAGAGTCGGAACAACCATCTGTAGGTCAAACAAATTTGTTCCGTGCGGGAATCGAACCCGCTACACGCAGCGCAGCAGTCAATCGCTCAACCACTGCGCCAACCGTGCGCCCAAAATCGTAGTAACTATTTAGTAATCTGTGCCAAAATGAAGGTTTGCAATAAGTAAAGCAAAAATGTATTTTATTTTAAAAAAGCTTTGTAGAATATTATTTTCTACTTTTTAGTTTGGTTTTCTTATTTCTTTTTAGTCTCGAAGCTGAGCATTTCTTCAGGGCTTCAATAGTCTGGTCAAAGTGTTCGGCTTGTACAGCACGAAAAAGGCGACAAAACTGAGGATAACAATTTATTATTAGGGTTCCGTCCGTTACGTATGAAACGCCGGACCCAAGCGGTAACTCCTAACAATTTCGACAAAGAACTGTATCTGTCCAAAAGATAATCCAAATTATATGCAGGTTGCGTTTCCACAATTCCAATACGCAAGCCTGGCAGAACCTTTGGAGAGGAGAACCTATTCTGGGGCCAGGACGACTCGCGATGCGACAACCAGTCTGGTCCCCACCAAAGAGAATGGTTAACAAGGGCAGGAGCCTCGCAACCACGGGACGCGCAGTCTGCGGGGTTCAATTCTCCTGGGATATGTCTCCAGATCAGTTTAGTCTCCGAGTTCTGAATCTGTGAGACTCTATTCGCCACAAAAACCTCCAAAGTATGAGCTGAGGTGCGAAGCCAACAAAGAACGATCTCACTATCAGTCCAAGCAAAAACATCTGAGATATCAACTGAGCGACCCAGAGTGTTGTAAACATGATTATATATATATTATTAGGATATGATCGATATTATTAGGACATAATCGATATTTCGAATGATTGTACAGCTGTCATCACTGACGATTCACCCAACACCTATAAAAGCGGTTGTCAATCAATCCGCGGCCCTTTTTCACCAATCAGCACTCGCGCAGTTAGGTCGTTGGGTTTCGTCTCGGATCACAGCTAAGTTATTAGGTTCATTTGGTTTATTTTCCTTTGATTATTGTGTGTTGTCGTAGTCAATTGTTTCCAATAAAATAGTGGATAATTATTCCTGTAATTCGTGAGTTTGTAAATAAAATGTAAGGTAGGCTAGTCTGCCAGTTGTCTTTTTTTATTTAAAATTCGCTCCTGGTTCCTAAAATCAGAAGTGGGATAAATCCGTGTCCACAATATTTTAGTTGCACTTGGAAACAATCGGCTACTATTGTTGTTTTGAATAATGCATCGATCGAGATCGCGTAGTGTATCGTCCGACTCCATCTACAACCAAAAGTATAAAAAATCGTGTAAACGGCCCCGTCGCCGTTCTCGCGGTCGGTTCCCTTCCCCGTCTCGACCCCATCGCGTCTCACGTTCGCGAGCTCATCGTAAGTTGCGTGAGCGATCGAATCGTAGCCGGGAAAGCTCTGTAAAACAGGCATTGCATACGATTACCTCACGTCTAAATGCAATCGAGGAAAGTTCCGCGAGTGTACCTCAAACGCCACCACGGCCTGCTGATCACGGCACGCCTCAAAATATCAATCCACCCTCAACTACACAAACTTTAGCAGAAATATTGAATATTTTTAAGCCAACAAAATTACACGGTTATTACGTATTCAATTTTGATCCTGCCATTCATGATATTGAGGTGTGGTGTGAAGAGGTGGAACGCGCTAAGTTGTCGAATCATTGGAACGACTATGAATGTCTTTCGCGAGTCTCCAACTGCCTTAAAGGTGATGCTACCTGGCTTAGTGAATGGAATACTAATGACCGATCCTGGTCTAATTTTAAATTAGAGTTTAAACCGTTATGCCCTCGTAAACTTGACTATGCGAATATTTTGTTTGAGGTTATGAATTCTACTTCCGATAATTACCTAACTTATGCCGAATATGTCCGGCGTTCGCTGCGGCTACGTATCACCAAGGGTTTGACTAACGAGCTGATGGTGCAGATTGTAGTGCGTGGTATTACCGACCCGCATGTTCGTGCAGCGGCTGCGAATGCCGATTTAACAGTCGACTATCTGATATCATTTTTAGCAATCTGTCAAGCCTGTCCATACTAAGAGTGAGACGACTGTACCTTCCTCTAACGTAATGAAAAGGCGTCACGGTTCTTCAAAGGATAAATGTTTTTCGTGCGTACGGATTGGACACAAAAACTACAAGTGTCCGAAAAATTAAAAACATCCGGCAAACGCTACTAAATCTTCGGAAAGCCTCCCAAAACCAACGTGCTCGTTTTGTAAAAAAAATGGGCATACGGAACTAGATTGCTTAGCTAAACAGCGTTCCGAAGCGCGGAACGGCAATAGTCAAAGGAAAGTAAACCTGTGTAGAGATCGTGCGGGTAGTTCGAGTAACAATAATGTCTCTCTGCCGACATTCATGGCATTCCGGTAGATGTTTTTCATGTGGAGATAAGGGTCTTACTCGGGTCACATGTAAGAAAAGTAAAACTGACTCTGGCGAGAGATCAATTGTTACTAGCGTTAGCATTACCAATAGCGACAAGCCTAGTTTTGAGACAACTAAATCTAAACTTTGCTCGTTCTTGAAAAACCCTGGTCACATAGTAGACACATCTTCTGCAAATATAAAGTCTGAGTCACGTAACAAAAACAATGCTAGCATTTTTCGGTAGTAGCGAGGTAGGTAGCGACCTACCCGCAATGGTGATGTTATTGTAGTTGTGTGTGATTCAATGTTTCAAACCCGTCGATATTTTAATTGATAGTGGTTCGAATATTTCACATTTATCATAGCCGTCAATGAGGGTAGTACGTCCATAAAATTAAATTGAGGTAGTAATATCTGTTAAGTTTAGTCAGAAGTCTGAATCAGATAACACGAGTCCCATACCTCCCGTGAAAAAGAAAGACTGATCATATAGGATGTGGACATGTTTCGACTATCGGAAGTTGCATATCTAGGGCGTTATATTAGTTGTGGTCAGGTAAGACCGAGCTGTAATAAAAACAAAGCGTTATTTGATCCAATTTTAGAGAGGCTAAATATGAGATGGGTCGACAAACGGCTTTGGAACGGCTTAAACAAATTAAAACTTACAAGACGTTTTTTTTTTAATGCGGTGAGGAAGCCTCCTCGTACTTTTGCCCTTGATCCAAGATTTGTCAGAAAACAAGCCCAGTCGACCGGCAAGTTGGACTCCTGCTTATGGAGCCCGGCTGTTGTCTTCTCCACTGCGCAGTGAAATGAAGTGCTGCCTGTGAGCTGCTGCTCCTGGCTGGTGCTTTTGCGCTGCCGGACCAAGTTGGTGCCTGTGCGCTGCTGCACCTGGTCGGTGCCTGAGCACTGCTGCACCTGGTCGGTGCCTGAGCGCATCTGCACCTGGTCGGTGCCTGAGCGCATCTGCACCTGGTCGGTGCCTGAGCGCTGCTGCACCTGATCGGTGCCTGAGCGCTGCTGCACCTGGTCGGTTCCTGAGCGCTGCTGCACCTGGTCGGTGCCTATGCGCTGTCGCACCTCTATGGTACCTATGCGCTGTCGCACCTCTATGGTGCCTATGCGCTGTCGCACCTGGTCGGTGCCTGCGCGCTGCCTCACCTGGTCGGTGACTGCGTGGCTGCACCTCGATGGTACCTGTGCGCTGCTGCGCCTCGATGATGCCTGTGCGCTGCTGCACCTGCACGATACCTGAGCGCTGCTGCACCTCGATGGTGCCTGTGCGCTGCTGCACCTCGATGGTGCCTGTGCGCTGCCACACCGGTCAGTGCCTGCGTACCGCCGCACCTGGTCGGTGTCTATGCGCTGTCGCACCTTGTCGTTGCTTGCGCGCTGCGGTGCGATATTGCAGACTCGCTGCCATATATGTGTGGCGACTGGTGACCGGTGCTGCGGTGCTGGTTTGGAGGACAGTTGAGCGCTGCGGTGCTCCTGTCTTGTGAAATGAGGATGAATTAGTGCTGCGGTACTCTTTTGTCAGTTTTGGACATGCGCTGTGGTGCCTCTGTCTTGTGTGATGAGGATGAATTAGTGCTGCGGTACTCTTTCGTCAGGTTTGGTATTCTTAAAGGATAGCCTGATAAAGCCCGGATAGGCGCCCGAATGTCCGGATATGTCCGGTTAAAGCCGGACGAATGGTAACCCTAGATAGAGATAAATCTTCTAAACTTCTAACAAAACCAATACAATTTTTAATGTATTTTAAACTGTAGGCACGGCAAAGCAATAAGGCTCTCGTATTTTGTAGTAAATCTCGTATTTTGTATGATTGTGGACAAAGTTTTTAGATCTATATCACGAAACTTATACCTATGAGAAAAAGAATTTCAATATAACCCGAATAAAAATATTTCAACAGAATAAACTGAAATTGCAGTTGGCATCAGCATGAGACGAGGGGTTTGACAAAGATCCCAAAACGTTTTGATATTCATTTATCGTTTAATTAATAAGAAAGGAAAAGAGTTTAGTTTTCATAGGCCTCCCAGTGTAAGTAATTACCTACCTACCTGAAAAAAATACCTTGTATTTGGCGCATGTCAAAATAGCAAAGGAAGATTTTGAATACCTTCCTAAAAATTTTAAAGATTCTGCGTAAATCGCACATATTACACTATCATATATCTAGGATCACAGATCTATGAGTCATATTTAAATGAAAGTGTAATATATATAAACATAATTATGATTTCATATGAATCATTTCGTCTTTGATAAAAAATATGATGTTGATAATTGTTTTCTTCTTCTTCTTCAGTCGGTCCTCTTTATTTCTCTTGCTCGGGTTGTCCACGTCTCAACTCTATAGAGGAAAATCGGGAAAACCAGTACTCTGACCAAACGGGCTTTGGTTTTAAAGCTTATACCGCGATTTTTCCAGATGTTCTAGAGGCGCGTCATAGCATCTTTAGCCATGGCTATCCGTCTGTCCGTATGTCTGGAGAAGAACTGCTCAACTGTAAAATGTTCAACGCCGAGTATCGGGCGGCGGCAACTATCCCGACACCTTGGTATTCAATGACCATGAGGTCCTAAATTACCTCAAAAATATTGCCGTGGAAGGAATCGAGTAGCCACCACGATGTATTTACCCAAAGAAAACCCCTATGGAAAGCACAACGTATAAAACTAATTTTTTGGACGATCCGACTAACACTCGGCGCCTTTTGGTTACCGGCTCGGCCCGGTAACCAGGTGTGAAATTGACTACCGAAGCTGCTATTAAGACGGACCACCAGGTTTTGGATAGTAGATATGCTACTGGTGAACCACACTGTAAAATCTCAATCCGTGAACAACGACGGTTTGCCACGTGGAACGTCCGTGGATTACTTGCCCCTGGGAAACTGGAAATTGTGGAGAGGGAGGCGGAGTTGCACAAACTGACTTTGCTTGGAATGACTGAAACTCACAAGAGAGGACAAGGACATCAAACTACCTTCAACGGAAACACCATGTTCTTCTCGGGCTCTGTAGATTCTAGCACAAACGGAGTTGCTGTGTGGGTGTCTCGCCATCTCAACAAGCATGTACTTGGTTATAACCCTGTATCTGATAGAATAATGACTCTGAGAATTAACAAAAGGCCCTGTACCCTCAACATTGTCGTAGTGTATGCTCCCACTTCCTGCGCTGGTGATGAGACTATTGACGATTTCTATGCTGTCCTGGAAACTACTCTGACCAAAATCCCAAACCGCGAGATCACTTTAATAATCGGTGACTGGAATGCTAAAATTGGCAAAACGCAGCAAGACGATCACATCCGGAACACGATCGGAAAGTATGGCATTGGCACCAAGAACGAGAGAGGCCAGCGGATCTTGGAGTTCTGCATCGAAAGGAAGCTCACAATAATGAACACCTGCTTCCAACATCACCCAAGACGTCTTTACACATGGAAGTCTCCAGGCGACAGACATCGTAACCAAATCGACTACGTAATCATTGACAGCCGATGGAGAACTTCAATTTCGAACGTGAAAACCTTTCCTGGTGCCGACTGCGGATCGGCCCATTGCCTTCTCGTTGCAAAATTTTCCCTGCGTCTAAAAGCGGTAAAAAAATATCTTCCCCTGGGACCACGAACATTGACATCGCCAGAGAAAATAGCGTTCCAAAAAGATCTTAAGAACGCAATCGCAGATCGACCGCTCCCCATTAACAGAGGCGCGAATGTCCACTGGAACCATCTCAAGGACTTGACGTGGAAAGTCATGGATGGAATCACAGGTCAGCAATCAAAACCCACTTGCAAACAAACATGGCTTAGCACTGATACCTGGAAACTGGTGAAGGAGCGGAAAGACCTTAAAATGCTGGGACATAAAACACAAGGAGATCGACAAAAACATGCTGATCTGAGTCGGAAGATACAACAGCACTGCCGCCGTGACAAAAATAACTTTGTAGAGAATATCTGCATAGAGATTGAAGACCACGCTCTAAAGGTACAAACATCAGATCTGTTCAAAAAAGTTAAACTACTGTCGAAGCAGTTCAAACCTAAAACGTGGGTGGTTCAGGACGAGGATGGTAGTCCACTTCAGGATCTGGTTGCAATAGCGGAAAGATGGAGACAATATTGTGAAGAGCTCTACAAAAACCCCAACAATAGCGGGTATACAATAACTACATGGCAGTCACTCGAGAAAGAACCACCTATACTGCCATCTGAAATTGAGGCTGCTATTGCAGCTCTCAAAGACAAAAAGGCGCCGGGACCAGACCAGTTAACGGCGGAGATAATCAAAGCGATGGGCTCATCGGGTGTGAATGCTCTACTTAAAATTTGTAATGACGTTTGGCGTACGGGCGAATGGCCGGATGTTTGGGCAAGATCAGTAATTTTGCCGCTGCATAAGAAAGGCTCCACGACAAAATGCGATAATTACAGAACCCTGGCCCTTATATCACACGCTAGTAAAGTGTTACTACATGTCATAAATAAAAGGCTCCGTCATTATTTAGACTGGCAAATTCCACAAGAATAGGCTGGTTTCGTCAAAGGTAAAGGGACTCGAGAACAAATTCTGAACATTCGCCAACTAATTGAGAAGTCCTACGAATTTAACACCCCTATCATCATGTGTTTTATTGACTACAGCAAGGCTTTTGACTGCGTGATTTGGTCGGCTCTGTGGAATATCCTGGAAGAACTTGGAGTACCCAAACATCTGGTGGCTCTCATCCAATCTCTTTATCGGTCCAATCAGGGTGTGGTAAATGTTGACAAAACAATATGCCTTTCAACTTCGGCAAGGGTGTAAGGCAGGGTTGCATTCTGTCTCCTATTCTTTTTAATATTTATGGAGAGTACATCATCAGACGAACTTGTGAAGACTGGGAGGGTGGAGTCACAATCGGTGGCACCAAATTAACTAACCTCCGTTATGCAGATGACACTACACTTCTAGCTTCGAATGAAACCGAGATGGTAGACCTCCTTAACAGAATGAATCAGTTTGGAGCTGGGCCTCAGAATAAATCATGCCAAAACCAAACTTATGGTGGTGGATCGCGCAAACCTTCTCCAGTTTACAGGTGCTCTGGCGCTGGAAACGGTAAGCGAATTCATCTACCTAGGTGCAAACATCAGCAACACGGGGTCCAGTGAGAAGGATATAAGGAGGCGTATAGGGATGGCCAAAAATGCAATGTCCCAATTGCAGAAAATATGGAAAGACCTAAAATTTTAACGTAAGACGAAAGTGAAATTGGTCAATTCCCTAGTGTTCTCAATCTTCAGTTACGGGGCCGAAACGTGGACTTTAAAGAAAGCTGACCGTGACCGCATAGATGCGTTAGAGATGTGGTGCTGGAGAAAGATGATGAAAATCCCTTGGACCGCCTTTCGCACCAACGACTCCATCCTCCGCAAACTGAATATCAAGATCAGACTGTCCACGATCTGCCTTCGTAAGATATTGGAGTTCTTTGGTCACATCGCCAGAAAGGATGGAAACAACCTAGAAAAACTGATGGTTACTGGCAAGATTGAAGGGAAACGTTCTAGAGGTCGCAGTCCAATAAGATGGTCAGACCAAGTCCGCACATCGTTGAACACCAAACTGCACGATGCTCTCCACGACGCAAAAGACAGGCATAGGTGGCGCAAATTAGTGAAGGAAAAGTTACTTCCACGACAACAGGGGTATCACGACCCTCAGTAATGAGGAACACAACGCGAGGAGGAGGAGGAGGATTAACTCGTATAAAAAAAATCTTCTGTGATTTCCTCAGCGAGTGAACGCTTCATCTGAACAGTGAGCAATATAATGACGTCATCGAATCACTGACCCATTTATTTTACTATTGTGATCATAGAACACAGGAAAGTGATAGATATCCTTCACCTAGCTAATTATTGGATCTTGAAGAGAGGCCATATATCTTGCTCTTAATAATACCTATTATCGTACTCTCTCCCTTTTTAGGGTTCCGTACCCAAAGGGTAAAAACGGGACCCTATTACTAAGACATCGCAGTCCGTCTGTCTGTCACCAGGCTGTATCTCATGAACCGTGATAGCTAGACAGTTGAAATTTTCACAGATGATGTATTTCTGTTGCCGCTATAACAACAAATACTAAAAACAAAATAAAATAAATATTTAAGTGGAGCTGCCATACAAGAAACGTGTTTTTTTGCCGTTTTTTGCTATAATGGTACGGAACCCATCGTGCGCGAGTCCGACTCGCACTTGGCCGGTTTTTTGTTTATCTTATAAACTAGGTTTCGTTTGTGATTTCCTGCAAGAGTTTCAGGCCTAAAGTCTATATAGTATATTGCGAGTTTTAGCCGCGCGGATTTTATTGGCGCGTATTTTTATCCGCTTAGGTACTGAAATGTAACTAACACGCACTGCGAATAAAATACCGCGCAATTTTTGTCTTTTTCAACCTGTTTATAGAGCTCAAAATATTTGCACTAATTTAATCCGAATTCTGTGGCATAACACGGCTTTCTTGCGGAATTATATCCGCGCGATTTTTTTACCGCAATGCGTCCAGCTTCATACAATTCTATAGGTCGCAGAAAAGGCGGAAAAAAATCGCGAGGATAAAAACCGCAGTGCGTGCTAAGCTTTATATACCATGTGATGATTGTAGGTATAACAAAATGGAAAATATATTTTGATACGAAACAATAGGTTACATCTTTATCTTTCCTCATGTTCTATCTTACAATACAATAACAGTTTTACACAAAATCGAAACCTTATAATAAGCATTGTGTGTGTTATTATTCCATAAAAATATATTTTAAAAGCTTTCTCACTTTTTATCGGCCGCAGCAATCCCCCTATAAAAGTCTACTGTATTGTTGGCAATACTGGCAACTTTTTATATCAAGTACTTTAGCATCATGTTTTATGTCCAGCGCTGGACAATGGTCACATCCGACCTCGGCGCCTTTGAAGTTGTGTGACAAAAAATTTTCACCTCTGCGGTTTTATGTCAAAGATATGGCTAGACCGCTAACTTTGGAGGTTTAGGTATTCCCGTTCAATGGGATTTACTACTTTGATTCTGGTATTATTTGAAACTTTGTAACGTGGGAAAGTACCTATGTGAAAAATACTGTATTGACTACATACTACTATACAGCCCTATTGCGTAATGAAAAACGTGATGTGGAATTCCGTCTATGTGATTGGTCGATTGTTCATACTCTTTTACCTTTGTCTTGCTGAATTCATTACGCAATAAGGCTGATGGACTTATAGATAATATAAGTTTGAAATCACCAACCCGCATTGAGTAAGCGTGGTCATTAATGCTCGTGCCTTCTCTGTATGAGAAGAGGCCTGTGCCTTGCAGTGGGACAGTAACAGACTGTTATTATTATTATATAACACAAGACCAGTGGCTCTGCTTACCATACAATTCCAAAGTGTAAATTTCAAATTACAACTCCAATGCCTGCCAGTGCCCAATCATAGCTACAGTTCTTTAGAAGAAAATGTCGAAAAAATTCTCATTTAATTGTTGTGTGAAACTTTTCATGATCACCTGTATTTGCGCAAAAACTAATGCACTATACAATCCTCGTACTTTGTCTCTGTTGAGATTGGCCATCGTGAGTCGTGACCGAAATATCGGTAGCAATTCGAATTATATATGAAAAGAACTTACTTAATAAATGTCTATTCAAACCTGTATCAGCTGAGTTGTAACTAAAGACTAGTTTGCTTTATTCCCATAAGTGGATCTGGCTTTATCCACGATCGCGCGGCCAACATTTATGGTGTCATCATTGTCCCCATAAAAGGAAGTAGAGGAATAAAACTCTGCTGAAGTTTTAGTATCTTACATAAGTAATAAGTTATTTCCACGATGAAGATGAAATGGAAGAAAAACTTCGTGACTAGTTTTCTAAGCATTTACAGATTAACTGTACTGAAACAGTTTTCTTCCATTTGCTAATCGTATCTGTAATTTATTGCTGCAATATTAGACTATATGATAACTTTTGCGATTTATTAGTAGGTAATGCGACACACAAAAGCAATGCTTCCGGAATAGTAAAAGGACGTGCGATATTACCTAGAAATATTGCATTTCTAATCTAAACTACAATTGTTATAGATATTGTCTTCAATGTATCGTATCGTATTTAGCAATAATTTATAGGGCATCTAAAATCGATATTTGATTCGAGATTGAGTTATATGCGCGTTACATTTACATATCTATACATACGTATCTAAGAGTTACCTACCTAGTGTGTAAGGGCAGGAGCCTTTACACTTAATGTTAAATGTTTAATAAAATAAAGGTTAATGTTTAAAAAGGTATTTAATACTAAATTGCACTAAAATAATTTAATAATAAAATAATAGAAAAAATGTTATAAAAAATGTTGAATGTTGCGCGAGCTCGATACAAACCGAAGACTGACGTTCTTGCGTAAGTGCCGATACTACATTTTATAAATTAACTAAATCTGCAGTATTCTAACTAGGCCAAAGTACAATGTGCGGTTGCTAACCGTACATCTTGGCGGGGCAAAAGGTAATAATTAAGATAACTTATTACAGAATATTTTGCCAATGTTAATAAAAAATATGAAATTAAAACAATGTGAATAAAAAATTATTATAAGTTAAATGTTAAAAGAATGAGGTCTCGCGTAGGTAAGTTCTATGTTTTCAGTGGATGCTTCAGCTCTTGGTGGCTTCCGTGGCGGTAATCTAGCGGACGCGCCGGTGGCGCTGACGGCGACCTTGCCGCAGCGTTTGCAGTACACGTAGGCTCCTCCCGCGACGACTATTGACAAGATCAGAAGTCCCATCGTAGAGTATGATACGATGTATTTATGCACATCGTGTTGCGACATTTCAGTCTGTTTTGTTGGATCTTCCAATTCTTTCAGCGAATTATGAAGTTTTTCATAATCGTTTCTTACAAATTGGGTGTTCTGTTGTCCAGTTGATAATTCAAGTGGCTGGACAGATGTTAAATTGTTGATGTCTTCCAGATCAATTAGTGGAATTTCCGGGTTGACATAGATTTTGTTTGCGTAGTTAATTCAGATATAGGGAGTTTGACTAATTTTGTTATTGGTCTGGTTAGCAGTCCTGTTTTTGTTTTCATCGTCACAACTCTGACTAGATTGTCTCTCCCCGGGTGAACTGCCTGTATTCGCCCAAGTGCCCATTTTGCAGGAGGAAGGTTGTCTTCTTTGATCAAGACAATATCCCCTATTGATAAATTATTTGTTTTGTTCAGCCATTTACTACGAATTTGAAGTTGTTGCAGGTATTCTGACGACCACCTGGTCCAAAACCCTTGTTTCATTTTGTTTAGTAACTGCCACCTATGTCGAATGTTGATGTTTTGCTTTTCGAAATGTTCCGATGGTAAGAATGTTACTGGTCGGCCAATTAAAAAATGTGCTGGAGTAAGATAATCAATATCGTCCACATCCTCCGTTAAAGGGCAAAGTGGTCTAGAGTTCATACAGGCTTCGATTTGAGTAAGCAGTGTTAAAAACTCTTCGTATGTCAACTTTTGCTCTCCTAGGACACGCTTTAGGTGATATTTAATAGACTTAACTGCAGCCTCCCAAAGTCCTCCCGCAGTCGGCCAGCTTGGGGCGTTGAAATGCCACTCTATCCCCATCTCGGTGTTCCTTTTCAATAAAGTGTCGTTGTTAAATGTTTGTGAGATGTGTAGTTGTTTGGCTAACTCCATTTCGGCTCCAACAAAGTTTGTTCCGTTGTCGGAGTAAATATGTTTCGGACAGCCTCGTCGTCCAATCATGCGGTTGAGAGCCAGTATAAATGTTTGTGACGTTAGATCTGATGCAAGTTCCAAATGCACCGCCTTTGTTGCCATGCATACGAATTCAACGACATAACCTTTACTCGTTCTGACGCCTCGACCCTTGTTTAGTTTAACACTAACAAATCCTGTGAAATCCACCCCTGTGTGATAGAATGGTGGTGATTGCGTTATCCATTTGCGGCCATTAATTGGTATTGTTTCGATGGCTTAAAGCGACAACATTTTACACAGTCTTGCAGGTATTTTTTAACCGTGTTATTTCCTCCTGTTATCCAATATTTTTGTCTCAATGTAGCCATAGTTAGTCTCGCTCCACCATGTAGTGTTAAGACCTGCGCACGGGCAATCAGAAGATATGCCAGCTTGCTGTTTTTTGGGATAATAATAGGGTGTTTTGTTTCTTCAGGTAAGTTTGAATTCTGTAATCTCCCTCCAACGCGTAATATGTTATTTGCATCTAGGTAAGGGCAAAGTTTCTGAAGTCCTCTATTGTTGCTTACCCTTCCTTTTGTTTGAAAATCTTGGATTTCTTGTCCGTAATGTTCATTTTGTACCTGTTTTATAATTATGTTAGTGGCGCATCGAATATCACCAAGTGTTAAATTACATTGTTTTGACGCGGGCGGGTCATTCATGTTTGTATGATTCATAGCTGCGTCTTCCCTGTGACGATTGTTTTGTGACGTGTTTGTTATGAAACGCGACACCCAAGCTACGATACGTATTATAGTCATAATACAGCTGTTCTTATTAAGAAGTTCTGTTATAATGTTCACGTTTTCAGTAGTTCTTGACGTAACTGCATGCACCTTTTTAACTTCAATTTCTGGTGTCTTAATCGTGGCATATGTTTCAGGGATGTCTTCACTGTTGAGCCATTCGTGTCCATCAAACCACAGAGCAAACTTATGTAACTGAGAAGGTAGTAGGCCACGTGACGCGCAGTCGGCCGGGTTTTGCTCCGATCTTACGTGCTTCCAATTCCCTGCGGGCACTACTGATGTTATCTCCTGAACTCTGTGTCCGACATAGGCCTTCCATCGCGTGACATCGCCCTTCAGCCAGCCAAGCACGATCATTGAGTCCGTCCATGCTGTAACTTTAATGTTAGGTTTGTCGAGGCAATGTTTTATTTTCTTGACCAGTTGAGCTAATAGCTGAGAACCGCATAGCTCAAGTCTGGGCAGTGTTTGTTGTTTTTGGATTGGAGCGACCTTTGTTTTTGCCGCAACCAATGCAATTTGTTGCTGTTTTCCCTCCGTAACTTTGCTGTACACTACGCACGAGAACGCTTTTTCCGATGCGTCACAGAATGCGTGTAATTCCCAATCCTTGTTTGCTTCTAATCCTAGCCATCGGTTAATTTTGAAAGGTTGGATATTTGTTAACTCAGTTTTTAGTGTTCTCCATTCCTTTTCTATTCCATCCGGAACAGTGTCATCCCATTCGATTTTGTACTTCCAGATTTGTTGGAATAAAATTTTTGCCTTGATTGTTATTGGGGATAGCAACCCCAAGGGATCAAAAATTGTTGATATGTCGCTTAAGATTTACCGTTTTGACGAGTTTTTGTTAATGCCAATGTTGTTTTTGTTTTTTAATGTAGGTGAAAATATAAATTCATCTTGTTTCGGATCCCATGCCAAGCCTAATGCTTTGGAAGCTGATGCCTCTGTAAAGCTTAAACTGACTGGGCTAATCATATGTTCTTGC
The DNA here is from genome assembly GCA_964057195.1 of Orthosia cruda. Lineage (NCBI taxonomy): Eukaryota > Metazoa > Arthropoda > Insecta > Lepidoptera > Noctuidae > Orthosia > Orthosia cruda. The sequence continues at coordinate 34,504,260 of OZ059830.1, read as the reverse complement.
AGATCTTCTAGCAATTGATGTTCGTTACTCGACCACTTTCTGAGATTGAAGCCTCCTTCTTTCAATAGCTGTATAAGTTGGTCTCTTGTATCTCGGGCCTCGTCCATGGTATCCTTTCCAAATAACGCATCATCTACAAAAAATTGGTTGAGTAAGATGTTTTTAGCTGCCGGGTACTTGTCACCTTCTTGTATCTTCTTAACCTGTGAACTTTTAGTGCTAGTTTCTGTTTCAGAGTATCTAAAAACTCTTCCGGTTTCCTATTGTCACCTTCATGTCTAGTGTGAATAGACACATTCCTAAATATTGCTTCTACTGTTTTCACTACCTTGTTTGATCTATTTTTGTTAATGTATTGGGTTAGTCTACCACAGTCTGCTCTAAGTTTCTCTATATCTTTTTCAAGCCTCTGCTGCCAAGCTGGTTTGTTATTATTTCTTGGTCTAACATTGCCGGTATATTCCGTGATTTTATAATTAAGTTCTTCTGAAATAACTAATGCTGTGCAGTATATCAAAGTATGTACATCTATTAATTGTGTTTCTTCGCTAATATACAAACTGATTTAGTTTTGGTGTGTACCTAAGTTTAGGCAGCTTTGGTCGAGCTGCCGGATCCATTCCAGAATATTGAGTAAGAGCTGTTTTAAATTTATCTTGAACCTCTTGAATACGCATATCAGTGTGCTGATTTTGATCGATAGCGGTTAGAACCTCAATGTCATTTTCTAATATTACGGTAATACTATCGGTTTGTGTAGATGTATGCGTGGTTTGTGACTGATAGTATGTTTGAGATTGTGTGTTAGGAATTGAATGAGCGGGCAATTGTATTTGTTCGTGTTGTATATTTTCTGTTGTGTTTTGTGTTAATGCGATATTGATAACGTTCTCATTAGTTTCTGTTTCTTCATGTAAATGTATACGTACTTCTTCTCTTAACTGATCTATTACTTCTTGTGACAGAAGTTTGTTCCTAATTATAATTCTTCTTTGATCTGAAATCCTTTGTTCTGTCACAGTAATCTCTGGGTACTGGCGTGTAAAAAGTTCATGCAATTGCTGTCTGTAGGTGGTCATATCAGACTCTAATTTAGTGATGTATAAGTAAGTTCGCATGATAAATAGGTTTACTTCTTTGCTCCATCTCATGCGAACTCTTGCTTTTCCAGCCTTGGTGGACGCGGGTAAAAAGGAGCTAACCTCCCGCGCAACATTCAAGGTCGGATTAAGTGGGACTGTATTTAAACTTACAATGGGAGGTGATAAAGGTGATGATGGTATGGATGGCGATGATGGCCTAGAAGGAGTGTATGAAACTGTGCTTGGACTGTACGGTTCTACAGGGGTGTTTGTCCTGTCCGTCATTTTGTCACCATCATCAATGCTTGCGGCTGTAGCATCTTTATCAGTGGGAGCCCGCCTGTTCAACTCCTCACCGCTGACGGTTCGCATGCTGTGACACCCAGCGTCAGCTCCAGGTGCGCCCCGGCGATCGCCCCCGGGCAGCGGTCCTATACGTTTTCTTCTTGAACGAGTCTCCATGTTGAATGGGCTTCCAGAGCCACGTTAGCCACGCCAGTAAGTTCTCATTCGTGTGTCCGCCCCCCACGTGATTAGATGGTCAATCAGGACGTGTGGTTGTTTAGGGGGCTTATTATTATTATTAACTCGCTTTGCCGCTGAAAATCACCAGTTGTGCAATTATTTTGGATATCTCATTTCCTTTTTATGGGATATCTCATCCTAAAGTTCGTACTGAACCAAATTTTGAAGCTAAACCGCCAGTAGGAAACTCACTAATTGCTTGCCTTTTAGTAAATGTGTCTTAATTACCTAGTGATAGTGCTAGGTATAACCACTACAAAACATGAACACTCTTTTAACTCGAAATAGCATCTCTTCACTAGAGAACATCCGACCTCACTATCGAAATAAAATGGGAGCGACTCACCGAGTATTCCATTCCGAACTTGCGACCTTATGATCCCACAAGCTGTTGTCACCACAGCTGTTGTCATAACGTTCGGCTACCATTTGCAAACTGCTAGCCTGCCGTTCCTCTTGACCTCTCGGGTTTTGACACGGCAGCCTTCGCATACAGTCTGCAGCAGAGGCTCCACTGCGACACAATATGGTATCTGAAACATGAAAAACACTACGAGAGTAAATGTTCACACGATTATCTTAACTATACACAGCTTTGATAAAAATTAACCGATGCAGCGGTGTAGCAACCTAAACCAATCAAAGATGCCTAGCCTTTTCTCAACTACATTGGGTTCAGCTTCCAGTCCTACCGGATTCAGCCAATCACCAGTGTTCCATATGGAGGGACTGCCTATCTGAACTCCATAACCCAGTAACTGGATAACACGGTACCCCTTGGCAAGACTGGTGTCAGATCTCAGGCTTCTGACTACCCGTAACGACTGTCAAAGATCTTTAAATGACAGCCAGGACCAACGAATTAACGTGCTTTCCGAGGCACGGAGGAAACCCAGTATGTTGAAATGGTCATCCATCCACGGACCGATCTCGTCAAGCTTTGCTTAACTTTGATGATCGACCAGTGCGGCTGTTATTATTTAGCCACGAGCTTCTAGTAATAGTAGTAACCTTAACCAGCATGGCAAAATAGGTTATTATGGACACTGACTGGACAGGAACCACACATTACAGTGTCTCAAGTGTCCTGGTAGGTATATGGGCTTTAGAGAATCCAATGAATGCCATAGAGTCAGTAGCATTTTAATTCGCAATTAACGTGGCCTGTTAAAGTTTACCAACTTTTAGATAGTTTGGCCCTCCGACCACAAAATAAGAATACTATGCTTCTTCTCAAACTTAGTTAACTCACTACATAAAACTATCACACTACAAAACTTATCAAAATATTGCATTTGGAATTAACATAATTTACAGACTGAAGTGTAAGGTAGGTACGTCACTGTCACCCTATCGTTCTAACTTCCGAACAATAATAGTCAGCAAAGTCACTTAAGGGTTTATTACCAGTGATAGTAGAATTATAACTCTTAAAAACACCAAAACATGACCATCGATAACTAACATTAAATTATGACCTGACACGGGCCATCCCGACGGTCCCCCAACCGCCATACCGTACACAAAACCAGAATTTTGAATAATGAACACTCTTGGCCATAGTTATAACAAAATGAAAACGACTCACCAGATTGGCATTTAGATCCGTATGTATGGATATGTCCACACATCCACACGCGCCTCCTTGACCTGTCCAGCTCCTTGGTTGTTGCTTACCTCCTTACTGCTCCGTTCCAGACTGGTTTTTCATTATTCAAGACTTGAGGGTAGTCGCAGAAACGAACCACAACAGATTTCACTTCAACTGACACCGCAATATTTTTTGCAAGAATGCAACCGCAATTTTCACTAACATTGTTTTTACGTGTGATCTCATTAGCACGACCGAATCCCAATTCTTATGTCGCATCAAGGCTGGCCGATAGATGCAAACCATCGGGAAGTCAGGATGTATTCCCTTAGGTTAAGACATCGTGTGTGGGCAGGTCGTTGGGTACAATCGTGCAAATGAAATCACAGAATTTATTCGATACACTGGGTTTATTCAAATATTCAGAGTTACAATCTTGCTTACTAATATTACGGATCGACACAGATTCTACGACGTCTAAGCTCTGAGGCGGTCAGTACTAAAACTGCTCTATGCCACTGTCCCCACCGCGCCAGCGCTTGGTAAAAGCGCGCCAATGCGTAGTTGTTCTTGCTTTGCCGCCAGATGGCGTGCTTGCGATTTGTTTTGACGTCCGTACTATTGACTAAACCCGACATATAAATATATATTAAACTAGAGCACTTCAGATATTATTACACAAGCCGTATATATAATAGTTTAAAGAGTCTTCAGATACGATCGTACACTTCGTAGTATTCAGTAGTCAACCGACTTTCGGCGTTCAGTCCAGATTCAAAACTAAAAATTTGGCGCCCGTTTTTTTCTCGCTCTGCCATCCCTTCTAAATTTCAAATTTAAATCTCAATAAGACCAGAACGAATAAAAAACGGCTTTACAGAGGCGGGGCAGTCTGCACTGCCCTTACAATAATGTACAACTAGCTTAAAGAAAGGTCTAGGTAGTCCATGGTACCTATGGTATGTCTAAGGCATAAGAAAATAAAATAGACAGACAGACGTCATGTCAGATGAAAATGTCACAGTAGAAAAATATTGCAAGAATTACAAATTAGCAATATAACTTAAGTTTTAGATATTAAAACAATCAGAGATAATTAAAAATATGCTTTTCAGATGATGACAATAGAAAGAAAACATAAAAATGAATTACAAAAGTTGATACAATATTAAAAGATATGAAGGTGTGGTTTGTATAGTGTGTTATAGAACGTAAGTAGACTCAAAAGATGTGGCTCTGTTTAGCAGAATACCACAGTATATAGATAAACTAATGACGATATAGGTACTGATGATCTAATGTTAATTCTAAGAAATTGCTTGAAAGTACCGAGAAATTAGAAGAAAAAAATTAACTGGAGCAAATTAAAATGCCTTCGAAATTAGAGAAATCTGGATTGTCTGAAGATCTATTTAACTTAGTAGATCATATGTTCTCTTTCCAGAACCAATCAGTTTATAATCCCCAATGTTAACGCAGTACTGGCCGTGCGCCCGCTCGTAGCCAACATATCAATATTGAACCTTCTTTTGTAAAATTTTGTTTGCAAAATATTCTTTGATTTACATATGCTATTGCAGTTATGAAGAAATTCTAGCCATCAATTTTTCTCTGTTTCTGTGTCTGTTTTTATACATCCAAGTCGTTTAGGAGGAGTATCCAAAAGTAGCGATAAATATAGTTTCGTTTATTATTTTTTTGAAGCAAAACTATTAGTTACACGAAAAGACCATGTTTCAGAAATAATGTACATGAATCAATAATAAATTTAAAAAAAAATCAAACCTTTTAACTTAGTCGTTACTAAGGAGTATGCTTTAGAAAGTAAGCTTTTACGGCACTAAAGCGGTTGAAGGACCTTAATGCTGAAAATCTCAATCGGATGAGTAAAATAATAATATCAGTATACCTTGTCAAGAATCGAACCTGTTGATTATGAAAAAAAGACATGCTGTATTATTACACTAACCAATAGTGTCGCTTATAAGGACCAAATTCTGGGAAGTAATGGCCTATGAAAAGCTTAAGGAAAAGGCTAATTTTTAACAAAATACATTTTCATCGGCCTCGTGACTCCTTTGCGTGGTTTCCGCTATTACTCATAGTTTCGGATTTGGCCAACTACGCCCACTTATAAAACTCATCCTTTATAAATCCAGAACCCCAGAAGCTCTAGACAAGGGACATTCTCTCAACAAAAACGAGGCGATGGCGATCGGAAAAATCTTTAAAATGTATGGGAATGTCAAACGCTTTCGAAACTTCACGTGATCATTGTCTTTGTCTAGAACCTTTGAAGCCAAGAACAATTGACATTAAATCATCGAAAGCGTGCGCGATTGTCAAAAAGGCAAAATTGTATGGGATTGATTGACAAGCGATACCAACAAATCACGTGTTCATTACCTTATAATTTGACTTGCCGAGTATACACAAGTGTCATTCAGCGATGAGGAATTAAATATGAATTGTAAACGAATCTTACTAATATTTTAAATACGAAAGAGACTGGATGGATGTGTGAATGTAGGTATGTTTGTAACTCAATGACACTAGAACGGCTGATCGGATCTGGATGAAATTTGGCACAGACGTAGATTATAGTCTGGAATAGAAAATAGGCTACTTTTCATCCGGTATTATGTTCGCTTGGGATAAGAAAACCAGGCAGAATCTAGACTTAAATAAACCTGAAATAATCTTTTCGACAAATACCGGTGCCGAAATACCAGTGAGTTTAGATTTTAAATGTGCTTGGAATTCAAATGAAGTAATGCGAGTGGCTGATCCTCATTTATCTTTCATAAATGTGATCACAACTTGAGGAAAAATATCGCTCCGTGTTGCTAGAATGCTTCAATAAACTTAAGAATCAGTACGATAGGTAGTTAGTAGTACCTTTTATGTTCTTACTCTTATGATTTTTGTAGGATCAATAATAAATCTGTAGAAAAGTCGTTTTTGACTTTGAACGTGCCAGAGCACCAGAATTTGTGACTCGTATCCAGCAAAAACTATTTACGAAGAATTGTACCAGCAAACAGTAGTAATAAACATTGAGAGAGAACCATAACCCAAATAAATATTTTTCGCACGTTTCGCATCCAACGATTAGTGTGCTTTGATTCCAAAGTTACTCTATTAAATTGTATGTCAACAAACGATAACTTTGCTCAAGTGCTTCCATTGTGGTCATAGGAATATTCTTTCCCCGGTAGAGAAAATATTTCCAGACGCTTTCTGCTTGTTTTCCGTACATGTGATTCTAAACCTATAAGTGTGTACTTACGTAGCACTTGGGAATCTAGATGGGGGGGATACTTTGAAGTTAATACTCGTAACTTTATTACACAAATACTTTGAAGTTGGTTCATATTTTTGCGAAAAAGTTTTTATTTCTCGCGTTTTAGGTTTGGTTTACCATCACTACAAATTGAGCAAGTTCCATAGTAAGGTACCTAAAGGATTGACAAAATACCCATAATAACTCAATTTGCTGTTTGTCGTTAAAGAGTTCGGTTGTATGCTCCATATCTTGAAAACTGCCAAACCGATTTTGATGAAACTTATACCATGACCTAAGTCGAGAGATACTTAATCCCATAAAAAAGTATATTCATGATCCGATTACTAGTTACAGCGAAATGCGTGGACAAATATACATACATGCAAACATACATATGTATAACGGATCCATGCGGACGACGACGTCAAGGGATATCCATTTGCTGTATACCAAAACCTTCTCCAGAATGTAACAAATATTTTTCTGACAACCGCATCAAAATCGGTTCAGCATACATACATACAAACATACGGGTCAAACTGAGAACCTCTTTTTTTTTAATTCTGTTAGAAATGTAATTCCAAATGTAATATCAAAGGTTGTGTAATTTCGTGTCGTGGTTGTACTAAATACAGTCATAGACAGCTTAAAATCTGTGTTCTGAGAGTTGGGAGTTATAAGCTTAATACTCGTATCCATCAATATTTGTCTATCAGTACTGTGAGGACTTACCTATTTAGAGGCAAACTCCTTGCCTATTATATGACTGGATATATAACTATTTAATTTTGGAAGGGTGATTGAAATCGGAACACATAGATAATAATTTAAGATGTTTTTGTTTAGCTTGGCTTGTCACTTCGGTACGTGCCCGTCTGAAGGCAGGCACGTTGTTGATAAAATTTAACGTATGAAATTAATTTATGATTATTATTTAAAACTCTCTAAACTACCCCCTCACAGTACTTATATGCCGTGCGAATATCAACAAAAACATCTAGTTTGTTGAATCTGAAAATTGTTTGGTGGAAACGAAGTTAATTTCCGGTCTCCCATAAAATATTCGGCATCTGAATTTCTCCGGTCTGTTTTCCGGAAATTAATTATTTTAAAGTACCATCCCAAGTTATGACATCCAATAAAAGTATTTCGCGCGCGTTTATGTATAGGTTAAGTGATTCATAGGCCGTCCACCTCGTAAACCCTTTTTGCTAAAGTGCAAATTGATATTTATTGCCCGACTCCTTACTAGGGGGTATGAGTTTGGCAGAGTATGTGTATATGGAATGGATATTTTTTTTATTATTGATATGCTCGCGTTTGACCACTAGATATTTCACCTGAAGGTAGCCAATGATGTAGCCGATAGTGAAGCACGCTATTATAAGTAGCTAATTCACTCTTGACTTAAATACCCCAGTTTTTAGGAATCAGGAAAAAACATATACTAACCTGTCCCTTCATATAGCCTTCACTACGTAAGTGGGTGTCGTAAGATTTATTTGAGGACACCGCATAACATGCGCTATATGACAACCTTTTAACTATAATAGTGGCTAAGAAATACAAAAACCCAAAGCTAAAAAAGATACACTATGAATTAATTCCTGTATCGTGGGTGCGTTGACAAACATATAATCTAACAAACACAACAGCCAGAGTCGGAACAATCATCTGTAGGTCGAACGAATATTTGTTCCGTGCGGGAATCGAACCCGCTACACGCAGCGCAGCAGCCAATCTCTCAACCACTGCGCCAACCGTGCGCCCAAAATCGTAGTAACTATTTAGTAATCTGTGCCAAAATGAAGGTTTGCCATAAGCAAAGCAAAAATGTATTTTATTTTAAAAAAGCTTTGTAGAATATTATTTTCTACTTTTTAGTTTGGTTTTCTTATTTCTTTTTAGTCTCGAAGCTGAGCATTTCTTCAGGGCTTCAATAGTCTGGTCAAAGTGTTCGGCTTGTACAGCACGAAAAAGGCGACAAAACTGAGGATAACAATTTATTATTAGGGTTCCGTCCGTTACGTATGAAACGCCGGACCCAAGCGGTAACTCCTAACAATTTCGACAAAGAACTGTATCTGTCCAAAAGATAATCCAAATTATATGCAGGTTGCGTTTCCACAATTCCAATACGCAAGCCTGGCAGAACCTTTGGAGAGGAGAACCTATTCTGGGGCCAGGACGACTCGCGATGCGACAACCAGTCTGGTCCCCACCAAAGAGAATGGTTAACAAGGGCAGGAGCCTCGCAACCACGGGACGCACAGTCTGCGGGGTTCAATTCTCCTGGGACATGTCTCCAGATCAGTTTAGTCTCCGAGTTCTGAATCTGTGAGACTCTATTCGCCACAAAAACCTCCAAAGTATGAGCTGAGGTGCGAAGCCAACAAAGAATGATCTCACTATCAGTCCAAGCAAAAACATCTGAGATATCAACTGAGCGACCCAGACTCCATTGGAAGTCGCTCCGCCCCTGTAAGGGGGCGGGGCGAGCGGTGCCGGAACCTCGTTCCCAGCCCGCGGGTGCAGCACCGGGGCTCGTAACTACGGGCCCGTCATTTTGGTGCCCACTGGGCCTAGCATTTTGCTAGCGCGGCCGTTGACCTGTGCGGGTCAATGACCTACGCTAGCTATGAGCGACCCAGAGTGTTGTAAACATGATTATATATATATTATTAGGATATGATCGATATTATTATTATACAGCTGTCATCACTGACGATTCACCCAACACCTATAAAAGCGGTTGTCAATCAATCCGCGGCCCTTTTTCACCAATCAGCGCTCGCGCAGTAAGGTCGTTGGATTTCGTCTCGGATCACAGCTAAGTTATTAGGTTCATTTGGTTTATTTTCCTTTGATTATTGTGTGTTGTCGTAGTCAATTGTTTCCAATAAAATAGTGCGTAATTATTCCTGTAATTCATGGGTTTGTAAATAAAATGTAAGGTAGGCTAGTCTGCCAGTTGTCTTTTTTTATTTAAAATTCGCTCCTGGTTCCTAAAATCAGAAGTGGGATAAATCCGTGTCCACAATATTTTAGTTGCACTTGGAAACAATCGGCTACTATTGTTGTTTTGAATAATGCCTCGATCGAGATCGCGTAGTGTATCGTCCGACTCCATGTACAACCAAAAGTATAAAAAATCGTGTAAACGGCCCCGTCGCCGTTCTCGCGGTCGGTTCCCTTCCCCGTCTCGACCCCATCGCGTCTCACGTTCGCGAGCTCATCGTAAGTCGCGTGAGCGATCGAATCGTAGCCGGGAAAGCTCTGTAAAACAGGCATTGCATACGATTACCTCACGTCTAAATGCAATCGATGAAAGTTCCGCGAGTGTACCTCAAACGCCACCACGGCCTGCTGATCACGGCACGCCTCAAAATATCAATCCACCCTCAACTACACAAACTTTAGCAGAAATATGGAATATTTTTAAGCCAACAAAATTACACGGTTATTACGTATCCAATTTTGATCCTGCCATTCATGATATTGAGGTGTGGTGTGAAGAGGTGGAACGCGCTAAGTTGTCGAATCATTGGAACGACTATGAATGTCTTTCGCGAGTCTCCAACTGCCTTAAAGGTGATGCTACCTGGCTTAGAGAATGGAATACTAATGACCGATCCTGATCTAATTTTAAATTAGAGTTTAAACCGTTATGCCCTCGTAAACTTGAATATGCGAATATTTTGTTTGAGGTTATGAATTCTACTTCCGATAATTACCTAACTGATGCCGAATATGTCCGGCGTTCGCTGCGGCTACGTATCGCCAAGGGTTTGAGTAACGAGTTGATGGTGCAGATTGTAGTGCGTGGTATTACCGACCCGCATGTTCGTGCAGCGGCTGCGAATGCCGATTTAACAGTCGACAATCTGATATCATTTTTAGCAATCTGTCAAGCCTGTCCATACTAAGAGTAAGACGACTGTACCTTCCTCTAACGTAATGAAAAGGCGTCACGGTGCTTCAAAGGATAAATGTTTTTCGTGCGTACGGATTGGACACAAAAACTACAAGTGTCCGAAAAATGAAAAACAACCGGCAAACGCTACTAAATCTTCGGAAAGCCTCCCAAAGCCAACGTGCTCGTTTTGTAAAAAAAATGGGCATACGGAATTAGATTGCTTAGCTAAACAGCGTTCCGAAGCGCGGAACGGCAATAGTCAAAGGAAAGTAAACCTGTGTAGAGATCGTGCGGGTAGTTCGAGTAACAATAATGTCTCTCTGCCGACATTCATGGCATTCCGGTAGATGTTTTTCATGTGGAGATAAGGGTCTTACTCGGGTCACATGTAAGAAAAGTAGAACTGACTCTGGCGAGAGTTCAATTGTTACTAGCGTTAGCATTACCAATAGCTCCAAGCCTAGTTTTGTGACAACTAAATCTGAACCTTGCTCGTTCTGTAAAACCCCTGGTCACATAGTAGACACATCTTCTGCAAATATAAAGTCTGAGTCACGTAACAAAAACAATGCTAGCATTTTTCGGTAGTAGCGAGGTAGGTAGCGACCTAACCCCGCAATGGTGATGTTATTGTAGTTGTGTGTGATTCAATGTTTTAAACCCGTCGATATTTTAATGGCTTATGTTTAACTTACCACCAGATATAGTAACAAATACGAGTAGCAGACAAAAGTAGTAAATGATCACCAAAAAGAAACTCGCATTTTAATGTAATATTATAACCAAAGTTTTAACACTTTGCTATCCTATTTAAGTAAAATGACTCCAAGTAAATCATGAGTAACCCAAAAATAGTAAATGATCACCAAAATTAAACCAACATTTTAAAGTAAAATTATAACCAAAGTTTTTAAATTCTGCTATCCTATTTAATGAGTTTAAAAATGAGTAAAAAAATGAGTTTTGCTTGGAAGTAGCGCTGGCCGGCCGCTGCCGCGGCACCGCTCGCTTCGCTCGCTCGGCTCGCGCGCGGTTGGTCACTGTTCTAACTTAACCTAACCTATTTCACCCGGTCAAAATAACCTATTTCACATCATTAATTTGGTGATCATTTACTAAATTTGGTGGTCGAATACAATTTAAAGTGGAGTCGTGACTAAAATAGCTGGTACTATTGTATTTTTAGACTTTATTTTTCTAGTGTTAAGTAGATATTTTTGGTTATAAAACTAAGGGTATCAAAGCATTTTATGGTGGTCATTATATTTATCCCCTATTTTAATTGATAGTGGTTCGAATATTTCACATTTATCATAGCCGTCAATGAGGGTAGTACGTCCATAAAATTAAATTAAGGTAGTAATATCTGTTAAGTTTAGTCAGAAGTCTGAATCAGATAACACGAGTCCCATACCTCCCGTGAAAAAGAAAGACTGATCATATAGGATGTGGACATGTTTCGACTATCGGAAGTTGCATATCTAGGGCGTTATATTAGTTGTGGTCAGGTAAGACCGAGCTGTAATAAAAACAAAGCCTTATTTGATCCAATTTTAGAGAGGCTAAATATGAGATGGGTCGACAAACGGCTTTGGAGCGGCTTAAACAAATTAAAACTTACAAGACGTTTTTTTTTTAATGCGGTGAGGAAGCCTCCTCGTACTTTTGCCCTTGATCCAAGATTTGTCAGAAAACAAGCCCAGTCGACTGGCAAGTTGGACTCCTGCTTATGGAGCCCGGCTGTTGTCTTCTCCACTGCGCAGTGAAATGAAGTGCTGCCTGTGAGCTGCTGCTCCTGGCTGGTGCTTTTGCGCTGCCGCACCAAGTTGGTGCCTGTGCGCTGTTGCACCAAGATGGTGCTTGTGCGCTGTCGCACCTGGTCGGTGCCTGAGCGCTGCTGCACCTGGTCGGTGCCTGAGCGCTGCTGCACCTGGTCGGTGCCTGAGCACTGCTGCACCTGGTCGGTGCCTGAGCGCTGCTGCACCTGGTCGGTGCCTGAGCACTGCTGCACCTGGTCGGTGCCTGAGCGCTGCTGCACCTGGTCGGTGCCTGAGCCCTGCTGCACCTGGTCGGTGCCTGAGCGCTGCTGCACCTGGTCGGTGCCTGAGCGCTGCTGCACCTGGTCGGTGCCTGAGCGCTGCTGCACCTGGTCGGTGCCTGAGCGCTGCTGCACCTGGTCGGTGCCTATGCGCTGTCGCACCTCTAAGGTGCCTATGCGCTGTCGCACCTCTATGGTGCCTATGCGCTGTCGCACCTGGTCGGTGCCTGCGCGCTGCCTCATCTGGTCGGTGACTGCGTGCTGCAGCTGTAATAAAAACAAAGCCTTATTTGATCCAATTTTAGAGAGGCTAAATATGAGATGGGTCGACAAACGGCTTTGGAGCGGCTTAAACAAATTAAAACTTACAAGACGTTTTTTTTTAATGCGGTGAGGAAGCCTCCTCGTACTTTTGCCCTTGATCCAAGATTTGTCAGAAAACAAGCCCAGTCGACTGGCAAGTTGGACTCCTGCTTATGGAGCCCGGCTGTTGTCTTCTCCACTGCGCAGTGAAATGAAGTGCTGCCTGTGAGCTGCTGCTCCTGGCTAGTGCTTTTGCGCTGCCGCACCAAGTTGGTGCCTGTGCGCTGTTGCACCAAGTTGGTGCTTGTGCGCTGTCGCACCTGGTTGGTTCTTATGTGCTGCTGCACCTGGTCGATACCTTCGCGCTGCTGCACCTTGATGGTGCCTGCGCGCTGCCGCACTTCGATGATGCCTGCGCGCTGCCGCACCTCAATGCTGCCTGCGCGCTGCTGCACTTGCATTGTGCCTATGCGCTGTCGCACCTGGTCGGTGCCTGCGCGCTGCTGCACCTCGATGGTGCCTGTGCGCTGCTGCACTTCGATGGTGCCTGTGCGCTGCTGCACCTGTTCGGTGAGCTGCAGCGCCTGTGCGCTGCTGCACCTGGTCGGTGCCTGAGCACTGCTGCACCTGGTCGGTGCCTGAGCGCTGCTGCACCTGGTCGGTGCCTGAGCGCTGCTGCACCTGGTCGGTGCCTGAGCGCTGCTGCACCTGGTCGGTGCCTGAGCGCTGCTGCACCTGGTCGGTGCCTATGCGCTGTCGCACCTCTATGGTGCCTATGCGCTGTCGCACCTCTATGGTGCCTATGCGCTGTCGCACCTGGTCGGTGCCTGCGCGCTGCCTCACCTGGTCGGTGACTGCGTGGCTGCACCTCGATGGTACCTGTGCGCTGCTGCGCCTCGATGGTGCCTGTGCACTGCTGCACCTCGATGGTGCCTGTGCGCTGCCGCACCTGGTCAGTATATCACGAAACTTATACCTATGAGAAAAATAATTTCAATATAACCCGAATAAAAATATTTCAACAGAATAAACTGAAATTGCAGTTGGCATCAGCATGCGACGAGGGGTTTGACAAAGATCCCAAAACGTTTTGATATTCATTTATCGTTTAACTAATAAGAAAGGAAAAGAGTTTAGTTTTCATAGGCCTCCAAGTGTAAGTAATTACCTACCTACCTGAAAAAAATACCTTGTATTTGGCGCATGTCAAAATAGCAAAGGAAGATTTTGAATACCTTCCTAAAAAAAATTAAAGATTCTGCGTAAATCGCACATATTACACTATCATATATCTAGGATCACAGATCTATGAGTCATATTTAAATGAAAGTGTAATATATATAAACATAATTATGATTTCATATGAATCATTTCGTCTTTGATAAAAAATATGATGTTGATAATTGTTTTCTTCTTCTTCTTCAGTCGGTCCTCTGTATTTTTCTTGCTCGGGTTGTCCACGTCTCAACTCTATAGAGGAAAATCGGGAAAACCAGTACTCTGACCAAACGGGCTTTGGTTTTAAAGCTTATACCGCGAATTTTCCAGATGTTCTAGAGGCGCGTCATAGCATCTTTAGCCATGACTATCCGTCGCTTTATTTCCGGGACGCAACTGCCTTCATTTTTAATACTAGAGCACAGATAAATAAAACTGTCACCGGTATCGATACTCTGGATGCCATAAGCGCCCGCTAGCTTTCCCGCACGATCTATCACCATAAGCTTGGTTTTCTGCCTATTTATTGCAAGCCCTAATTTTGCCCACTTCCCTCCGCGCGCTCGCATTGGTTAGCGGTGATCTGTTTGCTCCCTGTTTTTAATTGCAATTGTCGTGTTCCGAAATTTATTTCCGGCTTGTGATTTGCTGTCAATTGTGTATCATTGTGATAAGTGCTGGTATCGTAAGTTTTTAAACGTGTTTACGTCCGTTATTTAGTTGCAATTAGTTAATTTCGTCAGCTATCGGTGAGTACATTTACTTTTCTTGACGTGTGGGTATATCGAAATAATTGTATCGTCCGTTAATCTTTCACTTTTTACGTTCTAATACGCTTATTAGTTTAATTTTCAAAAGTAATTATGTTATCTAACAATGATGACCCACCTGATCGTGGTGGGGAAATATTATTCCGCCGAATAAATAAACCAAGGTCGCCGACGACCTCCGCTAATGCTAAGCGTTTATTTAGTGAAATGTCTCCTTCTTACATTTCACCCGAAGATAGATCTAAGCGAATGCAAACATCAGAGTCAATTGTAAGGTCTTCGCCAATATTAAATGTCACTAATGTAAGCAATGACGACTATTGTGATTTGGTTACTCAGGCGTCTGCGTACCTGTCTAAAATTAACGATCTTGTTAATGACCAAGGGTCCCGCATTAATGTTGCAAATAAATCCGCAATTATGGACATGACTCAGCGCATAACGGCTATTGTCTCATTGCTAGCCATAAAATCATCCGCCAACGAGACTAAGTTGGCCAATACGGAACGCGAATTAGAAAAAATAAAACATAATACCGGTGTCGATATTGCCAAGTCTGATGTCAACAATGCCTCATATGCTGACAAATTAAAACTTCGTTTACCTAAAGTAGTTCCACAAGTAAATGCCCGCGCCAAACTTCCGTGTCTTGTGGCCTACCCCACTGATGAACGTTCAACTGATTTCGCAACTTCTTGCGCGACTAAACAAGCGCTCATGAAACCAATAGATCCTAGGGACGGCTTTCAAATTGTAGGTGTCAAGAAGGCTGCGAAGTCTGGCGTCGTGTTACGTGTCGCTAACGATTTACAAATCAAAAAGTTACAATCGGTCGATGCCATTAGGTCCGCTGGCTTGCGACTTGAAAAACCAAAAGGCCGTAAGCCTCGTATTTTAGTTAAAGACGTCCCATCCTCAATGGAGGACAGTGCCTTTTTGCATGCGTTGTACTGCCAAAACATTAAAGACGAGTTTTCATTAAAAGAAGACGAATTTATTAAATCAACGAAAATCATACGTAGGCGTTCGTTAGACAACGGTCGGAAATGGATAGGCATTGAACTCGAGTCCGCGGTCCGTAAACATTTAGTCTCGACCAAGGATAAATTGTTTATTGATTGGGCGACTTGCCGTTTCATTGATGATGTCGATGTAGTACGTTGTGCACATTGTCAACAGTTCGGTCATGTTAAGAAACACTACTCTATTAAATCACCTACCTGCGCTAATTGCTCTGAGACACATGAAACCAAAGACTGTCCGCATAAAGACAATTTAAATTATATACCGTCTTGCGTGGCGTGTAAACGCTCTAAGAAACCGTCTGACCATCGATGTGGATCGGATGGGTGTGCCACTTATAAACTGAAACTCGAACAACTTATCCTCAACACCAACTACTAAAATAATGGATAGATTAACAATAGGACAATTAAATCTCCACAACGATAGGGTAGCGACTTCTGAACTTGACAAACTAATTATCGATTATAAATTAGATATCGTGCTTGTTCAAGAACAATATCAAAACGCGCGTGTACGTCACAAAGTAGTACAGTTGGATGGCAAAGCACGAGCTGGAATTTACGTGGCACATTCTTCTAACTTCACAGTAACGGCTTTGCGTAATCTAATGACACCCCATTGTGCCGTTGCGGAGGTCTCATCGTCTTCTTTTAAAGTTTACGTTGTGAGTTGCTACTTTCAATATTCAGACCCTGTTGCTCCTCATATACATAATCTCCGTCACGTCTTGCAGTCGCTCGCGGGCTGCAAAGTTATCGTTGGCGCTGATGTGAATGCGTCATCATCACTCTGGTATGGCAAAGTTCGGTCTACGGATTATGAACGACGCTGCGCTGTTGAAGATTTCATTGCTGAAATGAATCTGACTATTCATAATACCCCTGAAGCACCACCAACTTTTTGCAGCCAAATGGGCGAATCTTGTATTGACGTCACACTTTCTAGTGCAGACGTACGCTTGGATAGGTGGCGTGTCCTACCGGACGCGTCTTGTAGTGATCATCGCTTGATCGTGTACGAATTTGTTCCAGTTTTTACTCAGGGTACGTCACATGTCATTGGTAACTTTAGGTATAAATGTAAGGGTGCGAATTGGGAATTCTTTAGCTCGCTTGTTGCGTCTCACGCCAAAGACTTCACTCGTGATGGGCTTTCAGCTGAAGAAAGTGCTGAAATTATGTCAGACACCTTCACTTACTGTGCTGACATTGCCATTGGTCGTGGATCTTTGACCAATATACGTAGATGTGATTGGTGGTGTGACTACCTAACTGAACAGCGTAAAAATTATCGCCGAGCGCGTAAACATCTTAACAAGCTTAAAAAACGTAAGGTTACCGGTGACCCTCTTTCCATTGCGTTAAATACGTTTAGACTTGCCAGGTCCCGCTACAGAGCATCGGTGGAAAAATCAAAGGGTAATTTATTGCGTAAAGTAGTAGAAAAATTAGATAAAGAAGGTCCGTGGTCTCCTTTATATCATGAGTTTAAAGCCAATCGATCAGTCGACCTCGCGTTTGTTCAGAATATTAAAGTAAATAATAAACACACTACCGGTATTGAGGAAACAACTGAAGTTTTGCTGAATACTCTTATACCTGATGACTTACTGGCTAATGACAACGAATACCATCAACAGATCAGAGCGTGGGCAGCTGTACCACCTGAATCACCAGCGTCAGACCTTCCATCCACTGACGAATTTATTAACGTTGTCAAGAGGTTACCACTCAACAAGTTATCAGGTGAAGATAAAATATCTAATCGGATGATTATAGAAGCGTGTAAAACAGCCGGTGATGCGATTTTAACCGTTTACAACCGTTGTATTGCGGAGGGCGTATTTCCTCGTATTTGGCGACGCGGATTTATACGAATAATCCCGAAAAGTGGCGACAAACCCCCGGACGACCCGAAGTCGTACCGGCCCATAACATTACTTCCATCTTTGGGAAAACTCCTGGAGCGCCTTATCGTTCCACGGTTGCTACCGGACGGACCAAAATTTCATAATAATCAATTCGGTTTCACTATTGGAAAATCGACTGTAGACGCGGCCCTTACTGTTAGGAAAATAGTTAATACATCTGAACATAAGTATGTAATTGGGATTTTTCTAGATATTTCTGGGGCTTTTGATAACGCATGATGGCCAATGCTATTACTTAAAATGAAAAATCGAGGCTGCTATAGAAATATATACAATTTAGTTTACTCTTACTTTTTAAATGGTTCCGCGAAACTCAAACTCGGCCATCATTCCATGTCGAAGTCTCTCACCATGGGATGTCCTCAGGGTTCAGTTATTGGTCCACCTTTATGGAATTTAGGCTTTGATGATTTCCTCGCGATTCCGCTTCCAAGCGGCTGTTCATTAACCGGTTACGCGGACGACGGTCTTCTGCTCATTCAATCAAGTACTCGAGCTGGACTCGAGAACTTGGCTGACACTTGCCTACGATTAATATCTCAGTGGGGCGATCGTAACCGCCTGACCTTTGCTCCGCATAAAACTTATCAGCTCATTTTGAAAGGTAATCTTAAATCGTGTCCTACTATTAAATTTAATAAAGTTCCGGTAAAAAGGAAGCAGTCCGTGTGCTATCTTGGTCTTGTGTTAGAAAGGAATTTTGCATTTATAGATCATATTAAAATCGTCGTTGAAAAAGCAAAAAAGAACTTCTATGCCTTAACGAGAATATCTAAATCTACGTGGGGTCTGTCTTTTTTGACTTTAAAGACTATTTATGGGGCTACTTACTTGGGTTGTATCTGCTATGGGGCGCCTGTTTGGGCTGATAGGGCCACAATAGGGGCGGTACGACGTAAGTTACTTCAGAGTCAGCGTTTGGCTTTGATATTCTTATGCAAAGCATACAGGACGGTTAGTACTGAGGCCTTACCGGTACTTGCTGGCGTACTTCCGGTCGACCTTGAAGTGCAGCGACGTGCTGCAATGTACTATTCCGCAAAAGAGACCATGGACTCGGACTTTTTAACGCGGAGTGACCGTGCCAAAATCTCTAGATTATTTAAACCACATATTGACGTCTGGGAGGAACTTTTATCCGAATGGCAATGTAGGTGGGATAATTCCATCAAGGGCCGACACCTCCACCAATTCTTTCCATCCGTTCGCGTGCGGCTGGCCAGGACGTGGCTGGAGGTGGATCACTGTGTTGCCCAATTTCTCACAGGGCATGGTAACTTTAAAAGTAAATTATTTTCCTTCAAGCTTGTTGCCTCGCCATTATGTCAGTGTTCTACATCTGACTGTGAATATATACAATCTGCACATCATATCTTATGGGAGTGTATTCTTTGGCAGAATGAACGCAATACTATGTTCAATAATGTACAGGCTGTATCAGGAGCCGTTTACTATACGGACCTTGTGGAAACTAGAACAAATTTCCGTGCGTTCAAGCGCTTTTGCCATACCTATTATTGGAATCAAATATAACAGCTCACAATGTTAGGACCCATTAATATTAATGCAAATTTTTTATCCGTGGTGCTTGGCAACTGGGCTTATCCCAGTTGTAAACGACCCTTTGTGCCTATTGGTCTTGTTTGTTCTGTCTCCTGCTTGATATGGAGGGAAGTGGAAATTTGTGTTTTTCTTACTCCTCCATTTTCTTTTCTGATTAATTTCGTTGCGGGATCCAAGACAGTTAAATTCATTCTCCGGGACTTCGTCGAGCTTCATTGCCTCGGCGCTTTTCTGGTGGTCGCCACTGTTGATTCTGGCTTTCAGGAGTTGCAGTGGTTTGGGAATAGTGCGGTGGGATTGTCCCAAAAAAAAAAAAAAAAGCCCTAATTTTCCGCTCTCCACCTCCAGTCTGTGCAGTATCTCCTTCATGTCGTCAAAAGTTGTAGCAAGGAGAACGGTGTCGTCTGCATATCGCAGATTGGAGATGCGCTTTCCACCAACAGCAAACCCCTTTTCCCAGCCCTCAACGGTTTTCCGGATTATTCATACGGATGCTCCATATATATTGAAGAGCAGAGGTGAGAGGATGCATCCCTGTCTAACGCCTTTCTTGATGATTGTTTTACGGTGATCCTATTTATGATCATAGATATATGATAGTGTAATACCCCCTCATTCTATTTCAACAGTAAAACAAGGATAAATCGATTTTGAATGTCTTGATTAACGCGTCTCCGCTAATGCCGGTCCCAAGCCCGGATGAAAACGGAGGAGGGTTTGTCTGGAGAAGAACTGCTCAACTGTAAAATGTTCAACGCCGAGTATCGGGCGGCGGCAACTATCCCGACACCTTGGTATTCAATGACCATGAGGTCCTAAATTACCTCAAAAATATTGCCGTGGAAGGAATCGAGTAGCCACCACGATGTATTTACCCAAAGAAAACCCCTATGGAAAGCACAACGTATAAAACTAATTTTTTGGACGATCCGACTAACACTCGGCGCCTTTTGGTTACCGGCTCGGCCCGGTAACCAGGTGTGAAATTGACTACCGAAGCTGCTATTAAGACGGACCACCAGGTTTTGGATAGTAGATATGCTACTGGTGAACCACACTGTAAAATCTCAATCCGTGAACAACGACGGTTTGCCACGTGGAACGTCCGTGGATTACTTGCCCCTGGGAAACTGGAAATTGTGGAGAGGGAGGCGGAGTTGCACAAACTGACTTTGCTTGGAATGACTGAAACTCACAAGAGAGGACAAGGACATCAAACTACCTTCAACGGAAACACCATGTTCTTCTCGGGCTCTGTAGATTCTAGCACAAACGGAGTTGCTGTGTGGGTGTCTCGCCATCTCAACAAGCATGTACTTGGTTATAACCCTGTATCTGATAGAATAATGACTCTGAGAATTAACAAAAGGCCCTGTACCCTCAACATTGTCGTAGTGTATGCTCCCACTTCCTGCGCTGGTGATGAGACTATCGACGATTTCTATGCTGTCCTGGAAACTACTCTGACCAAAATCCCAAACCGCGAGATCACTTTAATAATCGGTGACTGGAATGCTAAAATTGGCAAAACGCAGCAAGACGATCACATCCGGAACACGATCGGAAAGTATGGCATTGGCACCAGGAACGAGAGAGGCCAGCGGCTCTTGGAGTTCTGCATCGAAAGAAAGCTCACAATAATGAACACCTGCTTCCAACATCACCCAAGACGTCTTTACACATGGAAGTCTCCAGGCGACAGACATCGTAACCAAATCGACTATGTAATCATTGGCTGTCAATGGAGAACTTCAATTTCGAACGTGAAAACCTTTCCTGGTGCCGACTGCGGATCGGCCCATTGCCTTCTCGTTGCAAAGTTTTCCCTGCGTCTAAAAGCGGTAAAAAAAGATCTTCCCCTGAGACCACGAACATTGACATCGCCAGAGAAAATAGCGTTCCAAAAAGATCTTAAGAACGCAATCGCAGATCGACCGCTCCCCATTAACAGAGGCGCGAATGTCCACTGGAACCATCTCAAGGACTTGACGTGGAAAGTCATGGATGGAATCACAGGTCAGCAATCAAAACCCACTTGCAAACAAACATGGCTTAGCACTGATACCTGGAAAATGGTGAAGGAGCGGAAAGACCTTAAAATGCTGGGATATAAAACACAAGGAGATCGACAAAAACATGCTGATCTGAGTCGGAAGATACAACAGCACTGCCGCCGTGACAAAAATAACTTTGTAGAGAATATCTGCATAGAGATTGAAGACCACGCTCTAAAGGTACAAACATCAGATCTGTTCAAAAAAGTTAAACTACTGTCGAAGCAGTTCAAACCCAAAACGTGGGTGGTTCAGGACGAGGATGGTAGTCCACTTCAGGATCTGGTTGCAATAGCGGAAAGATGGAGACAATATTGTGAAGAACTCTACAAAAACCCCAACAATAGCGGGTATACAATAACTACATGGCAGTCACTCGAGAAAGAACCACCTATACTGCCATCTGAAATTGAGGCTGCTATTGCAGCTCTCAAAGACAAAAAGGCGCCGGGACCAGACCAGTTAACGGCGGAGATAATCAAAGCGATGGGCCCATCGGTTGTGGATGCTCTACTTAAAATTTGTAATGACGTTTAGCGTACGGGCGAATGGCCGGATGTTTGGGCAAGATCAGTAATTTTGCCGCTGCATAAGAAAGGCTCCACGACAAAATGCGATAATTACAGAACCCTGGCCCTTATATCCCACGCTAGTAAAGTGTTACTACATGTCATAAATAAAAGGCTCCGTCATTACTTAGACTGGCAAATTCCACAAGAATAGGCTGGTTTCGTCAAAGGTAAAGGGACTCGAGAACAAATTCTGAACATTCGCCAACTAATTGAGAAGTCCTACGAATTTAACACCCCTATCATCATGTGTTTTATTGACTACAGCAAGGCTTTTGACTGCGTGATTTGTTCGGCTCTGTGGAAGATCCTGGAAGAACTTGGAGTACCCAAACATCTGGTGGCTCTCATCCAATCTCTTTATCGGTCCAATCAGGGTGTGGTAAATGTTGACAAAACAATATGCCTTTCAACTTCGGCAAGGGTGTAAGGCAGGGTTGCATTCTGTCTGCAATATTTGCACTAATTTAATCCGAATTCTGTGGCATAACACGGCTTTCTTGCGGAATTATATCCGCGCGATTTTTTTACCGCAATGACGCATTGCGGTAAAAAAATCGCTTCATACAATTCTATAGGTCGCAGAAAAGGCGGAAAAAATCGCGAGGATAAAAACCGCAGTGCGTGCTAAGCTTTATATACCATGTGATGATTGTAGGTATAACAAAATGGAAAATATATTTTGATACGAAACAATAGGTTACATCTTTATCTTTCCTCATGTTCTATCTTACAATACAATAACAGTTTTACTTACGTTTTACACAAAATCGAAACCTTATAATAAGCATTGTGTGTGTTATTATTCCATAAAAATATATTTTAAAAGCTTTCTCACTTTTTATCGGCCGCAGCAATCCCCCTATAAAGATCTACTGTATTGTTGGCAATGCTGGCAACTTTTTATATCAAGTACTTTAGCATCATGTTTTATGTCCAGCGCTGGACAATGGTCACATCCGACCTCGGCGCCTTTGAAGTTGTGTGACAAATCTTGTTCACCTCTGCGGTTTTATGTCAAAGATATGGCTAGACCGTTAACTTTGGAGGTTTAGGTATTCCCGTTCAATGGGATTTACTACTTTGATTCTGGTATTATTTGAAACTTTGTAACGTGGGAAAGTACCTATGTGAAAAATACTGTATTGACTACATACTACTACTACTATACAGCCCTATTGCGTAATGAAAAACGTGATGTGGAATTCCGTCTATGTGATTGGTCGATTGTTCATATTCTTTTACCTTTGTCTTGCTGAATTCATTACGCAATAAGGCTGCTGTACTTATAGATAATATAAGTTTGACCCGCATTGAGTAAGCGTGGTAATTAATGCTCGTGCCTTCTCTGTATGAGAAGAGGCCTGTGCCTTGCAGTGGGACAGTAACACACTGTTATTATTATTATATAACACAAGATCAGTGGCTCTGGTTACCGTACAATTCCAAAGTGTAAATTTCAAATTACAACTCCAATGCCTGCCAGTGCCCAATCATAGCTACAGTTCTTTAGAAGAAAATGTCGAAAAAATTCTCATTTAATTGTTGTGTGAAACTTTTCATGATCACCTGTATTTGCGCAAAAACTAATGCACTATACAATCCTCGTACTTTGTCTCTGTTGAGATTGGCCATCGTGAGTCGTGACCGAAATATCGGTAGCAATTCGAATTATATATGAAAAGAACTTACTTAGTAAATGTCTATTCAAACCTGTATCAGCTGAGTTGTAACTAAAGACTAGTTTGCTTTATTCCCATAAGTGGATCTGGCTTTATCCACGATCGCACGGCCAACATTTATGGTGTCATCATTGTCCCCATAAAAGGAAGTAGAGGAATAAAACTCTGTTGAAGTTTTAGTATCTTACTTAAGTAATAAGTTATTTCCACGATGAAGATGAAATGGAAGAAAAACTTCGTGACTAGTTTTCTAAGCATTTACAGATTAACTCTACTGAAACAGTTTTCTTCCATTTGCTAATCGTATCTGTAATTTATTGCTGCAATAGTAGACTATATGATAACTTTTGCGATTTATTAGTAGGTAATGCGACACACAAAAGCAATGCTTCCGGAATAGTAAAAGGACGTGCGATATTACCTAGTAATATTGCATTTCTAATCTAAACTACAACTGTTATAGATATTGTCTTCAATGTATCGTATCGTATTTAGCAATAATTTATAGGGCATCTAAAATCGATATTTGATTCGAGATTGAGTTATATGTTCGTTACATATACATATATATACATACGTATCTAAGAGTTACCTACCTAGTGGTTTCTCAGTTGCCTTGAATTAGTCTAGTCTAGATAGAACTGAGGTCATATTATATGATCTATTATAAATTGTTGTTGTTTATTGTTGTAAATTGCGTAAGTTACAGTAAAGCCGTAAACGGGAGTTTTAACAGTAGACACAATCTACTGCTACAACTCCCGTGAATAAATTGAAAAAATGGATGTTGGATCATTTACCTTCATCTTTCTGATAGACCGACTCTAAAAAATCTAAAGGGTCTGTAAATGGTTTAACTAAAATAAATTCGTGTTTAAGTTCCCCGTCTATCAATAGAAAATTTAACTGGGTTTTCAGATGCGTTAACATTAAAAATACGGGGTTAATTCAACTAAAACTTTAAAATATTACTTATAGGCGTTCGATGTGGACTCTTTATGCTCTTGGTACCTACCATCACCATCATCATCAGCCTTTTCAATGTTCCCACTGCTGGGACTTAGGCCTCCTGTCTGTGAAAGGGAATGGGATGTAATTCACCACGCGGGCCCACTGCGGTTTGATGGATGTCACAAAATGTCCTCGAATTGTTGGTTCTAGGGCATGCCGGTTTCCACGATTATATTACCTACAGACTAACCATAATAAACTGAATGTATTGCAAATTAATAAGAAAACCACATAGATCCACCGAATTTATATCAGCCAAATCATGCAGAAAGGGATAACTTCAGTCGTGGAAAAATAGGGCATTTTTCCAATACGAGAAACGCGTTTGTAGCGCTTATCGTTCTTTGATCCTATGTGGGTGACAATACTGTTTTAGAAGGAATACTTTGAAGAGGAATATAAGCTTTATAGAATAACACCGTTTCATAGAACCCACGCGACTTGGGACAAGTGAGAGCTTCGACAGAGGATGAGTAGGTAGTTCAAGTAGGTACTTACGGTATAGGTACTATTACTTACTTAATATCTTTTTGACAAAATCGAAGCATGTCACGTCGTAATTTTCCAATTTCTGCCGTAAAGAGAATCTGCCGTAATGCGAATCTGTCGTAAAGCGAATCTGTCTTAAAGCGAATCTGTCCTAATGCGAACAAGGGATGTATTAATAGAATAGTAAATTATTTATAGATTATTTATTTACACCCAAAGTCATACGCAGGAACAGAGGAACTTGCCTAGCTGAAGGAATTTCACATTTGAACCCGCACATTTGTAATCGTAGTATAAGCAGAACTTGTTGTTGGTAGTGGTGGTACCCACCGATTAATATAAAAGCGTGCGCTCGAGGAGCAAAAGACCGATGCTCCTGAGTCGTCGCACGGTAAGGTTGTCGGTACCTACGCTACTTGCAGTAAGTTCGTTCCATATAGGCTCTTGTTTTATTGTTTCGTGTTTTGAATATTAACGGTTGTTTGTGATTGCTCGAATTTTAATGATTCGTTGAAATATTGTTAAAATTAAGTCTATTCTGAATTAAATTAATTTTAGGTTGTTTGAATTGTTTTTTTTTATTTGTTTTTCCTTTCTGGTCGCTAAAATCAGAAGTGGGATTTAGCCTATTTGCTCATAATTATTAGCATTGATACCTACACAAACAGCCGTTGATTTCAAATAAAAATGCCACTTGAAGAGCTAAGTAGGACGCCGCCTCGCTCTGAGGGTAGGCGTAGCCGTCGCAGTGAATCGCGACAAGACTATAGGCATGGGTCACGATCGCCTCACGGTAGAACTCGTTCGCGCCGTGATAGAACTCATTCACGGTCACGTCATAGTAGAAATCGTTCGCATTCGCGTCGTGACAGGACTCACTCGCGTTCACGTAATGGTGACAGTCATAGTTTGCGAGAAAGATCTAGGTCACTTACACATCATCATCGTGGTAGATCTCGATCCCACCCTCATGATATGTCTGTGAAAAATGTGTTAGGCACTATTATGTCGCGATTGACTGCTATTGAGACAAACACAGCTAGTGGTTCGCGTGTTACGCCATCAATTCGTGATAGCACACCCCCTTTAGATAAAAATAATGTTTCGACGACCCAAGCGCTTGTTGATGTGTTGGGGGTATTAACAAAAAATAAGTCTAACAACTACTACGTGTAAAATTTTGATCCCGCTATAAACAATTTTGAGGTGTGGTGTAGCGAAGTGGACAGGGCTAGGCATGTGAACCATTGGGACGATCTTGAGTGCTTCTCGCGTGTGGCTCATTGTTTGAAAGGTGACGCAAAAACCTGGCTAAACGAGTGGGCTACAAATGATCGTTCATGGTCCAATTTCGTTAAGGAATTTAAGTCATTGTGTCCGCAAAAGATTAATTATGCCCAAACTCTTCATGAAGTCATAAACACCACGTCCGACAAGTTTTCGTCCTACGCAGAGTATGCGCGTCGTTCGTTATTAAAATTATGTTTAGTGAAAGGGTTAAGCGAAGAACTTATGGTTCAAATAGTGGTTCACGGTATCAGTGATGTACAGGTACGTGCAGCTGCTATCAATGCTGACCTAACGTCAGAATGCCTAGTTTCCTTTTTAGCTAATTATGTAAAGCCTACTCGTAAGTCTGATAATCGTTACCCAGATAAATTGCGGCCAAACAGGGCATTATAAAGATAAGTGCCCCAAGAAGCGTAATGTCAATGATAAAGACGGTAGTAGTAATAATGCTAGACCGATTTGTTCATTCTGTAAGAAGGTAGGGCATAAAGAAAGTGACTGTTTTGCTAAGGCTAGGACAGAGTCTCAAAGCAACCATAACAATCCACGTAAAGTTAATTTGTGTAGAGAACTTTCAACCGCGAAGGATAACAACGATATAAATACAGCCGTGATACAGGGAATACCAGTTGATATTCTTATAGATAGTGGCGCACTTAATGTATCGTTGATATCATCAGCGGTAGTAAATTACTTTTCCGGTTCGCGTAAACAAATTAAGTGTTCTTTGAAAGGATTGAGTGATAAAGAGGTTGTTGCTCGCGAATCCATTACTTTGACTGTCGAGTTAAGTAATATCGCGCTTGAAGTAGATTTTGTCATAGTACCCGCGTCGTGTATGAATACACCCATTATCATAGGTACGGACGTACTAAATCGCGACGGTGTCACGTTTATTCGCACAAAACATGGACAGTACTTGACTCATGTATCGGATAAGGTACTAAAAGTAAACGCTGTGAGTGTTAATGAACCTGACAAAATAAATACACCTCTCATTGGTGCGGAACTTGTTAAGTTGATGGCTGTGATAAAAGAGTTCTCTCCGTTTTTAATATCTGGTACCGCCACCACTTCAGTAAAAACGGCCAAAATGCACATCAAACTGACTAGTGATGTACCAGTGGCATACCATCCGTACCGCTTGTCATACCAAGAGAAACTTAAAGTTCGCGAGATATGTCAAGATCTATTAGACAAAAAAATAATTAGGGAGTCGGACTCAGAGTACGCAAGCCCGGTCATTTTGGTCAAGAAAAAGGATGGTTCAGACAGAATGTGCGTAGATTTTCGTGCTCTGAATCGTGTTACTGTCAGGGATAGGTACCCCATACCCTTGATTGATGACCACATTGATCGGCTTGGGGGCTCTAGATTCTTCACGTCTTTGGACATGGCGTCAGGTTTCCACCAAATTCTTATTGACGAGGACTCGATCCATAGGACAGGCTTTGTAACCACTGAAGCTCACTATGAGTATTTAAAAATGCCGTATGGCTTATGTAATTCTCCCACTGTGTATCAGCGTATCATCAATAATACCTTGCGTAAATTTATAGAAGCAGGGAGTGTCCTGGTATATATCGATGATGTGTTGATCCTGAGTTTAACGGTCGATAAGGGCATCACCTTGTTACGCGATGTCTTGAAGACTTTGACGGAGGCCGGGTTCTCAATTAACGTGCGCAAATGCTTTTTCCTTACCACCAAAGTAGAGTATCTGGGCCGCGTCATTAGTCACGGTCAGGTTAGGCCGAGTCCGCATAAAATCGAGGCATTAGTTAACGCACCTATCCCTAGTAATGTCAGACAAGTGCGCCAGTTCTTAGGCCTTGCGGGTTACTTCCGGCGTTATATCGAAGGTTACTCGACAAAAACCGCATGTATCTCACGTCTCACAAAGAAAGACGTAAAATTCGAATGGGGACCTGATCAAAATCAAGTCCAGCAAAATCTTATAAAACGGTTAACTAGCGAGCCCATACTTGCGATTTTTGACCCAAACCTTCCTACCGAGCGGCACACTGACGCCAGTAGTGCAGGATATGGTGCTGTACTTATGCAAGTACACGAGGACGGTGGTAAACGAGTGGTAGCCTATTTTAGCAAAGTCACCCAGGGGGCGGAGGCAAAATACCATTCGTACGAACTGGAAACGTTGGCGGTCGTCAAGGCACTGCAACACTTCCGTCATTATCTGATCGGGATAACTTTTAAAATCGTGACCGATTGCAATGCTTTGAAGGCCACCGAGCGTAAGAAAGATCTTCTTCCACGGGTTGCACGCTGGTGGATTTATCTGCAGGATTTCAATTTTGCAATTGAATATCGAAAGGGCGTGATGATGGGTCACGCGGATTATCTAAGCAGGAACCCGCCAGCGTTGCAAGTCAATAATATTGACAGACCATTGAATTGGGCACAAATTGCCCAGTCGGCTGATTCCGAGACTGCCGATCTCCTCAAAAAACTGAGGGATGGTCTCTTGGACTCCAGTAAGTACGTGTGTCAGAACGATGTGCTCTATTATCGCTACTCACCTTTAGGTGAAGAGTCGCGCTTACTTTGCTATATACCTAAAGGGCACCGGCTCAGTTTATTACGTGTTTTTCACGACGAGCACGAGCACATCGGGGCTGATAAAACTTATGACCTTATTTTAAAACATTTCTGGTTTCCTGGCCTCAGACAACTTGTTAGGAAGTATACTTCCCATTGTCTAATTTGCATTTCCAAGAAACGTGTTCCAAGAGCTCCTCGTCAGCCTATTACGTCATGGGAAAAATCAGACATAGCCTTCAACACGGTTCATGTCGATGCATTAGGTCCTTTACCAGAGTCCAACGGATATAAGTTTGTACTTGTTTTGGTAGATTCTTTTACCAAGTTTTGTTTACTCTACCCTATATACAGACAGGATGCAAGCGAATTGAAACGAGTTTTCAATAGCGCCGTATCTTTGTTTGGGACACCCAAACAGATAGTTTGTGACCGTGGTCGCATGTTTGAAGCGTCAGCTTTTACCAGTTGGGTATCTGAAATGGGTTGTGAAATCCATTACATAACGCCCGAAATGCATCACTCAAATGGGCAAGTCGAGCGTTATGTGAGAACGGTCCTTAATATGATTCGTGTCGAGAGTGGTAACAAAAACTCCACTTGGTCTGATAGTTTATGTAAAATTCAGTTGGTTTTAAACGTTACAAAGCAGAAAACCACTCAGTACTCAGCTTTGTACTTGTTAATCGGTACTAACGCGACCACTCCTGTGATTCGTGCACTGATTCGAGACATTGCAGCTGAAAACTCCAGTCCAAATCGAGAAGCCATGAGGGAGCTCAGCAGGAGCTCCGCTAAAGGATCTCTTGACAAAAATCAAGAGAGCCAAGACGTCCGGGTAAATCGTCAAAGACGCCCGCCAAGAGTTTTCCAGGTTAACGATCAGGTGTTCGTAATAAAGTATTCTCAGTCTGTTGGGAAGCTTGACGCTGGCATGAGGGGTCCATACAGCGTAACTAAAGTGTTACCAAGTGATCGTTATGAGCTGAGGTTGTTAAGTGGAGCTAGAGGCAAGACAACTCAGGCCGCAGCTCAGTACATGGTACCCTGGAAAGGCGAGTGGTGTCCTGAGAGTTGTGCTGCATATTTTGAAAGTAAGTTTTAACCGAACCGTTATAATTTATTTTGTGTTCCAGTAGTACGTGTATGGTGTATGCGTGCGTGTGAATGTGAGGCAGGTGTTTGCCTTACTGTTCGGAACTGGTGGCTGATGCAGCCCAGACTCAGTGCGCTCCCAGGGCTGGAGCCCTAGAGTGCCTGGCTTTGGAAGTCGTGTTCTATGAATGCGCAGTGGGCGCTGTCCCGGAAGTCGTGTACTATGTATACGCATTGGGCGCTGTCCCGGAAGTCGTGTACTATGTATACGCATTGGGCGTTGTCCCGGAAGTCGTGTACTATGTATGCGCATTGGGCGCTGTCCCGGAAGTCGTGTTCCTCGAACACGCATCAGGCGCTGTCCTGGCAGGCGCAGTCCTGGTGAACTTGTACAAGTTAAAGTATGAGTATGACTGAGATTTGATGTATGATGATGTATGCATACTCATGAAAGTGAAGTGTTTTAATTTTGGTCGTGAAAGTGTATCTTTGTATGAGGGCCTTGTATGCGTGATGAATGACAGAATAGGCAGAGGTGTACATGTTGTCACGTATAATTAACCACTTGTTTCTCATACAGATTGCAATGACGACGACTCTGACGATGTGGGTGAGCCTTCAGGTGCATCTGCTGGTCCCACTGGTGCTTCGACAACGGACGGGACCAAGACGGACGAAAACGGCGGTCAAGCTCTCGCCGTACCTGCCAGTGCTTCCGAAGAAGTCCAAGGTGCAGCCGAGGGCGGTGCAAGATCAGGAGAGGCCGTATAAGCAGAACTTGTTGTTGGTAGTGGTGGTACCCACCGATTAATATAAAAGCGTGCGCTCGAGCGAGTATCGGTCTTTTGCTCCTGAGTCGTCGCACGGTAAGGTTGTCGGTACCTACGCTACTTGCAGTAAGTTCGTTCCATATCTTCATTTCCCAGTACGACATGGTAGATTTGTCAAAGGATTTCGCGTTCAAGAATCTATAAAACGTTTTCCGTCATTCTTGCTTCGTATTCACCGTCCAGCATTCAATTGTAAATCAATATTTCTCTCAAAGCGTTTCTTACCTATTTTATTGAAGTTTTGTATGAAATATTTTTATTGAGTAATCACCTTTTATTATCGTGTGCCACTTTACTGTTACTAATGGAAATAATATACGTTGAACATCTAGCATGGGTCTGAAAACTTCTTCTATCTTATACTAGCTGACCCCCGCGTCTTCGCTCCCATCAACTGGCTATCTGCCTACCTACCACCTACCTATGTGCCCTAAAAAATTAAAAATGATGGAACCAGTACAGTCTTGATAGCTAGAGCGTACACATTAAATAACCGATTTTGTGGTTTATCGTTATTAAAATTTATTCCCTTTGATATCTGAAGTAGTTAATGCCCACAGCCCTCTTAAATCATTGTAATTCTCAGCTTTGTTCTCTTCTCTTTGTTCAGTCTTACAAAAATACGAGCTCAAAATTAACCCTGAAAATAATTTTAATGAATGTTGTTAAGCTTAGTCTAGAGTAGTCGCCGTCGTCTAAACATTGGAATTAATGTGTAAACATTAAATTTGAATTTATTAAATAAGTTATTCGGACAGATAATAACAATACTACTTAGGTAGCTTCTACCACATGTTGTTAAGCGATCTATCATCTAGTTTAGGTAGCCCTATGAGAAAACATTTCGTATCTTTTTGTTACGGCTTTTAAAATAGGACTTTAAATCGTGTGACACTCGCTTTTAGCTAGTTGTGCCAGCAACCTTTTTAACAGAGAAAGTATAGTGCCGTACCGTACGATCCAATTTCTTCTCTTTGTTTCAGGTGAGGACGCGGTGAGCGGTGAGAATGAGTCGGAACTCGAGCGTGGCCGCCGACAATGGAGAACTCAGAATATTACTAGTCGTGACCGTTATAATCGGGTTACTTCTTATATTCTCCCTGCTCATATGTTACGCGTGTGTTCTAAAGCGTCTGTGCTGCGGGACCCCGAGAGAACGAGCGAAGAATGTGGGCTGTGCACGGAGAACAGAGAGCTACCCGATGGGTGACGTCACTCTACTCTCGCAGCCGACGGAGAATGAGCGAGTCTAGCAATCAAAATAATGTGACCACCGACCAGCATTTATACCACAATAATTCAATCAGAATGTGGGCCATATAAAATAATTTATCACGATTACCATTAAACCATGTTGCCCTCGAATAATAAATAATCCCGAAAATGAGGGTAATTTCTTTATTTGCGAACGTTGTTCTTAGTTCTGACACAAAACTAGTCAATGATGTAAGGTATAGATCAATCTACAACTAATTTATACAGCATTTAATGAAAGACTGATTTAGGTATCTACTCTGTTGCCTGGTATTATCAGACGAGCATCAAATTTTATATTGTTTGAAATTTGTAATTCCATGTACACACTTGCATTTACATTATGCATTTGCAAGAATAAAAAAGCCCTCCTACCTGGTGAAGGTTGCGGGGATCCGCTGGATGCGGGACCGGTCAATGTGGCGTCGCTTAGGGGAGGCCTATGTACTGCAGCGGACGTCTTTCAGCTGATATGATGATGATGATTCGCAAGTAGGTTTTCCACCCTTTTTTAGGGTTCCGTACCCGAAGGGTCCAAACGGAACCCTATTGCTGTCACTCATGTGTGATAAACTTGCGATTTGGCGATAATGTGTATTATTACGTATATTTGACTAACAAATACCAATATATTCTACATTTGGTACGGAACCGTAAATGTGCGAAGTCCGACACGCACTTGGCCGGTATTTTATTTTGTGTGAGCGTTGGTTCACATAGCAAAAGTTGTTGATAATGATGAGTATGTAGCCACAACTCATCAACCCACGTTTTTGACACTCTGTTTATTAGAAACATTGAAACAAGTAGCTCTGAAAAGAACTTTTGATCACAGTACGTTTTGACACTGTCTACCAGAAATATTGAAGCAATCAGTTCTCAAAAGAACCTTTTTATTATACGTTTTGACAATCACCAGTTCTAAAAAGAACTCATCTGAGATCCCGAAGGAACTCATTTGTAAAGAAATAGGACAAGAACAACCGTCGCGCCAGACACGTCTGTCTTGCGCAACGGCCGCTCGAGGAAAAGGCCGAATCAACGCGCCACCTATATTTATAACTTTAGTGCGCAGAATGCCTCGTAGGATACGCGCCTAAACGAACGGAACAAACACCGAACTATGCTTTAACCCATTGGTCACAAGAATTATGCAACTCTATTGGTTAAGATTTTATTTTTATATTTGTAAATCTGTTTCTGTATTTTCATTGGTTAGAGTATAAGTGTAAAATAGTATATAAGTGTGTGCAACCAAAAATAAAGCCCTTATTATTTTCTACAATCTGGAGTCATTATTATTTCCGTCAACCTGCGTCCCATCGCTAAAGTGGTGACCCCGACAGAACACATCCGACAGAACACACCCGACAGAACACACCCGAGCAGAACATACCAGGACAGAGCACATCCGAACCAGAACATAACTGAAGAATAATTTGGCGAATAACCTCGACTGTACCCATTTCAAGATGCCGAATACCTGCCCAACAGATGAACAATCAAGCTCAGCGACATCACACACCATCACAAAGGCTGAAGCTGCTGGTATCTCCCTCACCATGCGCATCCCACCATTCTGGCGCGATCGACCACGACTTTGGTTCATTAGCTTCGAAGCCGCAACGAACGACCTCAAGAAAAACCAGTCTCAACTCGCTCAGATGGTTATAGCACAGCTAGAGCGACAAGACATCGAGCAGATCACGGATTTACTCTACAATCCACCAGAGAAGGACCAGTACAAAGCCATCAAAGAAAGACTAATATCTGCCTACGAAGAATCTGATAGCCGCCAATTCCAAAAACTGTTGTCCGAGATGGAACTCGGCGATCAGAAACCCACCCAACTACTCCGCCGCATGAGAAATCTTGCCAGAGACAAAGTTCCCGACTCCACGCTGCGTCTCATGTGGACAAACCACCTTCCACCACACGTAAGCTCAGTCCTCGCAGTAAGTGAACAATTCAGCACTCGAAGAACTGGCGCTACTCGCTGACAAAATGATGGAGCAGACTACATCAACAGAAATCGCAGCCGTGCAGTCAACCGCTGTACCTACAACATCAACACCGCTAGCAGATACGCAATTCATCTTGAATGAGCTAAGAAAGCTATCGCTAGAAATAGCTGAGCTCAAAGCAAGACCGCAAAATACCAACAATTATCGCCGACTCAATGCCATTACCATACCAGATCGCTACCCCGTTCCACGAATCAAAGACTTCACGCATCATCTATCTGGTAAAACTATCTTCTCTACAATAGACCTCAATCGTGCCTACCAACAACTGAACGTAAGAGAAGAAGACATTGAGAAGACAGCAATCATCACACCAATGGGATTATTCGAATTTCCTCGTATGTGCCCTGGTTTGAAAAACGCGGGACAAACGTTTCAACGATACATCCATGAAGTGCTACGAGGATTAGATTTCGTTTTCCCGTTCATCGATGATTTGTTACTTGCATCAGAAAACGAAGCTCAACACCGAGAACACCTTCACATCGTGCTAAAGAGGTTAGATGATAACGGTATCACGATAAACCCCGTTAAATGCAACCTAGGCAAACCAGAAGTCCAATTCCTAGGATACACCGTATCAACAGAAGGCATCAAACCTCCGGATCATAAAATTGAAGTTATTATCAACTATCCCAAGCCGACCACAATCGAAGAGCTAAGAAGATTTCTCGGTATGATAAATTTTTATCGCGATCACATACCTAACGCCGCATCTCTACAAGCACCATTAAACGCATACCTACATAATGTCAAGAAGAGAGACAAAACCCAAATCACGTGGACCGACGAAGCAACCCAAGCGTTCGAACAATGTAAAGCTAGCATCATTAACGCAGCTCTACTAGCTCACCCATCGCATCATGCAATACTCGCCTTATTTTGTGACGCATCCGATTACTCAGCTGGAGCCGTATTGCAACAATACATCAACGAAGCATGGCAACCGCTCGGATACTATTCCAAGAAATTTACCGACGCACAAAAGAAATATTCTACTTTCGATCGTGAGTTACTTGCAATCTACATGGCAGTCAAACATTTCCGTAAAATATTTGAAGGACGGCATCTTATCGTATTCACCGACCACAAGCCGCTAACATTTGTAATGTCGAAGACTCATACAAACTCGGAAACACAAAGGCGAACGAGACAACTTTTGTTTATCAGCGAATTCACCACGGACATAAGGCACGTGAGCGGTAAACAAAACATCATCGCCGACACACTCAGCCGCATAGAAACAATTACTTGCCCATCTGGTATCAACTTCACCGAAATAGCCAGCGCACAACAAAAGGATAGCACCATTGAACAATTGCTATTACAAGAAAACATAATTCTAAAGAAAGTAATTATACCCAACACCGACGTAGAGTTATACTGTGAAACATCCACCCAATATTTACGACCTTATATACCCATACAATATCGACAAGAAGTTTTTAACAGCGTGCACAATATCAGTCACCGAGGTACGCGCACGACTCGTAAACTTACAACCCAAAAATTCTTTTGGCCATCAATGAACGCAGACATCAACCTTTGGACTCGATCCTGCATACATTGCCAGAAAAGCAAGATACAACGGCACACATTCTCGAACATACCATCATTCCCACCAAGTGAGCGTTTTCAACATCTACACGTTGACATCGTTGGACCGCTACCTACAACAGCTCAAGGTCACCGTTACTTAGTAACAATGATCGACCGATTAACTAAGTGGCCTGAAGCAATCCCTACCGACGAAATATCAGCTGTTCGTATAGCCGATATCGTCTACCAACACTGGATAGCAAGATTTGGATGCCCTACAACACTAACAAGCGATCAAGGACGCCAATTCGAGAGTCAACTATTCCAAAACTTAATGAAGCAAATGGGAATCAAGAAAAATCTAACAACAGCTTATCACCCTCAAAGCAACGGTATCGTCGAACGGTGGCATCGCTCTCTTAAAACTGCATTGCGCGCGAAAATCACCGACTCAAGCACATGGATCGACGAATTGCCTACCGTGCTACTTGGATTGCGAGCCGCTCTACGCAAAGACACCGGCGTGAGCGCCGCCGAACTTACCTATGGTTACAACCTACGCCTACCTGGCGATTTTTTCAATACAAGTACCTGCACACCTGCGATGGATTATACCTACGTTGAGAAACTGCGTGGTATTATTCAAGCAAACAAGCCGCAAGCTGTAACCGAGCATCACAGCAATAACAGACACATGTTCGTGCATCAAGAATTGCCCACGTGCAGTCACGTTTTTGTCAGAACTGATGCAGTAAAAAAACCACTTCAAACTCCATATGAAGGCCCCTATCGAGTTATAAGCCGAACAGATAAAGTGTATCTCATCCAACTACCAGATCGGCAAATCAACATTTCTATCGACCGATTGAAGCCTGCATATGTCATCACAGAAGATACCTTACCACCAACCAATATTACCACATCAAGAAACAGTACCGGTACCATTACCAAACAAACCAACACCAATACCGAGCCAACCGTTACCAAGCAAGCAACAGAGGTACCTGCTGCCAACATGCCGCTACAGCCCGCCGTGACCAAAACAAACACGAATAGGCCGCACCATCAAGCTGCCGGTACGCTTCGCTTGAAGGGGAGTACTGTAGCCATAACTCATCAACCCACGTTTTTGACACTCTGTTTATTACAAACATTGAAACAATTAGCTCTGAAAAGAACTTTTGATCACAGTACGTTTTGACACTGTCTACCAGAAATATTGAAGCAAGCAGTTCTCAAAAGAACCTTTTTATTATACGTTTTGACAATCACCAGTTCTAAAAAGAACTCATCTGAGATCCCGAAGGAACTCATTTGTAAAGAAATAGGACACGAACAACCGTCGCGCCAGACACGTCTGTCTTGCGCAACGGCCGCTCGAGGAAAAGGCCGAATCAACGCGCCACCTATATTTATAACTTTAGTGCGCAGAATGCCTCGTAGGATACGCGCCTAAACGAACGGAACAAACACCGAACTATGCTTTAACCCTATTGGTCACAAGAATTATGCAACTCTATTGGTTAAGATTTTATTTTTATATTTGTAAATCTGTTTCTGTATTTTCATTGGTTAGAGTATAAGTGTAAAATAGTATATAAGTGTGTGCAACCAAAAATAAAGCCCTTATTATTTTCTACAATCTGGAGTCATTATTATTTCCGTCAACCTGCGTCCCATCGCTAAAAGTACAATGACTCTTTTCAGGCATAACCTTCTTCAGTTACACCCTATATGTAATCCGTTACTATCTAAACTTATCAATCGGGCTATGCTAATATGTTGATTACGAAACATCTGAAGTACATATCTATGAGTATTTAATTTATTGTCTAATTTAATTTAAGTAAATACCTCATCAATTAATTGTCTATTTTAGTTTACGCAGCTCGTACAACTTAAATCGTCGGTGTAAACTTGGTGTAAACTAATTTCTAGCGCTGTATCAACTTCTGAACATATAAGTACTCTATCTATTTCCCTGTCTATTGTCTTGTAAACTTAAGTTATGTATGTATATTAGAGTAGACATTTACCGACTTTTGATATAATGTATGGTGTTGAAAAGTGGAAGAATAACAAATAAACTATTACCCACTCACTGTAGCAGCGTGTTTTATTAAAGTTATTTTTGGAGTGTTTTGATATTTATAGTTTGCACTGCTCGTGGTAAGGTTGATGAGATCATTAATCAACGCTTCATCAGACTAGGTAAGTTTATAATTAAACAATCAGCAAACCTATTGTAAGAAAACCCATGTGTAGGTGGCGATCCTGAGAAAATATAAATGGTAAAATGCTGAAAGATATGCAATTTATCATTACTACTACATAAATTTAGCATTACTAATTTATTTGACCAACAACTTGAGGAACTCTACACTTTGCCGGTACAAGTTTGCATTGGCACATTCAACGAAAACTAAATGGAAGGCGGATATGTGTCAGTGCAAATACCAGGAAAGGAAATCTTAGGACTTACACAGATCGGGTAGATAAATGGCTACCGGGAGGGGGATGCAAAGGAGTGCCAGCACCCCCTTTTCTTTTTTTTTTTTTTGTTGGGAAATCATCCAATGACTTCTCCCGCTCTGGGTGAGGCGGGAGGGCGTGTCAGACTTTTACTCACTAAAACCCACCCGTGTTCCTTCAGTTGCTTGAGTCAGGGCCGCGGTAACTCTTTTTCAAATTTATCCGCGACCCAGACAGGCATCGGCCCTAGTGGACCCCGTCAGTTCTGCTGACATCTCTTTGAGGCGCGCGTGGAACACAACGCGCCGTCGACTCGGGCCTGGTCCTTATCGGACGGTGAGCTACCCATTACTCGCCGTCCGCAAGCCCGCGCCTACGGTGGCTGGGAATCGGCTTTCGATTCCCCACGCGTCTCCTGCGGTGGCTAGGGGCGTGAGGGCGTCTCCGTTGCATCTCCCTCACGCGTTCCGCCTTCTCCTTCGCGAGCATTACTGCTTCGCAGAAGGAGGAGACAGCTTCCCATACCCTCTCGCTCCGTAACATGGCTTGAACCAGGGCCGGACGCGAGAGGTTGCCACCGCCGATCGCCTCCACGAGGACACGGCGGTGCCCAGCCCAAGCGGGGCAGATCTCCACCGTATGCTCCACCGTGTCCTCCGGGCGATCCGAACAATGGTGACACCCGGGCGTTTCCTCCCGCCTAATCCTGAACAGGAACCACCCGAAACAGCCGTGTCCGGTGAGGACCTGCGTCAGGCGGAAGGTGAGGACGCCGTGGCGCCTCTCAAGCCACTCCTCAAAGAGGGGCCTTATCACCGCAATTGTGGCGTGCCCAGCGCTGGGTTACGACAGTCGCTCTCTCCATGTCGCCATGAGATCTTGCCGGAGCTCTGTCCGCAGAGCCACGATTTGTCGCAGCCACGGAGTTTCGCCCCAGCGTTTCGCCTCCTCGCGCCATTCCCAGATGTGTGCGAGCACTTTTGCCTCCAGATCCCATGGCGGCAATCCGGCAAGGAGGCTCGCCGCCTCACCAGAGACCGTGCGGTATCCCCGGACCAGCCGGATGGCCATGACCTTTTGGGACGCGTTCAACCGGCGGACTGGTTGTCGCCTCAGGGTGAGGGCTCGCACGCGCATGATGGCGTCCACCGTAGAACGCCCCCTGCGGAAGCCAAACTGGCTCTCCGCTAGATCCGGCCCCACCCGCATCAGCTGCCCAACGAGGCGGTCTGCAATAACTCTTTCAAAGAGCTTGCCCACCTCATCGAGCAGCACAAAGGGCCGGTAAGCGGATGGAGAGTCCGCTGGGCGCCCCGGCTTCTTAATGAGGACCAGTTTCCCGGTCTTCCAGTGAAGCGGGAACTGGCCCCTCTCCAAGCATGCGCTAAGAAGCCCCCTTAGTCGAGGCCCGAGAGCCTCCAAGGCCAGGACCCAGGCTTTCCCAGGTAAGCCGTCGGGTCCTGGGACGGTATTTTTGGCATTCAGCCTACGTACCGCCACTCTCAGTTCTACCTCAGTCACCTCCGGAGCATCGTCGTCGTCGTCGGTGGTGTGGTCCGCATCGGGCACCGCAAGAGGTGGAGCCATGGGTGGGGGAGTATGTTCCCCTTGCGAAGGGAACAGTGTGCTTATCACTCCTTCCACGAGCTGCGGCCGGAGACTCTGCGTCAGCGGGGGCGCCCATGGGCGGAGCTTATCCCGCACCATTTTATAGGGGCGTCCCCACGGATCCCTGTTCAGAGTCCCCAGCGACTCCTCGCGAGCCAAGCCCTTGGCCCGCTTGATCTCTGCTCGGAGGGCAGTCCTCGCCGCTCTGTACCCCTCGTACAGCTCCACCTCAATGGCTTCCCTACCTGGAGGACGGTTACGGAGCCTGCGGTGCCTGGTGTACCGGCGTCGCGCAGCAACGCACGCCTGGCGCAGAGCCGTAAGCTCCGGCGACCACCAGTACACCTGGCGCCGGGCGCGTCCTGGCTGAACCCGGGGCATTGCCACGTCACATATGTCGGACATGGCCTCCCGGAACCACTCCGCCTCGTCGTTGATGTCAGCAGGCCTATCCGGTGATGACGCCCAGGCCTGCACGATCGAGGCTTCCAGGTGGAGCTCCCGGTCCAGCTGTTTCAGCGCCCACCGTGGACCACACAGGGTCTGTCGGACCGACGCGATCGAGATCTGGGTGGAGACGTCGAACCGGATATACCGTTGGTCGGAATATGTCTCCACCTCCTCCATGACGCGCCAGTCGACGAAACGTGGTGACAGAGCGGGGCTGGCGAATGAGATATCCACCACTGATTCGCCCTGCATCCGCACACACGTGGGGACAGAACCCCGGTTGAGGACGACCAAGCCTGTCTCCAGTGCCCAGTCCTCAACCATCCTGCCCCGTGTGTCCGTATACCGGGAACCCCAAGCCACATTCTTGGCATTGAAGTCCCCGAGGACCAACACAGGCATGGAGCGAAACCCGACGACGACGACTTTTAACTCCACGAGGGAGTTGTGGAACTCGGTGAGAGTTCGGTTCGGGGAGAAGTATACCCCTACCACGGCAATCTCCCCGAACCGTGCTGCCACGCAACCCTGTCCCCTCTTGACACCCTCGAGGGAGGGGGTACCGGCGGCGGCCGACGAACTTAAGGTCACTGAGCCGTTCAGGTCCTCCACCCAGTCTTCCCTGGGCGGGACAAAGTACGGCTCATCGACCACGGCGATATTAATCGACCACTGCGCCATGCTCTGGAGCAATAGATCCTGAGCAGCAGCACAGTGGTTGATGTTCGCCTGGAGGAGACGTAATGGGGCCATTATTGGTACTCCATTTCAGTCTCCACCTGAGCCCCCTGTGAGGGCCCTGCCACGATGGTTTCGGCGGCGACGACAGCTGTGGCGGCACCAGTGGCGGTGGCTGCGACGGTGACGGCGGTGGTTGAGGGATTTCTCCTACCCATGGCCTTGACGGGTGGAGCGCAGGCCTTGCTGCCAGCCCGATGATCGGCCGGCTTGCCCGCTGCTGCACATACGACACAGTGTGGCGTGGCATTGCACGAACCGGCCTTGTGACCGGGCTGACCACAGCGGAAGCAGTGATCGCTGCGGTCCACCTCCGAGGTGCATCGAGCTCCCACGTGATTGCCTACATGGCAGCGGAAGCACCTCAGGGGTCTGGGTTCCAAAATTTTCACCTGCGCGGAAACCCAGCCCACCAAGAGCCTTCGGCCCTCCCCAGCAATTTTTAAGGCTGCCGAGACGGGGCAACTCGCCGTAACCGCTCGCATTCCCTTGGCGTCAGGACGTATGGTGCCTGCCCTCACCTGCTCGGCAGAGCATCCCCCGGTCCTTGCGACGACGGCCACCACGTCTCCCTCCGTCACAGAGTCGTCCAGGCCCAGAATGCGCATATCAGCGCACTTGGTCGGCCTGGACACTCGGGCTTCGTCCGCATTCAGGGTCGCCCTGAGCCTTTCGGCCAGAGCGTCAGCGGTCGGGCCGCTGGCCGCACCAGGGACTTCCAGAATCCGGGCCCCAGTCGCGGTGACCCTCACCCGGATGCCCTCGGTGCCAGCACCCCCTGGCTTTCAATATATACAAAAACGTAAAAAATATCGTAAAACCATAAAAACAAAGGGGACCAAAGACACCGACTCTCGAAACGAAAGTTATTTTTGCACTTGTGTTTTGCTTTGGAAGTCGGTAATTTTTTTTGTGAAATTTTTTTCATACGTCGGTTACTTACATTTTATGCCTATGGCGAGTGCCATCCCTATTTTTACCTGACTGCTATGTTTGTTCCTATGTGGCGTTCTAGAGACCAAACGCGTTGGCCAATTTTGATGATTCTTACTTTTTTTAAATGGCACCCAAAAGCCGCCATTTCTTTTTCCAAGTTTAATGTAGCCAGTGACACTCGCAGGGTTAAGATGAATCGATTGACGTAAGATTCATCAAAATTGGCCAATGCTTTTGGTCTCTAGTAAATGTACCTAATTCAAAAAAAAATATAACTAACAAGGTGTAAATAAAAAAAGTTAACTAAAAAGTCAAAAAACCCAACTGCTTAAAAAGCGAACTAAAACGACGTAAACAAGAAGAAATTCATGCTGTGCAGTCGGAGGATACATCTGGTTTTGGTCAACCAGCTCGCGAATATGTATCCTTCGACTTCTACTTTTTTAATTTAACTTTTTTATTTCTACACCACTGTTAACGGTACATGGAATGCACGTTTCTTCCAACTTCTTTATTGTGTAAAAATAGCCCAAATGAACCATCCGAATTAACGGACTTATGAAGACAAAATTATCGGCAAAATTATTATCGGCTTATGGGACAAAATTATCGGCATATTTTTATTTTTATGTCA
The DNA here is from genome assembly GCA_964057195.1 of Orthosia cruda. Classification (NCBI taxonomy): domain Eukaryota; kingdom Metazoa; phylum Arthropoda; class Insecta; order Lepidoptera; family Noctuidae; genus Orthosia; species Orthosia cruda. The sequence continues at coordinate 34,461,778 of OZ059830.1, read as the reverse complement.
TTCAGCGTGTTTGTGCTTAGAGGTTAATCATCCGCAAAAAATAAAAGACCCTTTAGTAATGTATATAAAATATTTTTATTTCCACAAATACAGTTTGTAACGGAAAGGTGCGATCATATTTTATAACTGCTTGTGTAAATGAAGTACTTACTACAAGGAAGTCATAGGCAACTCCCCAAAAATTTTTGGATCTTTCTAACAAAGACGACTTTGTAAAATTTTAATGGGAAGTACATTTTTTTTTGAGAATTTATAACGGCATCCTTGGAGATAGTTGTTAATTTACGTGAGCTAGTTTTGTTTAGTGGAAAGATTGGGTCTCTCACGTGGATTCCACCCTTCTAACATATGGGTGGTATTGAAGCGGTTGGTCGGGGAGAAATTGAAATTTGTGTTTCGCCTGTTCATTGTGGGCCAAGAATCATGGCCAAGGCCGTTGTTTTGAATGATATTTTGGGCAGACACCCGCAGGTAACCTAGCCCTGCAGTGTTGAAATTGACGTCGGACCTAACTCCGTTGCTCTACTATCTCTCGTTGTTTCTATACTATTGTATACAGGTGACTTATTATTCACTGGAAATAATTTAGAGAGGTGAAAGTAGGACCAGACATAAAATCTCGAAACAATATCAGGTGTTTCGTACTTTTTGTCGAGTTTTGCAAACACAAAAATATTGAATAGCGGGTTTTTTTTCATATTTCTGAGTTGATAGTACAATAAAAGTTTTCACTTATATGACTAGTTTCATCGTAAAGCTAGCAATGAATTAAAATTCACTATGCATAAAACAATGTTGTAAAACAAACCGAATCTGAATTGACTGAGGTCTAGGATTCAATATCGTTTGATTTGCTACTACTTTAAACTCACCTTCATGAATAATATTAAAGGCAAGCTAAATAAATGTATAGACAAAGATTTTGTTTTATTAGTAAAGTACGATGTTATATCGCACATTAATATTAATTAAAACCACGAACCTGTATCATCTGGGATTTCTATGAAGCTTGCTAGTTTATCTATGCGTTATTATTTATATTTTTTTCTTACATATAGGTTACAAAGTAGAGAGTTTTCACATTCCACATACATAGAAATATATTGTCGAATTATTTGATTCTATCTAAACTAATCCTACTACTATTATAAACGTGAAAGTTTGAGTGTGGATGGATGTTTGTTACTCTTTCACGCAAAAACTACTGAACAGTTTTTGATGAAACTTCATAGAAATGTAGCTTATACAACACATAGGCTATAATTTATAAAAAAATAGGAGAAGTTATTTATACCACGCGGGTGGAGCTGCAGGTGGCAGATAGTATTACACATATAGATGTAAAATTGTTTGCATGTTTGTTTGTAGAAGGTAATCACTAGTCTGGTCTGGTCTGGTGGAACTCTGGCCTTTTACTGAAAAATGTTCGTCCACAGAAAGCTACTCTATAACTGAACGTCATAGGTAACTTTTATTCTGTAAAATAAATAGCTCCTGTGGAATAATAGGTCACGGAAACAAAGTTGTGATTTCAAACAAAAACCAACGCTCGGTGTGTGTTCACATTATTTACACTGGCTATTGATACATGGTATTGGCTTCACTGGGTGTATTGAAATAGGGAGTTGTAGTTATTTAGCGATCAGACCGGGCTCACGAGAGTAAATCAATATTTACAGCTATTACAGGCTGCACTATTTGAAACGCAATTTTAAATATTAAACTCGAATTTAATCATTCAAATGCTACGCCGATTATGATTTATTAACTTTGTATGAATCAATAGCTTCTGCCAGCGGCTTCGTCCGAGTGAACGCCGGCAATTATCCCAAGGTAAAGTACTTTCGGGCTAAAATTATTTATACATTTATTTGTATTTTATAAAACTTCAAGCAACATACAGGTACATAGGCGGACTTAATGCCTGAGGCATTCTCTACCAGTCAACCAAGGGTGGTGACGAAATAACATGGCAGGTTTATAAAAAAAAACAAAGTATAATGGGTACACAACAGGATACAGGATGAGTTTTTCAACTGGACGTGGATGGCCAAAGTCGAAACTGTGAGGAATAGTGAAAATCACTCAAGGGCTGGAGGCTGAATTTGATGAAAACTAAAACTGCATCATTGGATTTTTTAAACTCAATATCAGGAATCAAGCCTGTCGATTTTGAAAAATAAAATGCATACTCTATTATTAGATTATTCGATACTGTCGCTAATAAGGACATTCGCTATTCCTCATAGTTTCTGATTTGATTATCCATGCCCACTTGAAAAACTTACGCTGTATATAGTGAAAATAAACATACATATATATGAACTATAAATAAATACGTATAAATATACTAAGTAATAGAAAGGCGGTTTATTTAGACGACTCTGTTAACGGTGTATATAAAATAATATCGCAGCTTCCGCTTAAGTGCATATTGTCTGGTTGCCGTCCTGATTTTGAGAAGCGCATTCCAGAGAAGTATGGACTGAATATGAAAAGAAGAATGAATAAAATCAGTAGTATGAGAAGGACAAAGCAAGAGAAGATAGTGAAACGAACGCAGATTCCTAGCGTGTGAAGTACAAAGATATTGAAAGTGAGGTATGAGATAAGAAGGAGTGAGTGAGAGGAAAGAAAAGAGTGGTCAAGGCGCACAAATTTTTCCTTTGCCGAATGGGCATCCATTTGAGCTCAGATCTGCAACTCGCCTCATGATCATATTTTCGGAGATTGAGTATGAACTGGATTCAGTTATAAAGGTGCATAAAGAGCTTATCCAAGAACACGTTCAGGTCAAAGTAGCACATGTCACCATAGTCAATTATCGAGAAGATTAAAGTCTGCACAAGCATAGTCTTCGTTTTTGCAGGCAGAAAGTATCTCAGACGATACAGGCATCGCAAGGACCCGTTGACTCTTTGACTGACACTAGAAACGAATGTAGATAGAGATCCTTTACACCAGGGCTGATGCGGATGACAGCACTATTAAAAATAGAGAGCCAATCCCCACTTGACCCATCATGCGCGAGCTTCCAATCACAATGGCCAAAATTTTGTCCTCTATCCTTCTCCAAGATTCAGTCAATCGGTTAAGGCATGAAAAGGTAACAAACAAACAGACAGCCAGATTAATATTCGCATGGATTATAGTATGGGTTAAAACATAATGATTTTCCCAGGATTGTTACTACGAGGTTTACAAAAGAAGTTTAAGATTGAGCCAACACATCTTGTCTACATCTGGGGTCTGAGTGCGCATCGAGATTTTCGAGACATTAGCACAAAGCTCCTCGAATCTTCACGTGACCAGAGGGTTGGCCTTTTCTTCGGCCAGAGAATCAGCATTGCCATCCAACGTGGCAATGCTGCTAGCGTTCTGCGCACGTTTCCCGTTGACATCGATGTGGACGAATTTATTGATTCACAATGATCCCTTTTCCTATGCCCTTTGTATAAAGACTTTTTTTTTTTGAATTTTCTGTTGGATATATGTTAATGTTGTCTACAATCTCAATACATAAACGACTCCACCACTCCCTAAATGATATTATAAATCATTAACCTATCTGTTATGAGGTATGCTTGTAATATTTTATGTAGCTTAAAAGAGATTGCTTTTTTCCACCCAGCCATTGAAGAGATTTAAACCACGTCAATATGCTGAATCGGATATTCCTAAAAGACCTTGCAAACATACTTGTTAACTTGATAACCCGCTTTGAAAGCAGGTGGGTGGATGATTGCCACTAGTATTTGAGATATACATAACTATTTAGTACCACCTACTACAGTATATAGTCACTGTTTATGGAAGACGCTTCTAAAGGGCTGAATGTCTGCATGCCTCGTTTGTTCAAATGGCCTTTTGCTATTCCTTAATCCTTGTCAACCCTGTGTTACAAGGTCAATGTGTTACTAAGATGCTAGGTAAAATAGCTACACTTAAGGGTAATGTCTGATTAATATTAATGCTGTCCTAGATACTGAGGTTTGAAACAAAAGAAGAAGAAACGAAGCCGGGCATTTTTGCCTTTGAAGTAATCTGAGTTTGTATTTAATCAAAACAATTTGATGACGAAAGGGCTAATAGAAATATTTTTCTTACTTTAATTGAAGATCTTTTTTCTATTTACATACTTAGGGGAGGTATTTGCCCTGCAGTGGGACAGAATAGGCTGAAAATAATATTAAATAAATAATACTTCATGCGTCAAGCAATCAAAACTTTGTAAAGGTTATACATGAGCGAAGGTTTTGTTTTGGACGCCAACTAACTATACTAAACCTATTAGCTGTTAATATAAATTCAACAAACTTAGTGCTACTTAACTGAACTGTAAATCATTACGATTACAAATGTGAATAGACTGTACCCCAGAGACAGCAAATTTATCATAGTATAATCCTAACATTACCCAACCGAGTTCGAACAAACTTTTTAGTCGATACAGTATGTCACAATACGTTCACTGATACGATATCTCGTGTCTGCCAAAATTAATTTGCTTATCGGCTGAAATTAAATATTTATGCGTACTTAAGCGCGTTATTAGATACGTCATACGTACCTATATCTATCTATTATGTACATATTGGGCATGCAACCATGCATATGTCGCGTTCAATTTGCATCACACGTTATTTTGTTTCACACACGTTATGGAATTTGACTTTCCCAATAATTAACAATTTGAGGATACGATATCATGTGTTACTGTATAGAATTTGAAATGCACAAGCACGATTCGCACCTGACTGGATTTATTTTGCCGTCACTGCACTCTACGGTCATGTTTTAGGCGGCTGTTGTGTGCCACGGTTTTTTGCACATCGGTTCCCAATTCCGTCGGTAGTCAAAGGGACACCTTTGAAGCTAAGGACAATCGGAATTGTGACAAATTGCAATTAGACTGCGGAACTCGGATGCCAGTCACCTCTTTGCACAATGGCAACGTAGATAACGTTAGATACACATAACTGACGAGAAGTTTAAGACCAAGCTATCATAAAATTAATAACTAATTGGCGTTTATTGTCCGTTCTTCTCCATAAGGGTGGTTACGCACTACATCCGATCCGTGTCAGTGATTTGAGTTCCGATTTCAAAATGTTCTGAATTATGACAGACTAGCTTCTGCCAGCGCAGCGTGCAGTTTGCCCGAGGGAAAATATTCCCGGGATAAAAAGTATCCTATGTGCTATTCCTGACTATAATCTATCTCTGAGCCTAATTGGTTCCAAATCCAGATCCGTTCAGCTGTTCTGGCGTGAACAAGTAACAAACACACTCACAGACTTTCACCTTTATAATATTAGTGTGATTATGACGGATAGAGTTTGGATGTAGTGTGTAAGCTTCTCTAAAAGAAGTACTACGGCTACTTCGGAACCGAAATTTCACGGTCTCGGCCCGGATTTATTGCGTAACCGCCCTAACAAAACACCTTTCCGAATGCCAATTTCTTTTTGCCTTTTACTTGAATCAAATGATTTGCCTTTGAATCTAAAAAATAATGTTTGGTAGATATTTTTGAGACCCTCAACCTAAATAGAACCAGGAATGCTATAATATTCCAATACCTACACTGGTTAGCAGGGCGCAAAACTCCGAAAAAATATGTTAGACTACAGATGTCTAGTCCACTTATCATTTACTTGCCATTTATTATGAAAGTCACGAAACCGATGAAACACGTCCCCTAGAATTGCACACTCAGAATAAGATAACCATGAACCTGTTCTAATTCAAGTAAACATGTCCAATTTTATTTCATCCTCCGATCAATTTCGGATCACGTAAAATATGTTTTATGAATTATGGATTAACGTACATTATCATAATTTATTGGCATCAATGTTATTTCAGTGCTGTTCAGTTTTACTGAAAATATAAGATAATGATACGTACGATAGAGAGAAGATGACGCAGCCGACGTTATTATAATAAATATGTCAAAGTACCAGACCACTACCAATGTACCAGTTACCATGAGTTATATACTTTGTCGTTCTCATACTCTTCCCTTCACTCCCTTAAACCGCTACAATATATAGTCTTAAGTAAATCTTTAATTATCTTGGTTTGTAGATATACCTAATATTGTCAGCAGACGGAAAGAAGTAAGGAGGTCAAAGATCTCGGGTAACTGGTATTTAAATATCAGGCTTTACAACTTTTGAAGATTTCGAACCCTTTACGTCGTTATCAGACGTCACAATGCAGAACTTAATAATAAGCTACTCGTCATTTACGTCGTTATCAGACGTCACAATGCAGAACTTAATAATAAGCTACTCGTCATTTACGTCGTTATCAGACGTCACAATGCAGAACTTAATAATAAGCTACTCGTCATTTACGTCGTTATCAGACGTCACAATGCAGAACTTAATAATAAGCTACTCGTCAAAATATAATGCTTGTTTAATTTAAACATTCAAACACATCTTTGTGATTATTTGTTTATCAAAACCTATCCACGCATTTCTCTTTAATCATTTGTCAGACACAACATCAAATAAATATGTTGAAATCACATTCAAAGCAAGACATTTATTTTTAAATCTATTTGTATTTTCGCTGTCGTATCAGTTTGTGAGTTTTTATTCCCAATATTTCTTTAGTGGACGCTTCACTAGCTTCTATGAAATTATTATGACGGGCGTTCAACGTCTTATGGACGCTCAATGTCTGTCGCTTCGAGGCTTGTTATTATAGCGTCGTACAAGTGCATAGGTGCGTATAGGTTTTTGAAAGCGACTGAATGTAGCTGCCCTTTCTTGGTCAGTAGAATTTAATCTGCGGTTATTCAAGCACCATTTGACCCATACCACAATACAATAAATACAGAAATTGAAGAACCAATAACTAGGATTTTATTCGAATCCGGATCAAATAGAAATGATACTGGATGTATGAATTTTTGGGCGAAAATGTTGTACCTGTTTACATTTGACTCTCAAATCAGCGGGAAAATTTGCACATTGGCACGTCATTCGTCAGACTGTCTTCGATTTATAAACGATTATAAATACGTGCCGTTTAACAGATTCGCACATAGATAGAACATGGTTGATCTTGACTCACTGTCTATCCTTCGTTAATCCTTGAAGTAAACAAACAGAGTGAAAACAGACTTATGTCGTTAGACGTACACTCATTGTTCACGATTTATATAATGCAAATCCGTACCAACATGATTTCAGAACAATGAATACAAATTTTTGTTTACATTATCAAAATAACGCGTCGTTTTGTATACGGTAACAAAGCGCAAGCATGCATGACTTTATTTCGACGGACATTTTGACGTTTGCTACTTCATACACAATTCACCCTTATTTGCTTATTCACTTGTTAAACAAGTACACCATTTTCTAAAGTAGTTGCACGTAGGAGTAAGTGATACTTTGTTTTCGCTAAATAAAGTAAAGCTAATATTAGTCAAAGTGTGTCAAAGCCAGACCAATAAGTCAGTAAGCTTTGCATCGTTTAATATTTGGTGATACATATTAAAATAAAGCCTATATTTAGACGACATCTATATATATGTAAATCAATTGCTGTTAGCATCGCTAAAAACACAAAAAAGGGTAGGTAGGTAGGTAGGGTAGCCAGTTAACGGGAGCAAAGCCGCGGGGGACAACTAGTGTATAATTATAGCAGTTAATGCAATGTTTATCACACGAGGGGAAGCCAAGTGTGAGTATCACACGATTGCTTTAATATCTAATTAAATGCCGTTGCATACACTATTTTATCTTCACTCATACAGTTGAAATAAAATAAAAGTAGAAACGGAAAAAAATCTGTATGGCGGCAAATTTTGATTCTAATTGCGCAGCGCACGCATCCATAGACAATAACACAATTTGTCTACATTAAATCATGACTACATACGCGCTAATAAATTAAAAAGTAAAAGTGTGCTATAAAAATTAAAAGTTAGGTTATGGTGCAGCTGTTTAAACATCGAAGGCAAATGTAGCATTGTAATGGTATTTTTTTATTTTACCTATCCACGGCAAAAAAGTACGTGTTTATACAATATTTTTTGAATTCATATTTAGGACATTACGTTGTGGGTGTAGTAGATTAATAACTTTACATTTGAGAGATGGGGTGTGAATCCAAAACCTTAATTATAGCTTATTTTTAATTATACCTGTTTTTTTTAAATCATATGTAAATTTATGAATGATGGTTTTGTGAAGCAGAACTGGCTTATCATAAAGCTAAGACTCCATTCATAATCATCAGTTTATAACGTCTTCAGTGCTGGGACACTGGCTTCCTCTCTATTAGAGTGAGTGAGCTACAATACGCGGGATCAGTGCAGGTTGTTTTGAAAAAAAAAAAAACTTAGGTCCCCGTCACGAGAACCTATAAATTTTGTAAATAAAGAACTTCTACTAAACGTAGCGACAATCGTGTCTGACTCATGGAAGGTTCCAGTACCCCAAAACATTAGACGACAGCGGTATATATTGTTAAAATATAACTCGACCAAGAGAAATTGCTCGTTAGTTTCGTAATACACGTATGTTACTTTGCGTTGATTGAATTTGATAATTAAATGGTCACTACTTAAATTAGTAGAAGTTCTGTATTTACGAAATACTTAAATAAATTTACTTCTAGTGACGGGGAAATAACTATTTGCAGTGAAAAACATGTTCTACTGTTACTTATCTATGATGAAACTAACCACTGAATCGATCGCCTTTTTTTTTTCCTTGCTTATCTTGCAATCGGTTGAAAAACCTTTAGCAGATTTTTTGTGCGGACGATGACTTGTGAGGTCCAATCTTCCAGCGAAGAATCTGCCTCTCAAAATTGTTTAGACTCTATTTAGTAAAGTCCCATATGTGGTGACGTTTGAGCCTTTTCATGTTTAATGGTTCTCTTAGGGCTACGGCTAAGGTGTTGGTATGTGTCGTTATTCGATGTTTATATGACTGTATATTTTGTTCTATTTCCTCTTTCACTGTTTTGATTTGTAAATGCTCATGTAGTTCTGAGGTCTTCATGAACCAAGGAGCATTCGATATAATTCTGAGAGCTTTATTTTGGAATCGCTGAAGAATTTCCACATTTGAGTTCCTTGCTGAACCCCACAGCTCGACTCCGTATGTCCAAACAGGCTTTAAGACTGCTTTGTAGATAAGTACTCTGTTCTCCAGTGACACAGGTGATGCACCGCCCAAGAGCCAGTTCAGTTTTCGGAGCAGGATGTTAAGCTCGTCCCGTTTTTTTTCTATATGGCATTTCCACGTCTGTTTCCTGTCGAGATGCAAGCCGAGGTACTTAGCCGTTGTCCAGTGTGGAAGTGTGTCGTCTCCGAGTTTAACAGGTGGGCAGTCATCTTTCCTGAGAGCAAAAGTCACATGTGTTGACTTGCTAGCGCTAGCTTTAATTTTCCATTCACTCATCTACTTATAGACTTTGTCGAGATGATTTTGTAGTGTAAGTGAGGCCATGTGAGGGTTTTTGTTGTTGCACAAGGCAGCTGTATCTTCAGCAAAGGTGGCGGAGAGAATTTCCTCTGACGTTGGTAAGTCTGCTGTGTATATGAGGTAGAGGGTTGGACCCAATACCGACCCTTGGGGTACGCCAGCCTGTATACTGTAGAATTTAGAGTATGACTCATTAATCTTTACCCGAAAAATTCTGTCTTCCAAGTAAGACTTTATAAGTACATACAGGTTATGTGGCAGTTGTTTTTTAACCTTAAACAATAAGCCCTGGTGCCAGACCTTGTCGAACGCCTGCTGTACGTCCAGGAATACAGCCGAGCAGTACTCCTTTCGTTCCAGTCCCTCTCGTATTTTGTTCACGGCTCTATGCACCTGCTCCACGGTTGAGTGCCCCACTCTGAATCCAAACTGGTGTTGTGGGATAATGTTGCCGTCTTTAAGTATTTCGTTAAGCCGACGTGCAACGACTTTCTCAAATAATTTGGACATAACAGGCAGTAGGCTTATTGGTCTGTATGACGACACAAGGTGTGGTGATTTGCCTGGCTTTGGGATCATGATTATTTCCGACACCTTCCATAATCTCGGGAAATAGCCGGTCCTCATAATTCCATTAAAGAGCTGTGTTATGAAGACGATTGCTTTTCTCGGCAGTTGACGTAAGATTTCGGCAGTTATAAGGCAGTATCCAGGAGCTTTATTTAGTTCGAGACCTTTTATAGTGTTCCAGATCTCACGAGGTGAGCAGTACTTTAATGGTAAACTGAGCTGTAGGTCTATCTCCAAATACCTTTGAATCTCTTCGTCGTTTGATGTATCGCCGGAGTTGGGCGTAAACACATCGGCCAAGAAGGAGCCAAAAGCCTCGGCGCGTTCGTCGTCTTTTCTTGCCCATGTATTATTTCCCAGCTTTAATGGGTACTGAGCAGTTTGTGGCGCATTTTTGCTATGCTTCACGGTGTTCCAAAGCGAATATTCGTTTTTAGCCAAAGGGTCCAGATTTTCCAGTCTATTTTTTAAGGTCTCATCTTCGATGCCCTTCAGATATTGCTTCAGGTCTGCGGCCGCTCTATTAAAATCTCGTTTGTCAGAAGCAATATGACGACTGGTATCCCAAACTCTCCTGAGCTTTCTCTTTTCCAAAACCCTACGCCTGATTTCCTTGGAAATATTTTTGGATTCTGGCCTGGTAGGTGTTGGTGTGCATTTCCATGCAGCTGTCTGAATGAGGTTTGTGATGTTTGCAGCAGCTTCATCAATATCATCGTTTGTTTTCAACGGTACTTTTAAATTCATGTGGGTTTCGATGTATTGTCTGAATCCAATCCAATCTGTTTTCGCGTTGTAGAGCTTTTCTTTGAACTGTCTTTCTATGATTGTTGTACTTATAGTGGCTATCAGAGGGGTGTGATCTGAACTACTATCCAGGCAACTTTCAGCACTGAGGTACATGTTAGAAAGTCCCTTGTACACAAAGAAGTCCAGGAGGTCAGGGAGTTTATTGGGATCTGTTGGCCAGTATGAAGGTTCACCCGCACTCAGGACGTGTAGTTTATTATTGTCAATGCTTTTTTTCAGTTCTCTTCCTCTGGGTAGTGTTATTCGAGAACCCCAGTAAACGTTTTTGGCGTTCCAGTCTCCGCCACATATGAATCTTTGACCAAGTGTTCTGAAGAAGTCTGTAAAGCCATCTTCCTTTAGGATGTGCTTAGGAGGACAATATATGGCAGATAGGGTTAGTGAGCTCTGCTTATCCTGAACCATAACTGTGGTAACCTGTATTTGGTCAGTTTTATATTCCTCTAGAACGTCATGTTTGGTGTGATTTTTAATAATGACTGCTGTCCCTGCATGTGCAGTTCCATCGGGATGAAATGTGGAATATATACTATAGTTTTTGAAGGTACATAAATGATTAGATGTTAGGTGTGCTTCAGAAACTAGAAGTACATCAATGTCATGTAGTGTAAGGAGTATCTCTACGTCTTTTTGATGTTTGATCAATCCATTTATGTTCCAGGTCCCAACTCTAAGTGTAGCCATTTCATCGGACAAGTTTACTGATGATTGTTGTGAGTAAATTCATCATGGTTGACATCTGGTCTTGTAATTTGTCTATCTTTTCAGCCTGTTGTGTGAGCAATGTTTCTAATTTGGGTTCGTTTTTAGTCGCTTCTGCATATGTCATACCATTTTTCTCACTAACGTAATGTTTTGGCTGTTTATTCTCGACTTGTGGTCTATTTTGTTCGATTGCGGTTAAAATTTTGGGTTCTGCGCGGGGTATGGTTTTGGCTGTAGGCTTATGGCCTGTTCTTCTATTTAGGATCTCCCTGTACACAGTGCATCCTTTGTAATTGGCAGGATGTGAGCCTTCACATAAAACGCATTTTGCAGGTGTGTTCCGATCTCTTTTTGGGCACTCCGATGTTTTGTGGGCTTGTGCGCATTTCACACAGCGATAAGGCATCATGCAGTAATTTTTTGAGTGTCCATATTGCTGACATCGTTGGCCCTGTGGAATAGAGGTTTTTCTTTTAGGCTCTTCTATTGAAACTGTTTGATGGTATATGGCTTTTATTGTTCTAACTGCGCTATTATTGGGGTTAGGGACTAAATTTACAAAAAATGTCGATGTTGGCTTCTTTTCAGGCCCAAACTTTACATTTATTATTTCTCCAAGGACTTTATTTTCAGTCTGTACAATTTCCTCTATTATTGCACTGTGTGGGGTTGAGTGGTGCAGATTCTTGATAACGAATCGGTAGCATCGTTGATCCTTCCTGTTGAACGTGTGTCCAATGAGGCCTTTTTCACGGACTAGGGTCATTATTTTCTTGTAAGCCTCAATGTCCAGGCTATTAATTCTCAACTGATTTCTGTTGACAATTTTAAAGATGAACTCTCCCTTATTTGCAACAGTGTGTAGAAGGTCTGTAAGCTTGTTGACATCTTCAACGCCGTACAGAATAATTGGTGGAGGTTTATTTGGGCGTTTTTGTTTTGGTGCGTTTTCTTCTTCGGTGAGATCTATTTGTAGGCCACTGTATTTATTTGAGGTTTTGATCGCCTCTGGCGAGGGTGATTGTGAGAGTTTCTTGCGCTTATTGCTTCTGTTAGAAGGAACTCTTTGCCATTCGGGTGGACGAGATGTACTAGTATCACTAGCTGATGGTTGTGATAGTTGGTCTCTTGGTGAAGAAACTACGTTTTTGACCTCAAGCTGTTTTGTGTTCATCGGCTTTTGCATTTCTTTGCTTGATGTGCTACCTAGGGAGTTACATCTAGGTCGAGATAAGAACAAGCTAGGGTGGAAAGCTTGCTGAACATATTTCTTGCTGCCAGTAACATTCACTACCATGGAAGCCTGGTCGCCTACTTCCATAGAGTGAATCGTTCGCCTATAGTTCTTTTTAGATGGATGTTGTGCGTTAAACTGAGAAGCACATAGCTAGATGGTAAAAATGGCATAACATTATTTTCAACATAGATCTCTGAGGTAATTCGGTTGTATTTTTTAAGTATTAGTAAACAATACATTCCGATTAATACTTAACTTCTCATAATAGCACCTTCACATTAGTGCAGAAAATTTTATGTTAAGTTGACACCTCTCTTGGTCTGCTTCTGTCATTCGCTCTCATCCAGACGCTTCATTTACCTTCATCACAAACTTGTCAAACTTGAAAACTCTATTACATATTTTTACCTCCCAAACCACGATTTTTTTGAATTCGTAACATCGGGAATTTGAGTTATGGGGAGTCAGGATATATATTAATTAATTTAATCGTTCATTTTTAATGAACGTTCAAATTAAGTTCCTCATAGAAAGGGTGCCAAAGGGACCCAATTACTTATTAAGCCGAGACCGCCTGAACCTCTGTCTATATCAATTGTTAGTTGTCACAGGGTTTATTCGCCGAACTTATAGCTACTGTTCTAAAGATACAGTTTTATAATCATAACCATGGCTGGATCCTGTCAAATAATAAAAATAAATCATATTATAAGTTCTATAAAAGTTTTGGTGACATTGTTACGGCTTTAGCCTCACTTTACGACAATTCTAGGCCATGTGCCCGATATTGCGATTTGCTATTTCTTCCGAACAATATGCATGATATTGGTTTTATACGTAATTGTGTATTCAGGTTAAAGGTTTACCTTGAACCTGAATACACAATTACGGAAAGGTGCGCCGACATACAACATGTGGCGATAAATGAACAAATATAGGTAGTAATGCCATTGGAGACTTCCGCTCAGATACTTTGAAATAGAGGTTTCATCAAAATACTGTTTCAACTTTTCTGATATGCTTTATTTAAATTTCAATACCGAAGTTATCTTCATATTAAATTAGGCAGCGTTTAACTATCTTTTTGCCGCGGTCGCCAAACCCACAAGATCCGAGACAAAGAATAGCTTAGAGCACGTGGTGATCTCTATTGTGCCATAAGCTTTGAATCTGTGAATGAATTTTCGAAAGCCGAATACTTCTGGAAATTACCTCCTTACAAACAAATAATTTTACTTCTGTATAATATTAGTTTAAACAACAGTTTTAGTAAATTTTTTTTTTTTTAATTTTCATAGTTTCTGCCCACCCCCATGAAAAAGGAGTGAGTTTATGTGTGTATGTATAATTTTGACATGACCTGAACAAAATTGTTTGAATACTGAAGTAAGATATCAGTCAGTTACTGCCAAACATTAATTTCTACATTCAAGATAGATTCGATCTCCAGCATTAACAAATCCTGTTACAGAATTTTCGTCTGAAAGTTTTATTCCCGCTCAGATAAGAATTTGCTATACCCAAGTAAATAGAATTTCTTTCAATCTTCTGCAGTTTGAAAATCTTTTTAGGTAAAAAGAAATACTCGACAAAAAGGATTTTGACAATCATTTATTTGGAGTATCACTAAATCACGTAATACGTTGATGAGACAATTTACTATAACCCATGTTTTCTTAATGTCAATAAACCAGTCAAACGCAGGAAATGTGCGAATAGGAAGTAAAAGTAATAAAATGATTCCTAACGCCCATACATTTCTGAGAACAAATATGACAAATGAACTGAAATAGCAATTTTCTCAAAAATGGTATGTAATATTGCCATACCATCTCTAAAAAGTCTCCAGAAAGTGAATTCTACCGGAGACTTATTCACAACTGTCCAGTAAGTAAGTATGTAATTTACTTACTGGACAGTAGTAGGGATAGGTCCGATATATCAAAACGTAACTTATATCGGATATGTGTTAGATATCATATCATATCGATATCAATATCAAAATAACCGATATTACAAAAACTATATCTAATATAACTGTACTACTAATACCGATATCTGAAAACCGAACCAAACCATCAATGACGAACAACGAACAAAAATAATTATGCCCGCGTTAGGCCTTTTTATTCGCGCGATTTTTCGCTCATTCTGCGGCCTATGGAATTGTACGAAGCTGCACGCATTGCGGTAAAAAACTACATAAATCCGCGCAAATAAAATCGCAGTGCCTGCTAAGCCTTAAAGTGTTCATTTGTTTTTTTTTTCTATAAACAGCTTTCTATTAGCAAGCCAGTTCGAAATTTAAATAAAACCTTTGATAAGTTACCTCCTTGGTTGCCATGTTTCGGTGAAAAAGATCGTTCCATTTTTAAATTACACGACAGATATGAGTTTACTATGTACTTTATTTGGCCGCTACACACTGCAGATATGGATTTTCATACAACTTTTGCCGGCCGCTGCTCTCATGTATTTGGTCTGTACTGCAATTTCGATTTTTCTCAAAGAAGGTTGTCAAAATAATTCTCGAATTTCCAAGCATGTTTGAGAAAATATAAATAAATGCCCCCGGTAAATCGATCACAATATCTATCAGTAATTGCCCTAATATGAATGTAACCTAAAATATTAATTAAACGAATTTGTTGTTAAACTTTCATTCATTTTTGAGAAAAGCATTATACAAGCCTCAACCAGTAAGAAAGACATCCTGGCCTCGTATATAACCGGACCTCACCTGCGGTTCGGTCCGGTTAACTCATACTTGGCCAGGAAGTCTTACTTACTGGATTCTGCAGTAATGTACTATTTCAGAACATCGTCTATTTTTTCTATAGATATCCGCGATTTGTTCCCTTT
This sequence comes from Orthosia cruda, assembly GCA_964057195.1. Classification (NCBI taxonomy): domain Eukaryota; kingdom Metazoa; phylum Arthropoda; class Insecta; order Lepidoptera; family Noctuidae; genus Orthosia; species Orthosia cruda. Next base: position 34,446,136 of record OZ059830.1, on the reverse strand, counting down.
GGATTGCAAAGAGTTCTTTATCTGGTTTTCCTATACAGATTTCAATTGAGGTAAAATAAAAATTAAGACATTTTCGTATAATCCTGTAAACTTTCGGCCGCTGAAAGTCAGTATTGAGGAAGTTAAGCTGAGGTTTAGTTGAGGTAAGTTTTGGAAAATGAGGAAATTGGCATAATCACCAAGAGTTTTTTAAAGAGATGTATAATTTGAATAGCCATCAACAAGCACCCCCTAGTTTAAAGATGCTCTTAAACAAAATTAATCTGTCAAAAGGCTAGGATAATTATTCTAGGGCAGAGAATAATAAATTAATTGCTTTACTAAAGTCAAACTTTATTAAGAACACCGAACTTTTGTGGTTAGATGAAATCAACTATTTTCATTATAAATTTTGATTATTTATAATCAAGACAAGATTTTATATTAAATAAACTTTTTTTAACAAATCTTTTATATGAAAAATTGCATTGTCACGAGACAAAAACATGTGTGCAAAATTTGAGCTCAGATACTGGTAAGACGGAGATTTGATTACAGACACTGGGACAGGTGAAAATAAAACCTTGTTCATTTCTCTATCAACGCCAATGCAAAATTCTCATGTCATTATACTTTGTGCCTCGTCCTCGAGATTAGTACCTGTAATTAATGATTATTATTTACATGTAGTACCGGCTACGGGAGCTACTCAAATCACTATGTTTTAGAGACAATATTATTTTTTATTATTTTTTTTTTCCTTTCCCTGGCAGCTCTGTGTCGGCTGTCAACTTGTCATTCGCGGTTTTAGTGCGTGCTACTCGACACATAACTAAACTTTTAAATACAAAGAACAGTTTTTAAAAGTTGGAAAATGCCAAAAAAGGACACATCATTGTCAACCGAGGAATACGAGAGAATCAGGTGAAAAATGAAAAACCTGGAAACAATTTAAAACATGCTCGACATAAACGAAGTAAAACAAAATCGTCTCAAAGAGTCGACGCCATATTTAGACCCACAAGGTACCTAACTCTGTAAAATTATATTTTGATTTAGTTGTACATATATCTACAACTATTTTACCAATCCTACGGCTTAAACTTGCATCTCTAACAAATAATGCACTTCGGGCAAGCCATCGGGCCGTCCCACTGCATATTCACGAGATTATCAATCAAAAGAAATGTATTTCTTTTTTCTAACTGACTGTATTCGAGCTGAAAATCGGACTGTCTCACAACATTAAATAATTCTCAAACAAATAATGCATTTCGGGCAAGCCATCGGGCTGTCTCACCGCATACTTACGAGATCATCATAATTTAATTATTTTACCTTATCCGAGCAGAGTATCCGACTGTCTGACAACATTCAATAATTCTCAAACGAACAATGCAATTCGGGCAAGCCATCGGGCTGTCCCACCGCATACTTACGAGATCATGAAAGATAATTTAATTCTTTTACCTAACGAATGCAATCGAGCAGAACATTGGACTGTCTCACAACATTCAATAATTCACTGGTTTCGTTCAATTCTTTGGAATTGCTACACCCACCAGATTTTATAACTCGGTTATCAACCGGCAGTAAAACAATGGTTTGTAATCATTCCAGGCAAAGTCCTAGACGACGATGCCACAAATGAAATGGAAACAATTAAAGTCGAATATGACCAAGAAAATACCAAAATAACCACAAACAGTAGTGATCTTCCTCACAATTCCAGGCCAGAAACACACAGATGCTCTCAAAATTTATTGGGTTGACCCAACATTGAACACAGAGTATGGTGATGGGGCCGAACTCCACAAGGAAGTGGCCAGCTGTCTGGAACATCTTGCAACATGAGGCCTGTTTCCATAGAAACCACAGGCGGGTATTTCTCCTACAGCTCTATGCGCAGGGAAAATAACCGCTGACATTGAACATGACAAAACTTGGAGCTCTTATGCTATACAGCAAAATGGCCAAATTATTGATAAACAAGGCCATAGAAGCACCATCTCCATCCTAGGAGCAACATTATCCAAAGTACTGGATACAAAAGAAAATGATACAGATCTATTAAGTTGAATAATGGATACCACTCGCACCTTATGTGAAGTTCAACATTGTGAGTTGTGACTCAATTACTAGATGCAAATTTAGCTGCGGCTCAATAAAAAAGGACCTTAAGGACAAGTTCAAAACACAAAGATAGAAAAATATATGTTCGGGTAAACACTTGCTGAAACTCATTGAGCTGGTAAAGCGGCTTCTAAATCAGGTGCTGCAACAGCACCCAAAGCCAAGAAAGAACCCAACACATTCTAAGCAAAATACTCGAAAGCTCCACCAGCGCCACAAGGACGACAGGAGAACAGGGAGCCTGTCTATAGCCTGAGTCAGCCGTACAATACCCTTTAAGTGGTCATTACATCTCAACCTCGACGCCGCTAAACTCAGTAAGGTACCCTGGTTGCTTATAAATTCTTATAAATAGTGGTAATTTATCACTGATGATAAGACCATGTTATCATGGATTGAGGGTTTCATGGGTATCCACAACACTTTAAGATAGCCCAGCTGCAAAAACAATATAAGATGCAATATCTAAGTGCCAGCCTTGAAAAGGAAAATTTGTCTCAAGTTTTTCTTAAGACAAAAACCCAATGGCAATAAAGCCTTAATAAGTACATTGATGTAAGTCGTTTCAAAGTTGAAGACTATTGCACAGAATTAAAAATGATATCAAATGATAGTTCCATGGCCATACATAAAATACATTAAAGATGCAGTCTCTTATAAAATATCACAAAAATTCTAGCAAATATCTAGAATACCCTCTTGGAAATTGTATAAGTTCGGTCTACTACCATTTGGGTAAAACACTGCAACTTACATTTTCACAAAAGTCATGAAATCTGCCAACAAATTCCCAAGATCCTGTGGCCATTAATTGTTGACTGAAAATATTGAAAACACTAAGAAGTTAATCACAAGTTAGTAAATAACAAACTTACACCCACTAATACTGGTATATTTTTGGGATATATATTATTGATAAAAGACTTATAACTGTCATGTAACATTACCTACAGATAAGAAAAACTTATCTATTATGAAATCTGACAATTTATATGTTTTGTAGGACTAGGTACTTACTGCTCTCAGCGTGCCCTACTATTGAATATGGATGGCTTTATATATACCAAAAAACTAGAATGTGTAAAATCCTAAACCTCCAAGGTGAAGTAAATTATGAAAAATACATAGATATCCCTACAATAATTCCCTGAATGGTGGCCATATGCCATTCATTCGGGGGGGGGGGCTGACTGTGGGGATGAGATTGCTAGGGGCCAGTGGTCAGACAAGGAATATGAATATCAAATGAATTTTAACTGGATTTATAAGCATCATTCTTCGTCTTTCTAAATATTTGGTAAACTTTTCAATAATTGTGAAATACCCTTATGTATAAACAACCCAACAGCAATATAGTATATAATATTAATCAAATGGGTGGAGTTCATACCCTCATCTCTTCAACTTAGCCAGCGGCATTGGTGTGAAAACCATTATATTTAATTTTCGCTCCTTACATTAGGTTGACTGAAAATCATAGTAGTTGATACTGTATTGCAGAAGTCACATCCTGATGTAGAATGGGAACTAAAAGAAAATGCATATGATTAATAATTATTGAAAGATAAATTTGGAATTCTGAAATTTACCTATTTGCAAGTCACATTAACAAAAAATATGACCAACCCGAATGCCTTTACAATGGACCCATTTACAGTATACTGGTAACCAATTTTCTTTTCTGCGTTTCCACCATTCTCAATCATATTAAAATATCTACGAAAAATCATAATGGATAAGGCTAAGGGCATCATAGTGGTCACTATGGCCAACTCTGGCCGATTGGGAACTTCTCATAATTTAGAGATGATCATACTTAAACCTAATGAAAATAATAAAGTATCTCACAGCAAGGGAAAAATCTATACCAACCTTACTCTGGCTGTCAGAGTCTAGTGTGTAGGTAGTGAAGTCTATTATGACGAAGCATACTACCATCATCAATAGAAATTATGATAGCATCTCTATCAGAAAACTTTTTCAAACAATTGACACATGTTTAATTAACTGGTATAATTTTTTTAGAAATATAATAATAACATCTTGAACACCAACGGTAATATAATTTCTTAACAGAACTTTCTAATTCTAGTAAAAAATATAACAAATGCTTAACTGTCACAAATTGGCATTATCACTGACAATACCTTAAACATTAATGTACTCTGAAAATATTTTAAGGGCGTGTTCAGACTACCTTTTACCTATGCCACCTGGGAAACATCCCAGATTCTGGAAGTATTAGGAATTTGGTACACAAATGAGATGTTGTCTCTAGAACAACTGTCAAAAATAACCTGCCCAAAAATACAATGCCACCTGGGAAACATCCCAGATTCTGGAAGTATTAGGAATTTGGTACACAAATGAGATGTTATCTCTAGAACAACTGTCAAAAATAAAATCAAAGTATAGAAATAGAATCAATGCATATAACCATCAAAATTTCAGACCTCAAAAAATCTCTTATATATGAACTAAATCAATCAATACTTCAGACAAAGAACAGTAATATATCCAGCTGAAACCCTTGTAGCCTACCTTAATAAACATATAAGAATTATTTTAGGCACCAAGAAACTATACCACATTAATGTCCAAACAGACTATCAGTTGTTGGATTAAGTGTACTTTAAAGACTAGCAGTATTGATGTAGGTACACGTATATTTAGCTCACAGCACACGCCACGCTGCTACTTCTAAAGCCAGGTGTGACAATTTATGAGATACTAAAAACAGCAGGCTGGAGTTACAACTCAAGTACATCTGGAAATTTTATAAAAGACCTTTAGTGTAAAGGATCAAAATGATTTAGCAAAATAAATCTTTAGCTGTGATTAAAGATATCTTATTTAACTAACATGTGTACTAACTAATACAACAAGCAGCAACTTTAACTTATAAGGAAGGAGTATCAGTATATAAGGAAACTAACAATAGTAATAAAAAAGCAAAACTGTATTTTGTTAAAACAGATATATGTATAATATTAACTGAATGGTTAATTAAGAACTTTAGTTTTCCAATGACACCTATGATTGTTATTCTATAAACAAACCTTAATATTGATATTAAGTGGGCAACAAATATTCTGTTAAAAAGATAATTAAGAATATATATAAACATTTTGGTTAAGTACCTATGTTACTTAAAAGCAACTGTGATTGCTAGTCTATAAAAAACTTTAATACTTAATGACAATAAATAATAGGCAAAAAATATTTTGTTAATAAAGATAATTAAGATAAGAATAATAATTAAGAAAATGACCGAATATGAACCTTTGATATCTAATGACAACTCAGATTGTTAATCTATAAACATTATAACAATGAGAATAAAAAAGTAAATAATAAATTTGCCAAAACAAATATCTGAATGAACTGATTAAGAACCTATGTGTGAAACCTATGGACAACCATGATGGTTAGTCTATAAAAATATAATTAAGAATTTTAAAGAAGGAAAGCTTTTTCTTCACAAATTCATCATAGTGTATGTGATAATTCCAGAACTTAACTCTCAAAGTCTACATGTAAATAATAATCATTAATTACAGGTACTAATCTCGAGGACGAGGCACAAAGTATAATTTATGATTAAACGAACTTACCCTAAGTGAAGTTCTATCATAATTATACGAAGTGCCTCGTCCGAAGAGATTAGTAACACCCTCCCAACCCTAAGTTATAACCCAGAAGCGTTCTGGAAATATCTTTAAAACATCATGCATAACTCTAAACTAAATGACAAGTTGACAGCCGACACAGAGCTGCCAGGGAAAGGAAAAAAAAAATAATAAAAAATAATATTGTCTCTAAAACATAGTGATTTGAGTAGCTCCCGTAGCCGGTACTACATGTAAATAATAATCATTAATTACAGGTACTAATCTCTTCGGACGAGGCACTTCGTATAATTATGATAGAACTTCACTTAGGGTAAGTTCGTTTAATCATAAATAAATGAAATGATGAATAATAGGACAAGTAAAATTTCAATATTTAATAAAACCCCGACACATTTATCTTGCGAAAACACCCCGATTCAAACAGTAAAACGCCCATAACTTTTGAATGGCTGAACCGATTTTATTCAAATATAGCTAAGAACACTCGAAAAAACCACCTTTCAAACAAAACATACTAAATCGAAATGGTTTCATCCGTTTAGGCGCTATGATGCCACAGACAGACACACATACACAGCAACAAACGTCAAACTTATAACACCCCTCTTTTTCCGGCGGGGGTTAAAAAGAGGGTAAATATCGTTGTCTCAGTGCACTTTCATATGCGTATATTAACGTCCCTTTGAGTGCGCTATCACGACCAAAAGCTTAAAAAAGAAACGAGAATATCTGAGCTCCACTTTTGGCTCTATGTGAACACCGTGAAGCAATTTTGGTGAGCGACGACCGACGTAGAACAGAGAAAAAAGTCGGTGCCATATGAACAAGCCATTATTACAACGCGTGATAACTGTAGCAATAATACGAAGAAGAATTTCTTAAGTTTAATAAAAAGAAATTGCATTCGTACCTAGGTGAACTCGGAGGTGAAAGTTACAGTAAGATAGTTTTATTACACTCATTTATTGAAGACGGTTCTGAAGAGCGCGGATAGATACTATAGATATCTACCTACAGCTTGCGTAATCAATGTTCCGTTCCGTAATCAATCTTGCGATAGTGTAGTTATAGTTTTAATTATACTACCAACGCCTTCAGTCTGTTAGAGCTTTTGTAAATAAGTTCGTGTTTATTTGAAGTTTCAGACACTTTTATATTTTTTAATTAAAAAACCTTTGTAATTGTGTATTGTTCACAGAAGCACGTACATTTCAATGAGAACACTATTTAGTATCACAAGCTGCAAGCATAGCTGGTACTTAATTACGTTAAAGGCGAATAATTAAATGGCTAATGTAATTAAGTCCAACGAAACCCAAGAATTCTTTTTCTCTTTGTTTAAATGAAAATGGCTATATTTAAAATATTCAGTGGGTATTAAGGACCGGTTACTAAATTACGAATTTAGAGTTAAGAAGGTACAAATAAATCTAATCAAATGCCAACAGATTAGACAGATTTCATGCTGAATATGAGTTACAAATTATTAATACACTCGCGAGCAATGAAAAAGTTGCAGTGACATAGCACCAAATTACTCCTAAACGGGAAAGGCTAGCTTAATGACGCCGTCTGCAATATTGAAGTACATTTAACAGCACATCAGAATATTACCAACTAAAAACGTAAATATTGTAAATGTACTTCAATATTGCAGACGGCGTCATTAAGCTAGCCTTTCCCGTTTAGGAGTAATTTGGTGCTATGTCACTGGAACTTTTTCATTGCTCGCGAGTGTATTACAAAATTCTTTGATTTTCCGGTTCTACAAACAAAATTGTAATAGGAAGCATTTTTCCATTATATAGGTCGCAACTTATTTGAGTAATAAGGGAAAATAAAATCTAAGTAGGTATTCATATACGATATCACCAGTATTCAATCATAGGTAATAATAGAATTTGTCAATAAGCAATACGACGACATGAAAATTAGGTTGGATGATACAGAAATAGACCGAAAAGTCGATCGTGTGTATATAAATCGGCTGGAAGACAAAGTGGAGAATCGGGAAAGAATTCTGTGTCTTACAAAAATGGAAATAAGAAATATACCAAAAAAGGAAGTAGAAAGTAAAGAGGATCTGCGTAATATAGTATCGGAAACAGCCAAAGTTCTGGATATGCCTCTTGAACATCATGAAGTTAAGGATATTTTTCGCTCGAGTAAAAGGAGTGGTGGATCATCATATTGTGGTCGATTTCGTTTCGGTTACCACGAGAGAAAATATTCTGCAGAAACTCCGCAATTCCACTTCCCTCCATATCAAGCAGGAGACAGAACAAACAAGACCAATAGGCACAAAGGGTACAAAGGGCACAAAGGTAAGCTTATACTATAATTTCCATTAGTAACAGTAAAGTGGCACACGATGAGAAAAGATAATATTCAATGAAAATATTTTATACAAAACTTAAATAAAATAGGTAAGAAACGCTTTGAGAGCAATATTGATTTACGATTGAATGCTGGACAGTGAATACGAAGCAAGAATGACGAAAAACGTTTTAAAGGTTCTTGAACGCTATATCCTTTGACAAATCTACCGTGTCGTATTGGGAATTGAAAAATGATCGGTAGTGATCTGTAACTCTGAATAAACTTAACTTTATCTGGGTTTTAAACCAGAAGGGACACACAATCCATAGATGAATGTAAGTACAATCGAAACAAATAAATATAATAAAAAAAAGCAATCAACCTGTGAATAAAAACAAAACAAAATAAAAATTTAAAAAAACTGGCGAAATATGGGAGTGTTTTAGGTAGGTACCTACACTTAATTCTTTCATGTTGGAGAATACCTAACAGCATGATGTTAAGTTAAATGAATAATCTGGATTGAAAGAAGTGCTATAGAGCTGTGGATGTGTGAATTGAACATCTACATTTATAATTATCACGCCCATGTGAACCTTCAGCTGGAATACTTTAATGCCTAAGGCATTAAGGTCGCCGCTGTACGTTTTTGTCCACAAAGTATTAAATAAATCATCAATAAATAATACTTCATACATACATAGGCCGCTGGTTCGAATCCGGCTCGAAGTAGCAAAAAATAATAATTAAGAAGTCTCTACATTTTGTCCAAGTATCTGTACACTACACTTGTGATGGTAGTGAATTACTAATAAATCGCGTATATGCAAACGCTGATGCTGTTTAATTTACTTAATGCTACGATTAAATTGTGCGGGATCAACTGTGAAATTCCTTCAGCTAGACAAGTTCCTATGTTCAAACGTATGACTTTGGGTGTAAATAAATAATCAATAAATAATTAACTATTCTATATATCTATTGGAAAATTTCAACAAGACTTCCTTCGATTGTGTCACAAAGATATTAAGTAAGTAATAGTATCTATACCGTAAGTAACTACTTGTAGTACCTACTCATCCACTGTCGAAGCTTTCCAGTGTGTCAAATCACGTGGGTTCTATGAAACGGTGTTATTCTATAAAGCTTATATTCCTCTTCAAAGTATTCCTTCTAAAACAGCATTATCACCCACATAAGATCAAAGAAAGATAAGCGCCTTATTTTTCTACGACTGAAGTTATCTCTTTCTGCATGATTTGGCTGATATAAATTCGGTGGATCTATTTGCTTTTCTTATTGATTTGCGATACATTAAGTTTATTATAGTCAGTCGGTAGATGTAGTACCTAACGGTGAAGGAAAACATGTGAGGAAACCGGCATGTCCTAGAACCAAAAATTCGAAGACATGTTACATCCACTAACCCGCACTGGTGGTTTACGGCCCATTCGCTTTCACAGAGAGGAAGCCTCAAATGCCTATCATATTTTATAAAGTTATCATATGGTCTACTATTGCAGCAATAAATAACAGATACGATTAGCAAATGGAAGAAAACTGTTTCAGTAGGGTTCATCTGTAAATGCCTAGAAAACTAGTCACAAAGTTTTTCATCCATTTCATCTTCATCGAGGAAATAATTTATTACTTAAGTAAGGTAATAAAACTTCTTCAGAGGTTTATTCCTCTATTTCCTTTTATGGGTACAATTATGATATCATAAATGATGGCCGCGCGATCGTGGATAAAGCCAGGTCCACTTATGGTCATAAAGCAAACTAGTCTTTAGTTACAACTCAGCTGATACAGGATTGAATACACATTTACTGAGTAAGTGCTTTTCATACATAATTCGAATTCCGACCGATATTACGGTCATACCCAATCTCAACAGAGGCGAAGTACGCAGATTTTATAGTGCACTAGTTTTTTCAAATACAGGTGTTCATGAAAAGTTTCACACAACAAGTAACTGAGAATTATTTCAACATTTTCTTCTAAAGAACTGTAGCTATGATTATTGGGCACTGGAGTTGTAATTTTAAATTTACACTTTGGAATTGTACGGTAACCGGAGCCTCTTGTCTAGTGTTATATAATAATAATAACAGCCTGTTACTGTTCAGCAGCAAGGCACAGGCCTCTTCTCATGCAGAGAAGGCACAAGCACTTCATTAATCAACACGCTTGCTCAATGCGGGTTGCCGATTTCAAAAAATTTATTATCTATAAGTCCAGCAGCCTTATTGCGTAATTAATTCAGCAAGACAAAGGGCAAAGAGTATGAACAATCGACCAATCACAAAGACGGAAATCCACATCGCGTTTTCATTACGCAATAGGGCTGCTGGTTGCCTCACGATGTTTTCCTTCACTGTTGTCAACGAAGTCCAAGATAATCTTAGTCTAGCGTTATTAAAAGACAATAAAATAGTACCTATTTTTCACATAGGTACTTTCCCACGTTACAAAGTTTAAAATAATGGCGGAATCAAAGTAGTAAATCCCATTGAACGGGAATACTTAAACCTCTAAAGTTAACGGTCTATCCATATCTTTGACATAAAACCACAGAGGTGAGAAGCTATGGCTTGGTGGGAATCGCTGTTGGTGGGAACAGCATTACCTAAACAGTGCCTGATATAGCCTCTGCTGTACTCGTAGCGGAGTACCGAATAAAGCAGAGCCCTAGCTAGTCCGAGTCATCCACGTCCCCGTCGTTCTCCCTGGGAGCTGCAACCGCGCCGCCGCGCGTACCTCACACCGAGTTTGCAGCTGAGCTAACGGAAGCAGGGCGAAGGGCGAATATTCTGCGCCCTAAAACAGAATCGTCTCACTAGGGAGGGTACCCGAACGAAACTAAACCGAGCACATCCGAAGGCTCAAAAGAGGCAGCCCCACTATCGGATTAAGGCACAGTGGGCTAATCACTCGCTTGTCCGACAACCATAGATTCCTGAAACTGAAGCAGTAATAAGAAACCGGACCGATTTTTACCGACGACATTTGGCTTGAAATTAAGGACACGAATTGCATTTTGGAATGTACGAACGATGAGCGAGGACAGTCGACTAGCCCAGGCAGAAGCAGTAATGCTCAGCTACACGCTGCAGATTCTGGGTCTAAGCGAGATGAGAAGAAACGGATTTGGTGAGTTGAGAACGTCCGGAGGCTTGACTTTGCTGTATTCGGGTAAAGAAAGTGAGAAGGATGTGCGCGAGTATGGCGTGGGGCTCCTTATTTCTAATACAGCTAGGAAAAGCCTATTAGGCTGGAAACCGATCTCGGACCGGATCATGTGCGCCCGTTTTAACTCAAGAGCACGGAAGCTCTCCATTGTACAGTGCTACGCCCCAACTAATGCATCAACTGAGGATACCAAAGACGACTTCTACAACGCTCTCAACGCCACCCTTAGGAGCATAAAGAAGCAAGACATCGTCATCGTCATGGGGGACCTGAATGCAAAGGTTGGGTGTGTTAACACTAACCGCGAACGACATATGGGAACACACGGCCTTGGAGTATGCAATGACAATGGGGATCGTTTTATCGAATTTTTTCAGAACCACGGCTTGACCATCGGAGGCACATTGTTTAATTATGGTGACCACCACAAATACACCTGGAATTCACCCAACGGAGTCACCAAGAACCAGATCGACCATATTGCCATTAGCTCCAAATGGCGCTCTCCATTGCTTGATGTCCGCAACCGTAGAGGCGCCGATTTAGATAGTGACCATCATTTGGTAGTTGCTGAAGTTCGGCTCAAGGTTGCGGTAACCCGTGCAACTGGAGAAACGGCAAAGTGGGGCGAAGGTACGACATGAGTAAGCTTTATAATTTGGACACCCGTAAGTCTTTTCGGCTTGAGCTACGCAATCGGTTCTCTGGATTGGAGGATGCTGCGGACTCAGTGGACGAGGAGTGGAGCCGCATTAGAAAGGCCTATACAGAAACCAGCTCCTTGGTCCTTGGGCATAAATTAACTCATGCGCGCGAGGATTGGATGTCACTTCAAACGTGGAGCCTCATTGAGGATAGAAGGAAGTTACACCTCAAACTACTTGAGTCGCGTGATGATGCCGAACGAGCCGATCTCAATGCCCAATACCGCCAGAAGCGCAAGGCGATTTATCGCAGTACTCGTGCAGATAGAAGGCGTTGGGCTGATGATATTGCTGATCGTGCTCAACAGGCTGCGAAAACCGGCAACTTGAAAGAGCTGTATAAAGCCAGGAAACAGAAGGCTCAAGAAGAAGAAGCCGCTTAAATCCAGAGAGGGGCAGCTTATTGTGACATCGGAAGGGCGGCTGCATCGCTGGCGCCAGCATTTTGAGGAGATCTTCCGATTTTCAGCATCTCTGACGCCTGACGCGCTGCAGGTAGGTTCTACACCACCTCGACCCCTCGACTTCGACACGGAACCACCGTTAGCCTCTGAAGTGACTGAAGCGATCCTCTCTTTGAAGGCAGGCAAAGCACATGGACTCGACCTGATAACTGCGGAAATGTTACAAGCAGACTTAGCATCCGCCGTCGACGTGCTGACGCCTTTAATTGAAAGGATATGGAACGCTGAAGAACTCCCGGACGACTGGAACAAGGAACTTTTAATTACCGTGCCCAAGAAAGGTGATCTCAGCAATTGCGATAACTGGAGGGGCATTACGTTGCTGTCGACTCCCTCTAAGGTCTTCTGTAAGATTTTACTTGATAGGCTGTCGAAGGCTGTTGAGCCTTTTCTGCGCGGGGAGCAGGCGGGTTTCCGTTCAAGCCGCTCATGCACGGACCAGATCAACACTCTTCGTATCACTCTCGAGCAGGCAGCAGAATGGCAAATGGAAATTTATCTTACTTTTGTCGACTTCGAAAAGGCCTTTGATACGCTGAAGTGGTCCAGCATCTGGTCCCCTGTTGGAGAGCATTTACAGGAAATATTCCTGCAAGGTGACTCACGAGGGCCTTATTTCGGAGGACATCGCAGTGCACGCGGGTGTCCACCAGGGCTGTCTTCTTTCGTCCCTCCTTTTTATAATCGTTCTCGACGGAATCATGTTGCGCATGAACGATAGTAGGCGTCGCGGGATAGAGTGGGGATTGACCAACGTCTTGGAAGACCTGGAATATGCTGATGATCTATGCCTGCTGAGTCATACACATGCCGACATGCAAGCGAAACTGGACTACCTGCGCCAGGAGGCGGCGAAAACTGGGCTCAAAATTAACATCCGGAAGACCCAGGCGATGCGTACAGGTGTGAGGAATTCTTCACCGATATTAATCGGCACAGAGAATGTGGAACGCGTCTACAAATTTACGTACCTCGGGAGCGTCGTGTCAGAGACTGGAGGAAATGAAGAAGATATCACTTCACGGATCGCCAAAGCACGTGCTACCTTCGCACAACTGAGATCTGTGTGGCAATCGCGGAAACTGACCCGAAGGATTAAACTCAAAATCTTCGGGTCCAATGTCAAATCCGTGCTGCTCTACGGGTGCGAAACGTGGAAGGTAACAAAGGGCATCTCACGCCAAATCCAGGTCTTCGTCAACCGATGTCTTCGTCGTATCCTCGGAATTTACTGGCCCGAGATCATCTCTAACGTAGAGCTGTTGGAGAGATGTCACGAGACCCCGATTGACCGCCAGATAAAGCGGTGTAAATGATGTTGGATTGGTCACACGCTCCGGAGGGATTCCAATCACATTCCTAAACAGGCCTTGGATTGGAATCCTCAAGGAAAAAGGAAGCGAGGCCGTTCCCGTCAAACCTGGCGACGCACCGTATTGGCTGAAGCGACGAGTATCGGAATGGCGTGGAGCGAGGTGACGCGCGAAGCTCAAGACCGGTCTCGATGGAGGATTACTGTGGAAGCCCTCTGCCCCAGCTAGGGGCCATAGGATCTTAAGTCAAGTCAAAGTCACAGAGGTGAACAAGTATTGTCACACAACTTCAAACAGGCGCCGAGGTCGGATGTAACCTTTGCCCAGCGTTGGACATAAAACATGATGCTAAAGTACTTGATATAAAAAAGTTGCCAGTATTGTCAACAATACAGTAGACTTTTATAGGAGGATTACTGCGGCGGATAAAAAGTGAGAAAGCTTTTAAAATATATTTTTATGGAGTCATAACAAACCCAATGCTTTTTATAAGGTTTCGATTTTGTGTAAAAAGAAAGTAAAACTGTTATTGTATTGTAAGATAGACAATATGAGGAAAGATAAAGCCTAAACCTATTGTATAGTATCATAATATATTTTATTTTACCTACTATCATAACATGGTCTATAAGGTTTAGCACGCACTGTGGTTTTTATTCTCGCGATATGTTTCCGCCTATTCTGCGAAATATGGAACTGTATAAAGTGCCTGCACGCGGTAAAAAAATCGCGCGGATGTAATTCCGCAAGAAAGCCGTGTTTTGCCACAGAATCCACTGCACCGCGGTGCAGATTAAATTCGCGCGAATATTTTGAGCTCTATGAACAAGAAAAGACAAAAATCGCGCGGTATTTTATCCGCAGTGCGTGTTAGTTACGATTCAGTACGCGGATAAAAATTCGCGCGAATAAAATCCGCGCGGTTAAAAATCGCAATGCGTATTATGCCTAAATATCAATTACATAGACTATATTAAGACTTTAGGCCTGAAACTCAAGACAAATCACAAACGAAACCTAGTTTATTAGATAAACAAAAAAAATGGAGCCGTCACGGGACGCCTGGTAGATGTGAAACATCGACGTTATTTCGTAAAAGTAGTATGCAGAAAAGAACAGATTGTGGTAGGAACTAAAAATGTCAATAAAATAAAATAAAATAATAATTTTTTTTCTAGATAACGATGATTTTTTATTAAATAAACATTCATTTTCATTAAATACAAAAATTTACATATTTATTTTAAATCGAAACTACTCAATTAGTTTAATCAGTGACTTCGGTAATAGTTACATTCGATGTTGCCTCTGAGAACGGTATTACTGTTACAGCAATTGTTTTAATGCATTAATTTCAATAAGAATGAAATTAAAATTAATAATTAATTTAAAAACATGATATGCAATGAAATTTATGTGAATTTTAATCTACCTAGAGAGTAGATTTTACATTTACTGGCGCTCAATACACACCAAATATACGCGTGCTAAATGCACAGATAAATGCATACTTTAATTATAAAAATATAATTAACTTACTGATGACTTGATAATGTGTCATAGTGTGATTTTGCTTTCTTTGCAGGAGGCTGATCACTTCCACTCTCTAAATTATCACGGTCAGACATTTTATTATCAGAACAGAAAAATGATTTATTTACCAGAAAAACACAGGTTATGAGTACTGTAATAAACAGAGTATACATTATAGGTATCCGAGCTCAGTGGAGCGAAAGAGATGGCTTAACGCCGGATCGAGTGAGAGAGAAACGCACAGTCGATTGCGCGTGGCGACGCGTCGCCACGCCAGAAATCGGTCTCACGTGCGCCTATAGATGTTTCACATCAAAAAGGAAATCAATTTTTCTTCATAGGAAATGATAAATGATGTCATGGAGATAATACGATAGTAGGTATTATTAAGAGCAAGATACATGGCCACTCTTAAAGATAAGAGCACCCAATAAATAGTGAACTGAAGGATATCTATCACTTTCCTGTGTTGTATGATCACAATAGTAAAATAAATGGGTCAGTGGCTCGATGACGTCATTATATTGCTCACTGTTCAGATGAAGCGTTCACTCGCTGAGGAAATCACAGAAGAAATTTTTTTTATGAAGAAATTAAAAATCGATTTGTCCTTGTTCTATTGTCCAAATAGAATTACTGCGGACGCCAAATGCGATACGAAGATTTACGAAGAAACTTTAACAAATGTTTACCAAGCTATTTAAAATCTTCCTTTGCCTTTTTTGACATGCGCCAAATACAAGGTATTTTTTCAGGTAGGTAGGTGATTACTTACACTTGAAGGCCTACAAAAATTGAACTCCTTTTCTTTCTTATTAGTGAAACGGAATTGAATATGAAAACGTTTTGTGATCTTTGTCAATACCCTCATCGCATGCTGATACCAACTCCAATTTCAGTTTATTCTGGTGAAATATTTTTATTCAGGTTATATTGAAATTCTTTTTCACCTAGGTATAAGTGTCGTGATATAGATCTAAAAACTTTGGCCACAATCATATGTTTACTACAAAATACGAGTGCTTTATTTCTTTGCCGTGCCTACATAGTTTCAAACACATTAAACGTTGTATTGGTTTTGTTAGAAGTTTAAAAGATTTACTAGAAAGCTATAATTTGGCATGGATATACATGGCACGGTTGGCGCAGTGGTTGAGCGATTGACTGCTGCGCTGCGTGTCGCGGGTTCGATTCCCGCACGGAACAAATATTTGTATGACCTACAAATAGTTGTTCCGGCTCTGGGTGTTCGTGTATGTGAGTTTATATGTTTGTAAACGCACCCACGATACAGGAAGAAACTCCTAGTGTGGGGCAAAGTTAAAAAAAAGAAATGAAAGAAAAGATATTAATAATGCCGACAAAGCTGTACAACAAAACGATGAAAAATAATATTTTTGGGGTTCCTCCTATAGACATAAAGTGGGGATGTATTTTTTTCCTCATCTATCCCATGATGTGGGGTATCGTTGGATAGGCCATTTAAAAATATTACGGGCTTGTTAAAACCATTTTTCGATTCAGAGTTCCTAAAATTAAGCACTAAATTGCAAATTTTTGTTAGAGCCAACTGTTTCCCCCCCCCCCCCGTAGCGTTATGATTGCTCTTGGCTATGTGAAAAAAACACGGCAGTAGTATATATAAAGAAATTAAAAGGAAAACTATCACAGCTAAGTAGGCTTTACAAGTTTACGAGTAATAGTCGACCAACTTATAAAATGTACTTAAATATACGGCGCATGCGCGCGGAGAAGTCTATTTTGTGTTAGTGCAGAAGTATTTTCGACGTTTTGTAATCTAAAGTCAAATTAGATTCGATTGCCAAGCAAATTCCGCTACCCGACCATAGATGGCGGTATTCTCAGTGGTCGCAATTATAAACATAATTGCGTTTGCCGTAAGGGTGAAATTCGTGTCATAGATATTTACTACTACTAAACCAAGGTCACATCAGTGCAATATAACACATTGCAATTTTAATTACATTATCGATATCGATAGATACTCGATTTCTTAATACGAAATAATAAGACATGGATTATTTTTTGTATATATTATTATAAATAAAATCAATTTGAAAATATGTACCAATTTAATTATGCTCATTCAGGCGGGCGGGCCTCTTCATAATATTATTTTATAGAAATATTAAATTACTTATTTTCTTTTGTCGATATCCATCTATAAAGTCAATATTCGACCCGACTATATCACTAATTGGGTAGCGTAGAACTTTCGAGAACGAAATAGTGAATACCTCAGATTAGAGGTGAATACATTCGAAATTTTTCAAATTCCTAAAGAGAAATAAACAAGGAGCGTGCGCGCGAGGATCCAGGAACGAACCATACCATTCCCCGTGGCTCTAACGCGCACTCGACGTCCTTTATATAGATTATTTATTGCAGCTTATTTACGTTGGTTGTTGATTTTACTTTTTGGTAGTTTGTTTAAAAATACTTATACTAAAATATTTGTTTTCGGTTTGTAAATATTTGGAGATTTTAACGAAAACTATCTCCGTAACGACAATGCTGCAGTATTTAAATAATTAAGTGACGCTGGTTATAAATCTTTATTACAAACGCTTGCCTCTACCCGCGGTGGTATTCAAAAAGATAATATTTTTTCTAACATCACTTGTGAAGTGTATTTTATAACTCCTTCTTCAGTTACCTTCGTCCTATGTGGGCCCGGTTTTAGACGTTGTGATCCGCTGAAACCGTTTTAATGTTCATGTAATAACAAAAACCCCTCTTCTTAGTTCGCACTATTATGCAACTTCGGAACCCTATTAATGCGCATGGCCCGACACGCACTTGGCCAGTTTTTAACTTTTCAGACCGCGTTTTTTTTTGTAGTCGGGTTTTAGTGTTTATGATCGTCATTGTCGTACATTGATCGTCAATCCATCCACAGCCAGGCATCATGGTGAAAGTGATGTGGTTCACGTTCATAGTTTTGAGAAAATCATATAAATGGTGTCGCGTTGGGTACATACTGGTCAGGAGTTCGTGGTTAAATAATAAAAGCCGCACGGGTTGATATTCAAGGTTAAGCTATGCATGCCGAGGTTGCTCCGTGGATGGGTAATTAGTAAATCACATTACTAGAGATCGGATTATATGCATTTGCGTATTTACATATTTACCCAATTCTCAGCGACAATTGCATATTATATTTAGTCATAATGCAAATTTTCGTTATATCTTAATATATATAAATCTCGTGTCACAATGTTTGTCCTCAATGGACTCCTAAACCACTTAACCGATTATAATAAAATTCGCACACCATGTGCAGTTCGATCCAACTTGAGAGATAGGATAGTTTAAATCTCAAATTATAGTCGCAATTTTAATTTAATCTCAAATTATAGTCGCAATTTTAATTTATTGCTAATTATTTGTCTATTATTTGACAGTCACAATTATCTGTTAACTCCGAATGATTCTAACAGATGTCGATACCTTTCGACTGGGTTGAGTAAGTAATCAATAGATGGCGCTGCTATGGTAAATCTACGAACGTGTCATATAAGCTACATTTTAACAGCATAATTACCACGTGTTATTGACGCTATAAAATTAATTAAATTTATTTTGTAGTGAACGAAATACCGTATAATTAAATTATTTCCACTTTTTAAATTTTTGGTGTTAGCATAGCCGGCCACGTGTTACTTAGACTGAAGTGGGGTGGTAGGGTAGGGTAGGGTAGGTAGGGTAGGTAGGGTAGGTAGGGTAGGTAGGGTAGGTAGGGTAGGTAGGGTAGGTAGGGTAGGTAGGGTAGGTAGGGTAGGTAGGGTAGGTAGGGTAGGTAGGGTAGGTAGGGTAGGTAGGGTAGGTAGGGTAGGTAGGGTAGGTAGGGTAGGTAGGGTAGGTAGGGTAGGTAGGGTAGGTAGGGTAGGTAGGGTAGGTAGGGTAGGTAGGGTAGGTAGGGTAGGTAGGGTAGGTAGGGTAGGTAGGGTAGGTAGGGTAGGTAGGGTAGGTAGGGTAGGTAGGGTAGGTAGGGTAGGTAGGGTAGGTAGGGTAGGTAGGGTAGGTAGGGTAGGTAGGGTAGGTAGGGTAGGTAGGGTAGGTAGGGTAGGTAGGGTAGGTAGGGTAGGTAGGGTAGGTAGGGTAGGTAGGGTAGGTAGGGTAGGTAGGGTAGGTAGGGTAGGTAGGGTAGGTAGGGTAGGTAGGGTAGGTAGGGTAGGTAGGGTAGGTAGGGTAGGGTAAGTAGGGTAGGGTAGGGTAGGTAGGGTAGGTAGGGTAAGGTAGGTAGGGTAGGGTAGGTAGGGTAGGGTAGGTAGGGTAGGGTAGGTAGGGTAGGGTAGGTAGGTAGGGTAGGGTAGGTAGGGTAGGGTAGGTAGGGTAGGGTAGGTAGGGTAGGTAGGGTATTTAGGGTAGGTAGGGTAGGTAGGGTAGGGTAGGTAGGGTAGGGTAGGTAGGGTAGGGTAGATAGGGTAGGTAGGGTAGGTAGGGTAGGTAGGGTAGGTAGGGTAGGTAGGGTAGGTAGGGTAGGTAGGGTAGGTAGGGTAGGTAGGGTAGGTAGGGTAGGGTAGGGTAGGTAGGGTAGGTAGGGTAGGTAGGGTAGGTAGGGTAGGTAGGGTAGGTAGGGTAGGGTAGGGTAGGTAGGGTAGGTAGGGTAGGGTATGTAGGGTAGGGTAGGGTAGGTAGAGTTGGGTAGATAGTGTTAGGTAGGGTAGATGAATGTTTGGTGTTTTTATGGCAAAACAAAGTTTGCCGGGTCAGCTAGTTTATTATATTTTTCGGTAGGATACCCTATTGATAAGTTTATTAATAAACTCTACAACCTAAATTTCACCCATATGCACTAACAATTTTCACAGATAAAAATATTTTGATCGATTGAAGACTATTTTAATTAATTGAAGACATTTAGAACACCTATCTACCTGGAGTGTTTTTGTGCATTATTATCGTCTACAAAGTTCTTATATTTTATTTAGGTATTGATAATGTATTATTGATTAATTCACAAGCTTTAAGCTGATTTCGAAATACTACTTCCTATTATATTATATCACACTAATATTAAAAAGGCGAACGTTTGTGAGTGTTTGTTACTCTCTCGCGCAAAAGCTACTAAACGGATCTGGATGAAATTTAGCACAGAGATAGATTATATTCTGAAACAGCACATAGGCTAATTTTCATCCCGTTTAATGTTCCCTTGGGATAATAAAACACTTTACACACGGGCGAAGCCGCTGGCAGAAGCTAGCTGCTGTTGTATATTTCCCAAATTTTATTTGCTTGTATATTTCAAGGTTTTTATGTTGTATAAAATCTGGCCCTTACAAATTACATACCGAGACTCTTCTGTGCCTCGGAAAGCATAATTATTAAGTAAAGTAATGTTGGTCCTGGCTGTTATTTATATATCGTATTTTTTACGATTTGACTACAAGTATTTGTATGATACTTTCATACTATACCCTCGACGCATGTCTGCTCACATGCTACATCGTGTGTCTGTCTGTAGAGTCTATAATCCCGGCGTGTCCACCCATCTGTGGCACGGCGCGCTTCGCCAGCGCTCCACCGCCGGCCACTGTGGCCGCTGAAAGCTCTTTATTGGTCCTGTTCGCTGTTTACGCTGTGAGGTAAGTACGGGCTGTTTTCTGTTATGTTAAATTTGTTCTCACTGTTTCGTGACGATACATAGCCAACACGCGAACTTTTGGACCTCCTCGCGTACGGTCAGAACTTCATGCGAAAGTTGTCCCTTTTTACATGATTGGCCCACTTCACAACCGGTTGTATTCATACTCGTAGTGTCAGAAAGAGAGAGGTATTGCTCGTACAGGTAGGTAGAGGCTTGGCACTGGTGTACTTTTTACTGGTGTATACTGCGAATTTATTGAATTCCTATTGACCTCACTTTGTACCTAATACTTTCGACGACAGAAAATGAGGGCAATATTGTAATATCATGAAACAAAAGCCTTTGGAATTCATTTGTCGCTTTTGGTTAAGTAGGGATACTAATATTTAAATTGCCTAACTTTTAGCATTACGTTATGATTTAATATATTTAGGTATTGTCGGTAGTTAGAATTTTCAATATTCAGCGAAAATAAACATTACGGCGTACAAGTTATCAAACTGATTCGCAAAATTGCCTGAGAAGTTATATTACATCAAAAGGCTAATCAAACTTGTTCTTTATTGTTTCACAAAAATCTTTTCAAGAATAGACTGGCCACAATTTTCCCTACTTTGAAATTGAAGGCTGCTAATTATTTAAGATACCTGAGTTAATTAAAAAAATATTTAATAAGCGCGTGAAATATTAATAGATAGGTCGAAGTTGAAGAACACATCATCATCATATCAGTCGCAAGACGTCCACTGCTGGACATAGGCCTCCCCCAAGCGTCGCCACATTGACCGGTCCCGTGCGTCCCGCATCCAGCGGATCCCTGCAACCTTCACCAGGTCATCGGTCCACCTGGTGGGAGGCCTTCCAACGCAACGTCTTCCGGTTCGCGGTCGCCACTCCAGAACCTTTCTGCCCCATCGGCCATCCGTTCTGCGAGCAATGTGCCCTGCCCACTGCCACTTAAGTTTGGCAATTCTTCGGGCTATGTCGGTAACCTTGGTTCTCTTGCGGATCTCTACATTTCTGATTCGATCACGTAAGGAAACTCCGAGCATAGCCCTCTCCATTGCCCTTTGGGTGACTGTAAGCTTTCTGATGAGGCCCATTGTGAGCGACCACGTCTCAGAGCCATAGGTCATAACTAGCAACACACACTGGTCATAGACTTTCGTCTTGAGACACTGTGGTAAGTTGGACGTGAAGATACCGCGCAACTTCCCGAACGCTGCCCAGCCGAGTCGGATTCGACGGTTGACCTCTTTCTAGAAGTTGGCCCTACCCAACTGGATCGTTTGTCCCAGGTAGACATAGTCATCCACAACTTCGAGTGTAGAGTCTCCGACCCTAATAGGAGTGGGTGTGACATGGGCATTCAACATCACCTTGGTTTTGTCCATGTTCATCCTCAGACCCACTCTTTCGGAGGCTCTACTGAGGTCATCGAGCATTGTATTGAGGTCCTCCATAGTCTCAGCCATGACCACTATATCGTCGGCAAACCGAAGGTGAGTGATGTACTCGCCATTGACGTTGATGCCTAGCCCTCTCCAGTCCAGAACCTTGAAGACATCCTCCAGTGCAGCGGTGAACAGTTTCGGAGATATGACATCTCCCTGCCTCACACCTCGCTGCAGAAAGACAGGTTCCGAGGTCTGATCCTGCAGTCGAACTGACATGGTGGCGTTTTTATACAAACACTTCAACACCTCGATGTACCGGTAGTCAATTTGGCACCGTTGGAGAGACTGCAGCACAGCCCAAGTCTCGATCGAATCAAAGGCTTTCTCGTAGTCCACAAACGCTAAGCAGAGAGGCAGGTTGTACTCTTCGGTCTTCTGTATAACCTGCCCAGCGTATGTATGTGGTCTACGGTGTTAAAGCCTTTACGGAAACCGGCTTTTTCAGGAGGCTGGAAATCGTCGAACCTGCGCGCGAGACGATTCGTTATGACTCTTGAAAACAGCTTGTAGACATGGCTAAGAAGTGAGATGGGCCTATAGTTCTTTAGTAGGGCATTGTCGCCCTTCTTGAAGAAGAGTACCACCACACCCCTGCACCATGCCTGTGGCGTTTTGCCCTCGAGTATGACGGAATCAAACAGCTTCTGAAGGGCCTTAAGGACCGGTTTTCCACCCGCCTTCAGGAGTTCGGCTGTAATTCCGTCTTCACCCGGCGCCTTGTTGTTTTTAAGCTGTTTAAGAGCCATCCTAATCTCATACAGGCTGACGTCCGGAATGTCTTCGGTATAGTGCCGGGTCAATCTAGCTCTAGGGTCTTTTGCTAGATTCGCGACGGGTTTACTGGTTGACGTGTACAACTGCCCATAGAATCTCTCGATCTCTCTCAATAGCTCCGGTTTGGCGGATACGATTCTGCCATCGTCGATCTTCAGTTTTGTGAGCTGGCTCTGCCCAATAGTCAGATCTCTTGCAAAGACCTTGGAACCCTTATTCCGCTCAATCGCGTCTTTAATACGCTCGGTATTAAAGCGGCGGAAAAGTGATATTTCAAGGACTTTGAGATCCGTCTATTGAGCTGCCGGTACTTCAATGCATCGTCTGAAGACTGCAGGATCATCTCACGCCTCTCCTTCATAAGCTTGAGGGTAGGATCAGAGAGTTTTTTGTTTATATATGTACGGCGGGTCTTGAAAAACTTAGACCCAACCGTATGGACAGCTTCCACGAACCCATCGCTGTATTCGTCCACGGAGCTCCCTAGGCAATCGAAACGATTCTGAAGTTCGAGCTGAAAGCTCTCGGGGTTTTGGATCTGGATCTGTGCTGGACGGAGCGCAGACTTCATCAGTCGAGACCTTTCAAGCTTGATATTAATGTTCAATGTGCCTCTCACCATGCGGTGATCGCTCCCGGTTTTCACCGAATTGATCACAGAGACATCATTGAACATTTGCTTCTTGGTTGACATGATGTAGTCGATCTCGTTTTTAGTTGCACCATCGGGGCTTTGCCAGGTCCACTTCCTGTGCTCACGCTTTCTGAAGAAGGAGTTCATCATATAGAGGCCCTCCATCTCCATAAAGCTGGCCAGTAGGTGACCCCGGTGGTTCCGATGTCCAACTCCAAATTGGCCCACTTGCAGCTCATCCACGTCTCGTTTGCCCAGTTTCGCGTTGAAATCCCCCATGACAACGGTGAAGTGAGTTTTGAAACCATGCATGGCTCTAGAAATATCCTCATACATGGTCTCTACCTCGTCGTCGGAGTGTGCCGAGGTCGGGGCGTAGACCTGTATAACCTTCAGCGAATATCTCGAGGATATTCTGAGTATAAGGTACGCCACCCTGGTCGACACACTCTCGATCTTCACCACGTTGTTCACAAGGGACTTGTGGACGATAAACCCGACACCACCCTGGGACTGCCGGTCACCCTCTCGGAAATAGAGCAGGGATTTGAGGATTATCGAGTCCTCCCCTTCTCTTCGGACAAAATGCAAAATTATCTGCGCTGCACGCGAGACGGCACTAATGAACACAAGAACTCATAGCAATCAAGACTTTAAAATTGAGGCTTGTAGATTTGTAGAGAAAATATATTTCTTTCATCTACGACAATTTTACTGCAGTGATTTTTATTCATCTCATATTTTGAATCATATTTTCTAGTCAATCGCAATTTGAAAATTCGTATAATGTAAACTCCCAGCTCTTTTTTTAGGGTTCCTTGGGCAACAAGTAGTATGTAGTGTTATAGTTTTGCCATGTGCGTCTGTCCGTCCGCAACTTAGCTCATAGACTCTCAGTACTTGAAAGCAATAATTTGGCATGGATATACATATTAATCACGCCGACAAAGTGGCAAAATAAATTTATGTTTTTTTATGGTACCTCCTGTACCCGTAAAGTGAGAATGTTTTTTTTGTCTTGTCTGTCCCATGGTGTCGTTGGATAGGCCATTCAAAAATATTACGGGTCTGTGAAAACCATTTTTTGATTCAGGAATCCATTTGCGTAAAATTAAGCTTTAAATTGCTATTTTTTGTTACACTCCCTGCCAGCTAAATGGCTGCATACACAAGTATACGAGTAATATTCGACCAACTATAAAATGTACCTACTTGGAAAAGTTAAAAAAAGTCTTTCGTTACAGCAATGTTCGGTACTTTCATTGCTAATCAACATCATCATCAGCCTTTTAATGTGCCCACTTATGGGACATAGGCCTCCTCTATATGGAATCATCCGTAATCCAGGCCAGTGTGGGTTGGTGGATGTCACATGTCTTCGAATTGTTAAAATCAAAAACAATTTTTTTTAACATTGGCCTACATGGGCACTTATAAAACGTAGACAAAAGGTGCACGGTTCGGGTTGGTCGTTTCCTATGGAGAAGAATCCGCAAGAAACTCCATGGTTACTCTTTTAAAAATGGTTTGGTTTTACAATGTTTCTATGTTTTAAATAGTACTTAGATATGGGGGGACAACAATAAGTCGTAAGAAAGTAAAAAAAAAAAAAAAAAGTTCATATATTATATAAAAAAGTTAACAAATGTTAAGTAGCATCTACAATGTTCACACATTCACAAAACTATCGGTAAAAGAATCTATACAAAGGTAAAAAAAGAAGTATAACAAGACTAAATTTAACATGTGGCACAAATGTTGTTATCAGTGCTGTAACTATTCTTAGCAAAGGGCTATAAAGATGATTGAGAACCATTGTAAAAAGTCTTATTAAAAGAAGGAAAGAAAAATGAGATTGAGAATAGTTAGAGACATCCACATATTTGTGCCGTTTACAAGTTACCAGGGAAGCTGCATGCGCAGAAGGAGCTATGGCCAATTTTTTTTATCTTCAACGTAGTCCTTGATTATATAATATGCTTTTGTAATAAGGATACGTTTGATGTAGTTTTTGAACTTTCCATCGGTCAGTTCTATAAATGACTTTGGCAACTTGTTATAAAAGCGTATACTGTTTATAAGAAAAGACTTGCTAGTTTTCGTTAATCTGAATTTGGGTATTACAATTGGGAATAAATATAATGACCACCAAAAATAACTTTGTGACCATAACCTCTTTTACCTAAAATTGTACTATGAAACCAAATTTAGTAAATGACCACCAAATTTTAATAGCAAATTAATTTTGTGAAATAGGTTATTTTGACCGGGTGAAATAGGTTAGGTTAAGTTAGAAAAGTGACCAACAGCGCGCGAGCCGAGCGAGCGAAGCAAGCGGTGCCGCGGCAGCTGCCGGCGAGCGCTACTTCCAAGTTGCTCGCAGAATGTTTTATTTTTTTGTGGTCATTAACTATTTTTGGATTAAACAATCATAATTTGGAGTTGGTTGTTTTAAGTTGGATCTCAAGTTGTAAATTTTTGGTTCTAATTTCACACTAAAATGGGGATTTAATTTGGTGATCATTTACTATTTTTGGCAATATAAAGTAATTTTTTGCTGTTACATTTTACTAGATCTGGTGGTAAGTTGAACATAAGCCATTACAATTTCGTGCTTACTGCGTGTATTTAAATTATGGAAGTCGCTTCTAGTTTTGAAAAACCCTCGATTTTTACGGACATAAAAAAAAAATCCAAAATATAAAGTGAAGGTAGTGTCAGTGTATCGATCTCTTTAAAATTTTCTCTGAGGGACTCGCGAGGACCCATTTTATAGATTGCGCGGATTGCCCTCTTTTGTAGGATGAAAATTGAGTCAACGTCTGCTGCTGATCCCCACAGCAGAATGCCATAAGACATAATACTGTGGAAATAAGTATAGTATACTAACCTAGCTGTAGCTACATCGGTTAGCTGTTGCTTCTAGGACATGCCGGTTTCAGCTGGTGCGGGGATACTGCACCGTCTCCGGTGAGGCGGCGAGCCTCCTTGCCGGATTGCCGCCATGGGATCTGGAGGCAAAAGTACTTGCGCAAATTTGGGGGATGGAGGAGGCGAAATGCCGGGGCGAAACTCCGCTGACGCGAAAAATCGCGGCATGGCAGACAGAGCTCCGGCAGGATCTCATGGCGATATGGAGAGAGCGACTGTCGCAATCCAGCGCTGGAAACGCCAGAATTGCGGCGGTAAGGCCCCTTCTTGAGGAGTGGCTTGAGAGGCATCACGGCGTCCTCACCTTCCGCCTGACGCAGGTCCTCACCGGACACGGCTGTTTCGGGAGGTTCCTGTTCAGGATAAGGCGGGAGGAAAGCCCGGGTGTCACCATGTCACCATTGTGTGGATCACCCGGAGGACACGGTGGAGCATACGGTGGAGGTCTGGCGATCGGCAGTGGTGACCTCTCGCGTCCAGCCCTGGTTCAGGCCATAGTACGGAGCGAGAGGGCATGGGAAGCTGTCTTCTCCTTCTGCGAAGTAGTAATGCTCGCAAGGGAAGATGCGGAAGCTGAGAGGGACACAAAGGAGACGCCCACACGCCCCTAGCCACTGCAGGAGCGCCCCGGGCGTCGGGTGTCGCAAGCCGATTCCTGACCACCGTAGGCGTGGGTTTGCAGACGGCAAGTAGTGGGTAGGTCGCCGTTCGATTGGACCAGGCCCGAGTTTACGGTGCGTAGTGTTCCACGCGCGCCTCAAAGAGATGTCAGCAAAAGTGTCGGAGCCCGCTAGGGCCGATGCCTTTCTGGGTTGCAGATAAATTTGAAAGAGAGTTACCGCGGCCCTGGCAAAAGCAACTGAAGGAACACGGGTGGGTTATAGTCAGTAAGAGTCTGACTCGCCCTCCTGCTTCACCCAGAGCGGGAAAAGTCATTGGATAACTTAACACGCATAAAAAAAACCGGTCAAGTGCGAGTTGGACTCGCGTACGAAGGGTTCCGTACCATTATCGCAAAAAACGGCAAAAATATCACGTTTGTATGGGAGCCCTACTTAAATATTTATTTTATTATGTTTTAAGTATTTGTTGTTATAGTGGCAACAGAATTACATCATCTATGAAAATTTTAACTGCCTAGCTATCACGGTTCATGAGATACAGTCTGGTGACAGACAGACAGACAGACGGATCGCGGAGTCTTATTAATAGGGTCCCGTTTTTACCCTTTGGGTACGGAACCCTAAAAAAGAGATGCCGGTTTCCTCTCGATGTTTTTCTTCATCGTTTTGCGAGCAGTGGTGACGAAATAAATAATTTACACAAAGTGCTCTATCTGCTCTCATTGCTTATGAACTTCAATAATTTTACCTAATTATTTTGGTGAATATAGGTGCTTGTACGGAACCCTCGGAGCGTGAGTCCGACTCACACTTTACAGTTTTTTTATGGATAGGCTCGCGCTTGACCACTATCTCGCCTGAAGGTAAGCGATGATGAGGTCGACAGTGGGGCACGCTTGCCTAGAAGTTACCTGCCCGAAATGCAACCGATAAAAAAACTACAAGCTGGCAACTCAGCGACGATGTTCAAGGCTCTGCTGGAGCTTTGACTAACCAGTGCCTCATTGCCGATGAACCTCTTGGCCCGTTTTTCGGTCGACTCTAGTGCATCAAGCTGGAATTTGGCAGATCCGTCCCAGAGATGAGAACAGTACTCCATGCAAGATCGAAATTACGCTTGATACAAGTTAAGCAGTTGTTCTGGCTTAAAGTACCATCTCACCATCGCAAGGTCTTCTTCGCCTCAATGTAAGGGCCAAAATTGAGTGTCGATGTCATCGTTACGCCAAGAAACTAAAAATGTCCGTTATCGGCACGGTTACACCTCGGAAAGACGGTGCCGGGTGAAATTGGCTCTTTTATGAGAAGAAAAGACAAGCCTGTGTTTCAGCGGCATTGAAATTGACCAGATTGCCACTTTCGGAGACTGCCTCCAAGGACAAGCTCAAACGCTCCACCAGCTTGTCAAACCAAAAAAAGGCGTTGTGGCAATACGTCTTCTTGCAATCTACTTCACTACCTGCTATTACAACTTACAACTGAAGCCCATGTAATTGACGCCATGTTTCTATTTACATGAAACAGAAAATATTGTAACACCTAATTGGCGTACAGTTAGCTTCCACGCTTTTAGAAGTATATTTTATCGAAAAAACTAGCATTTCTAGAATCATTCACGTGCAAAACAGTTCTATAGGTGAACTTACACTTGGTGAAAATCACAAAGAAAAATTTAAAAGATGCGTTCGGTCAGGAACGAAGTTTCTCACGCATTTTCTTCAACTAACAATCTTCTTAAATAAATCAACAAATTATGTAAACAAGTATAGCCAGCGCTACCCCGGACGGAACCGAATTTCGCATTTTCGTTACGTGATGATTTCTACCAGACAATTCCTACCGCATTACCGCAAGCTACGTTAAGGAACTTCGTTCAAAAATGGTTATACTTCAACATGAATTAGAAATTCTGATATGCCAACCACAATATTATGTCTAATAGCTACCCAACAACGCACACTGTCTATAGAATACTTCGTAATTACTAGGCGATTGGTTTCATTATCTAAGTACGAGTTGACGTGTTGATCATCAATCATATGAACAATGTTCCGTTTGTATATGTTTGCAAGCTCAGCAGCCTAATTGCGTAATGAATTCGCCAAGGCAAAGGGCAAAGATTATGAACAATCGACCAATCACATAGACGGAAATCCACATCGCATCTTTTATCTCGCCATCTCATCGCCAATAAGGCTGCAGGAATCACTGGTGTTTATGAAACATAATTAGGCACCATAATAAATTGAACTGATACAAACCTTCCTTCTCAGCTTAATACATTGATTTTTTTATAATCCTTTTAAATGTATTAGTAACTGTTTGTTTAGTAGCAAGGTGTTCATAGGTTCATTCGGTGGTCTATAGGCGAAATCGAAATTCAAAACCTGCACGCCAAGAAAACTGACGCATTACACATTGGGCACCTATTGATATTTTTTGCAGGTGCTAAATGTAGAATAATTTATTATCTAAAATTTTCTACATTTGGACTACTAGATCTAGTAGAATACTACAGATCAGTAGGTACTTGTGTTGGGACGTTTATTCTTTTTAGGACATTTCGATTGAAATCAGAAGATAGTTTAATAAAACATGATAAAAATATAACTTTATAATTGCTCTTTTAGTTAGACGTTGAAGATTATACGCATTTATACCCAATCTACCAGGACACCAGAATCATGGTTTTTGCAAGAATAATATTGTTGAGAGTTTCGACTCCTGAGGGACCCCGGCATTAATATTCAATTGGTCCGACGTGCAGCCATCGATAACCAGTCCACATCGGATGTCCTAGTATGAGGCTAGTGTCTTTAATGTACTAAATAATACCTACAATACGTACCTAAGTATTTTGATTTGAACCGAAAGTAAATAAACGGATTCAGCAATCAAACTTCTAGATTATTGCCCGGTCGAAATTTAGCTTTATTTTCTATACTGTTGTAACAGGTTGGTACTAAATAAGTACATAAATTGTAATTTAAGGTTATTTATTGTACTAACCTCTGTGTTTTATTGGAACACGCTCCAAAGCTTAAAAGATTAAGTGGAGTGTTTATTGTTTGCTCAGGACTCATTTCATCTGACCATTCTTGTATTTTATTTAGTTCTAGCTTAAGACTAAGTGGTCCTTTACAAAAATAGCTCCCCTTCAGGTAGGCTTTTGTAAGTAGTTACCTATTTTACAAAAGTTTCCGTAAAAAAACGTATTCGGTTCACGTAAAAATAAAAAATATTCACAGTTTATTTGCCATCGTACCCTTTTATCTCTTAGGTTATTAAACGATCGTGAAATACCTTGATGTCAACAATAGGTACGTATCAAAAGTTCGTGATTTCCATTTAATGAACAACCACGTCGGATTACGAATGTAATTAAAATTTGACAATCTAAAAAAAGTCACAGTGTACTTTTAGATACTTATTTTTATATAATTTATAAATAACTCTCATTGTTTTCGCAAAGAGAAATGAATTATGTTATCATATTTATTGTTCTCAGTATTTATTACTGAACATATGGTCTAGGGGGACTATCAAGGTGTAGATGCCAAAAATATAAGAAGGAGTTTCCTGGTATTCTCTATAGAAAATGTCAAATTGGAGCAACAAACTTAATTTAGGTGAGTGCCTAGCCTAACTTTCAACTTAAAATGAGAATTTAAAACTGAACTGCTGATTTGAACTGATGCTAATAGAGTCAATTTTCTGGGTTAAGAAATTATGCGTTAGGAAAACCTCGTGTAGTTTTGAGTTCTGAAAGTAAAGATAATATTAGGATTAAAATTATCCTCTGAGATAGTTTACCTGACTGTCAGACTCGGTCGAAGAACGAAAATATTTTGATTTTTTTTAAAACAAACCTGTCTAAACGGGATGGATTATCTCCAAACAACACTTATGTTTTGACTCCAATAGAAAATAAATTATTTATATGTATCTGTATGCGACTGATACTTCTTTGAAGCTTTGTCATACTTTTTTAATTAACTTTCTACACGTCAGCATGTCGCAATAAGATTATGTTTATGTAGATATTGCCGCGATTCCGGATAGCATAGGTCTACCTACTGGTCTGAATGTGTTGGTCTACAAAGCAGAAAGAGTGAAAAGAGAGTGGTTTGAAACTGAGTGAGTTGGTCTACAAAGACGGAAAAACCATGATGAGTAATCAACATGAATACATCACCATTTTTTTTGTTGTACGTGGTTTCTAAATGCAAATTTTAATTTGACGGCACAAGTGTAGAAACTAATTTTTGAACATTGAGGTAATAATGTACTACGCACTTTTTGAACTATTGATTAGTTTGAGTGCAGTTTCCTTTGACATAAATAATGTAGGTTCTGTATCGGTAAAAGTTTTGATTGTGTTTTCATCGACTGTATCAAATGCGAGAGATTTTAAAATGAGACTGCAGGACGTAACAGGAAACGAAGTGAAATGTACTGGATGAAATAAATTGTTTAATTGCCGAGATGGCCATATTTGCACTGCATTTTAAATTATTTTAAAACTTATTGCCATTTAGGTTTTTTGGTGTTGTTTTATCTTTGCACACTAACTACTCAGCTTATGCCTTTAACTTGTTTACAATAAAAAAGTTAGGTACACATTTCACTGAGAGAATTAACATAATGTGATTTAAATTCTGTGGGTTTTATTCGGGTTATATCATTAATTAATTAAGGTAGCGGGTATTTAATTTTTTATTTATTTATTTGGGAAAACAAACGGTTACACTTTACAGTAATAAAATAAAATTTGAGCAACAGAGCATAACAAATGTATAACCAATGACATTTTCCACAGAAAGCGATATGCGCTGGATGCGAGTCGCGCGGAATCGGTCAATGTGGCGACGTCTGGTGGTGGCCTATGTCCAGCAGTGGACGTTTATCGGCTGAAATGATGATGATGATATCATTAATATTTGTATTTTTGTGGTAAATAAAATTCGTGTCAGTGTGAGCTGATCCCAAGGCTTTGCCGAAAAATGACACAAGTTATGACATAAATGAGAATATTTTGGACCATTATCTCGACTTCTAAATCTTTAATATCGTTTAATATCATGTGGGTTTTTAAGTATAAAGAAATGGTGTAATGAGGCAATTTAGAACATATTACAAACACCTAATTATCTCTACACGACGCTAACTAGGCGTGGGTAACTCGTTAGAAACCATTTAATTTGGGAAAACAAAAAAAAAGTGATAAAAGAATGTTTGAAACTTCTCATAGTCATTTAGGTACAATCGTGGTTGTAATAATGGTCAAGAGAGGTTAACTTTGGCATGATTATTCCCATCAGTAAATAGTTTTAGTTAGGCATCTTCAGGCTTCACAGTAATGTAATTTTTGCCATTTATGCGACCACAGGACACCGAATGAGTTTTGTTTTACAACTATGAACAGTAGCCTCCGATAGAAGCATTCAGCTAGATACTTAAGAAACTTGAATCTAATTCGAGCAGTTGGAATTGAACAGTTTGCAAAAGCAACTACCGTGTTTAAGTATTAGATTATAGCAGGCACCTAAACGTCACCTATATTTGACTTTAAAAGTAAGTTATTAATTTACAGGTAAGCCATTTCAACTGACTTGTAATTTTCAACGAAATTCTAATTATAGTCGGTGTAATCCTATTTGTCTCACGCTGTGTACTAAAACATGGTTTACTACAAAATTACTAACTGAATTTAATTTATCTTCATAGTTTGAAAATTTTCGAAGAACAACCTACACAGCAAACATTGAACTCACAAGCAGCGGGAGTAAATTGATAAACAACTGACTTATAAAGTAATAAACGAGTCTTTAGATACTTATATAAAACTGCAACAGTAAATCTAATTTGTATTCTAAACTCTGGTTATGAGAGCAAAAGCGCATTTTTCTCTACAGGGTTGTTCATATTGTATCTCCCATACAAGTGTCAGCTGATCAACACTTGTATGGGAGATACATTTTTTTTTTGAGAATTTACGTTGACTTCATTGGAGAAAATATTTAATTTACAAGGTCAGAAGCAGTTATTAAAATATGTTCACGCCTGACCGTTAGTTACACTCTGTATAAGAAAAGAAAGTAAATACGCTGGAGAAGAAAAACAAACTGTAGCTAGCAGCACCGTCACATGGGACTATATTTATTCATTTATTAAACATTGCGTCCCTTACACACGAATTGCCTTATCAGTGTTTATAGTATAATCACACTACACGAATGCCGCTATAATATTGGTTTGTTTGTTTGTACTATTATAAGGTGTTACAGAAATGACGCAGAACCTGAAAAGGGGTTATTGCACGCTTTCAATTTTACTATGGGACCACCCAATGCAAACGTACCTAAATGTATGGGGCAGTTGACAGGCAGTTGTTGGGCAGGGTTGGTTTCATAGGTAGTAAAAGTTATTGTCACTTTTATACCCTGAATTACTGTACCTGCGTGTTTCAATACATGGTTAATGGGAACTTACGGGTTTAGGGTTTGGGGCCCTTTTACCCTAAACCCGTAAGTTACCATTTGAGAATAGGGCAAAAAATTAAGTACTGGCTGAAGTATGTAGGAAAAGCCGTTTTCACCACTACATATACCATACACTACGTATACCTCGATGTTATCTTTTAACTCAGAAGATCTCTTGAGATAAGGCTAGGATGAAAAGAATGAATAAATTCGATTAGTGGCCAACGAAGTCATATTCTCTCTATTATGCCTAGTTTATTGATTTATATATGACAATGTTCCCACAAATGTTATCCTTGAACTTTATCTTTTGACTTTTGATTAGGAAATATGTTTATCTTGGAACCTCGTATATTTTCACCTAATTCACTATTACGTTGGTTTATCTGTATACATACATATATAAACCCACGCGTTTTTACATGGAGTAGGCAGAACGGCAGAAACTACAGAAAGCCACCTGCTACGATCCTTACATACCTTGGTTAATCTGTAAATGTTGCTGGACACATGAAGGAGTCCTGCTGATTGGATTGTAGCTGTCGTCTTTACCTTCCCGGAGCAAAGGATATATTATTAGGTTATCCGCTCTCAGAAAACAGTAATGGATATAAATTACTTCCTCTAGAAGGGTATCCTGCATTGAGTAGCATCATACAACTCTGCCTATCCTATGATTGAATACTGGTGATATCGTATATGAATACATAATTCGATTTTATTTTCTTCTATTACTCAAATAATTTAATACCTATATAGTGGAAAATGCTGCCTATTACAATGATGTTTGTAGAAGCGGAAAATCAATTTTGAATTTTGTTATAGTTCAAAATTAATTTTACTTCTGCCAATCTCGGTCTCATTTTAATACTTTCTCTTTGAAAGTTTAATAACATTCGTTCGGTTGATTCTCTAACAAGTTTTGAAGCGTTCTAGTTGAAAGCCTAATACAACTAGAAAGCTTCAAATATATAGAATACCTAGTAGTTATTAAACTAAAACAGTTTTAAGTTGATAAACACGTGTAAACTTAATTAAGTAAATCTAAGAACTTCTCGTAACTCCTAGTTATAATGACATGCACATATTTTGCGAGCAGGCAGAAATAATTGAGCACTTAGCAATGGCAATATTAGCTTAAGCTATTAGCGAGGTTCAACATTTTGCATTGAG
The DNA here is from genome assembly GCA_964057195.1 of Orthosia cruda. Taxonomy (NCBI): domain Eukaryota; kingdom Metazoa; phylum Arthropoda; class Insecta; order Lepidoptera; family Noctuidae; genus Orthosia; species Orthosia cruda. The sequence continues at coordinate 34,411,179 of OZ059830.1, read as the reverse complement.
GTGTTCGGCTTTGAATTATATAATGCCTAGGCTTAGGCTTTAAACACATAATATACTTGAACTTAAATAAAACTTCTCTACGGAAAATATGATTTTGTATTTTTTAAATTTTAAGGCAATTGAGATGTTTTTATAATGCAGTATATATTTTTGGAATGGACTTACTGCAAACTTCATTTTATACCAATATCGATTTATTTGTAAATATTTTTCTTTTTTTGCTTTGGGTTATTGTATTTCTTAGCCACTATTATTGTTAAAGGGTAGTCATACAGCTCATCTTACGCGGTGTCCTCAAATAAATCTTACGACACATCACCTGGTCAAATCTGGTGAGTAGTGAAGGCTATACGATAGGACAGGTTAGTAAATGTTTCCTGATTCCTACAACCTGGGGTCTTTAAGTCAAGAGTGAATTAGGTACTTATAATTGCGTGCTTCACTATCGGTTACATCATTGGCTACCTACAGGTGAGATATCAATAATAAAAAATAACATCCATTCCATATACACATAGTGTGCCAAACTCATACCCTCTAGTAAGTAGTCGAGCAATAAATATCAATATGCACTTTAGCAAAAATGGTTTACGAGTTGGACGGCCTATGAATCACTTAACCTAAACATAAACGCGCGCGAAATACTTTTATTGGATGTCATAACTTGGGATGGTACTTTAAAATAATTAATTTCCGGAAAACAGACCAGGGAAATTCAGATGCCGAATATTTTATGGGAGGCCGGAAATTACGTCGTTTCCACCAAACAGTTTTCAGATGCCACAAACTTGACGTTTTTGTTGATATTCACACGGCATATAAGTACTGTGAGGGGGTAGCTCAGAGAGCTTTAAATAATTATCATAAATTACTTTCATACGTTATAATTTATCAACAACGTGCCCGCCTGAAGGCAGGCACCGAAGTGGCAAGCAATCTAATATATAATAGTCTATGTGACAAGCCACAGAGAAACTTCAAGCCAAGCCTAACAATTATTTTCTATGTATTCCGACTTCAATCACCCTTCAAAACTAAATAGTTATGTTTCCAGTCTTATATTAGGCAAGGTGAGTCCATACAGTACTTAGACAAACATTAATGGATACGAGTATTAAGCTATTAACTCCCAACTCTCAGAACACAGATTTTAATGTGAACCAGGCTTCAGTTACGAGAAAGCTGTCTATGACTGTATTTAGAACAACCACGACACGAAATTACACAACCTTTGATATTACACGTGGAATAACATATTTGTATAATAAAGTTACGAGAATTAACTTCAAGTTTCCCCAACTAGGTTCCCAAGTGCTATGATACACACACATACGTACACACTTATAGTTTTAGAATCATATGTACGGAAAATCAAGCAGAAAACGTCTGGAAATATTTTCTTTACCGGGGAAAGTATATTCCTTTGACCACAATGGAAGCACTCGAACAAAGTTATCGTTTGTTGACATTCAATTTCCTTGAGTAACCTTGGAATCAAAGCACACTAAACGTTGGGTGCGAAACGTGAGAAAAATATTCATTTGAGTTATGATTCTCTCTCAATGTTTATTACCACTGTTTGCTGGTACAATTCTTCGTAAATAGTTTTTATTGTGATACGAGTTTTTTTTTTTCTGGCACTTTTTTGTTATCAATAAAGAGTACGCCCTAAGAGAAATGAAGAACTATAGTTGTGCAGCACTATAATATTTATGTTGAGGACTAGCTGTGCCCGCGGCTTCGCTCCCGTCAACTGCCTGCCCTATCCCACTTACCTTCCTACCTAACAAATCTACTTACCTTCCTACCTATCTACCTTAATTACCTTCCTACCTACTTACCTTCCACCTACCAATTCTTTTTCTAGGGTCATTCTTTCGCGGAGAATCTTAGCACCCCCATTCAGAAAAAGAAGTCAAATGCACAACGCCATCTATCGAATATGGTGTTCAACTGTCCGAGTTGCGTGTGTTGAGATATTTTACTTCTTGAACACTTTAAATTTATCTAACTTTTGAAAGAAAGAAGCGATTGCGATAAAACAATCCAAACAGGTTTTATGTAGGTATAACATTTATTTACATTGGTTTCATTCATTTTACGTGATGCGTGCAAAACTAAACAGACAAATAGAGAAAAATGCTAGCAATGGGTTCTGTTGGTGGCAAAAATAGCCAGGGTGTTGTTAACACCCTGGTATTTTTTATAAAATATTTTTGATGTACAAAAACGATTATTCTACAGATTTATAATATGTATTGATTACCCTACAAAAGTCATAAGAGTAAGAACTTAAAAGGTACTACTAACTATCTTACTTGCTCTTAAGTTTATAAAAGCATTCTAGCGACACGGAGCGATATTTTTCCTCAACTTGTGATCACATTGAAACGATAAATGAGGATCAGCCCCTCGCATTACTTCATTTGAATACCAAGCTCATTCAAAATCTAAACTCACTGGTATTTCGGTTCTGGTATTTGTCAAAAAGTTTTTTTTCAGGTTGATTTAAGAATAGCTTCAGCCAGCGGCTTCGCCCGCGTGAAAAGTGTTTTCTTTCTAATCCCAAGCGAACATGGGATGAAAATTAGCCTTTGTGCTATTCCAGACTGTAATCTATGTCTGTGCCTAATTTCTTCCAGATCCATTTAGTCGTTCTAGTGTGATTAACGTGATTAGCGTGAGTAGCAAACATACATCCACACATCCACACAGACATCCATCCAAACTTTCACATTTATAATATTAGTAAGATTCGTTTTCAATTCATATGTAATTTCTCATCGCTGAAGGCTCTACCTACGTGGCAATCGATGTCAGCGAAGGCGATAGACGAAAAGTCAAAATGTAATGTATTGATCACGTAATTTTTCGATATTGCTTGTCAAACCCATACAATTTTGCCCCAACTACGGCTTTTTCTTTTTCTTTTTTTTAGCCTGTGTTGCCCGGACCATAATAACGTATCGATGCCGATGGACACTTTGTTCATCAAAATCGAATGAATAGTTTAGGCGCTAGGGAGGAACATACGTAAATACATACATAGACTGCTAAAATCATAAGCCTTCCTTTTGGCTTCGCCGTAGTCGGGTAAAAAGAACTTCACACAATCCAGATTTCTCTAATTTCGAAGGGCTTTTTAACTAACTCCAGTTAATTTTCTCTTCTAATTTCTGGGTACTTTCAAACAATTTATTAGAATTCACATTAGATCATCAGTACCTATATCATCATTAGTTTATCCCTAAAACAATATCATTGAAAATCTCGCATTCGTTTCAATTCTCTTGCTAATCGACACTTACAGACGCGCCTAAGACAAAGTGCTCAGATAATTGCATTGTGACGCCGCAGGCTGTGGCGTGGCAACGACAACCACATCGTATTCAGGAACATTGAAAACTTCGCATCTACACAACATTCTGAACACGACATTAAGTTAACTGTATACTGGTATCAATATTTATCGAGATGTTCATAAAGACTAATCTATTTATTGTCTTCCGATTCCAATCCCCCAATTCATAAAATACCTGACGACAGGAAATAAAATTACGTGTTAAAAGGATTAAGGGCTTCCTTTTTTCCTATAATTATGATATGGCAGGAAAAATATTTGGAAATACCAGAAATATCTTGTTTTCTTTGACGCTAAAATACTCGGATGTGTTATAAAAAACATGACGGAGATATATTTGTTGCTAACCCATGTTAGCAAAATAATTTATTTGTACTAACATGAGGCTCGATCATGAATTGCTTTTAACAAAAATTGCTATCAACGGTATTCGAGGTGATTTACTGCGTTGGTTTACATCGTATGCCACAAATAGAACTCAAAGAGTAGTTATAGTGAACCATACACTACATTTAAAAACAAAAAAATCTACAATTTTGGAATCAATAATATGTAGAAATTTACTGTATTTTTATTAGTTGATATTTCATTTTAAATAACGAGTAGACAGCTCCTAAAAACTGCACGAAAAACGGCTAGCGCGGCGTTTTGCTCGGGGTAGCGCCTTAAAGCCACTCATTACCGGTACCTCTTACCATAATTTATTGAAATATTTTAAACTTACTACCCTTCATATTAGACGCATCTTTTTGGAAAGCATGTTTCTTTATGACCTGTGTAATAACAAATATGATTGCTCAGATTTAGCGAACAGATTGTGTTATGTAGTACCTAGGACTATCACAAGACGCGA